>WOVY01003168.1:0-141713 GCA_013436015.1 Rhipicephalus annulatus
GGTATGGAAGCTGAGCGATAGTCACTTGCATTCAAACCACTGACAGCAAATAAGATTCTGGTACTTTGGCTGATGGTCTTGCATACGCGCAAGGCCACGAAAGCTCTCTTGTAATTCTTGAGGACCAGCGGACTTCACAGCGCTTGCGAATGAGCATCGCAAGACATGCTGTTTAGTTTCAAGCTGACTATTCATCCATGTGTTTTCTTACTTGACTATCATAACGGCCCAAACTGCTCTGTCGGAAAAAGCCAACCGCGCGTGAGCGTCAGCGAGAGCTGACGCTGGAGTGGGTCCGTCGTCGCCGATACAACCACGATGCTCACTTGAAAAATAGGACAAAAACAGAATCCTGTAGTCTGATGAAAGAGGGGCATCAACTTCGCGGTTTCGACAGTGTTCGAGAAGTGTAGCACGAAAGATTTTCTCAAATGCGAAGCATTTCTTAGCGAATTTCGGCGACTTTGAGCGTACCTATCTATATACTATCCATCTACCTATAGCCGCTTACGTTTGGGCATGCTCTCGTGGTCAAACACTCAACTTGGCGTGAACCGAAATTAATTTATTGATTACCTGGGGTTTAACGTCCCAAAACCACCATATGATTATGAGAGACGCCGTAGTGGAGGGCTGCGGAAATTTCGACCACCTGGGGTTCCTTAAAGTGCACTCAAATGTGAGCACACGGGCCTACAACATTTCCGCCTCCATCGGAAATGCGGCCGCCGCAGCCGGGATTCGAACCCGCGACCTGCGGGTCAGCAGCCGAGTACCTTAGCCACTAGGTTGAGCCAAATTGGCATGGGAGGGTAAGATGGTTTGATGAATATGACGATGGTCAAGACATGAATAATGTCACAATCCCGTCGCGTACGTCGTCAAATATTTCCTGACAGACAGCGGCACATATATCCACGGGTGGGAACGTGCCGCTGGTATGCAGGTATGTGCCACAGGCGATTGACACCTAGTATCGCCCCAGCAAGGACGACAACACACATGAGCAATTTAACGCGCGAGTGTTAAGAAATACCGGACATTGGTAGCGTCGATCCAATGAATGCAAAGAATAAATGTCAGGGTCCCAGCTGGAATCGAACCCAATCATTCTGCGTGGCAATAAAAACATTTACCACAGAGCTACACCAGGTCTAGGAACTACTTTTGAAATTGGTGCTAATCTTCGTAAAACGTCAATAGAGGCTGCAGTGCTGCCGATCCAATTTTATTAACATTACCATATGTACTCCTTTGATAAGCCGTCACGTTGATTAACGTCAGTTGTGGTTAGTTGTCATGCGCTGAAGATGATTTATGTAGCAGTGTACAGGGCCAGCATCCTCACGAGTAGCAGTGCTTCATATATGCTTCTGAGGTGCTGGTACGCATGTTCCAGTTGGCATCGTTGCGCAAGTGATCGATTGATATGTGGGGCTTAACGTCTCAAAACCACCACATGATCATGAGAGACGCCGTAGTGGATGGCTGCGGAAATTTCGACTACCTCGTTGCGCAAGTGCTAAGAACTGGTTATATAAACATCTGCAAGTCTTCAAGTTATGTCTGTGCGAGCAACATTCGTACATATATTTAATGTCATTTCGCAACGTGTCGCTCAATAAAAAAAATTGCAACATAGTCAACTTCCCTCCGTATGCTTCGCATAACGTCAATTCCCAAGTACGTGGGATCTGCCGAATTTTTTTCTCTCGCCGTCTCCATGAGAATGGCACCATTGCAGAAGGGCTAGACCGATAACCCTCAGCCATAACCATGCACTCGGGCCTCGCCCAATGAACTCTCCTGTTCGGTCTCCCAACCGCACATTCCCGCGCAGTTGAAAACAATCATAGTATACGCTCCCCTTTTCCTTTCTCTCAGCAAGGAGAAAAGGAATCCGCGGGATGCTCTCCTTCGGCCGCACCACCCACGTTGACCATTATCGCCAGCGGACGTAACCCGGTATTCCGCTTCTGCTCTTCGGTCACCTCGGCCACAAGGCCCGGACCGCGGCGCTCGCCTGACCGTCTTGAGATTCGCTGCAGTGGTCGATCGCTTCCTCGACACAAACTCTCGAAGCAAAACTGGCACCGCTTTGCCTCGCCCGACGACCCCGTGTGGCGTCGGCACCTCGGATCCACGCCGTCTGCCGTCTAACAACTCGAAAACATAGCGAGCAGCAGCCCGCTAACCCATTCTCAGAAGCTCACGCACACTGAGACTGACTCATGGCACGTGGCTTCCTTCATAAGCCTTCATAAGCACGGGCAGCTGAGAACACAGCGAAAATTTCGCTAAAAAACGCAGATTGTGAAGTGTGCTGTAAATGACGTTCGAACGTTCAGGTGATAGCTTAATCGGCTGAAAAGAAGCGTAGATAAAACAATTAGCTTTGTAACTACGGAAAGATGTCAGTTCACTCAAAGGGTGAAACGTGCTTTGGATAAAAAAATTAATAGAGAAGTATTAAGCAAAATGAGAGCTCGCCGCGCGCGAGGCCGGTGCTCGCCGACTTTTCTCTGGCGACCACTGCCAACAGGAAAACGCTTTCCCCCGGTTCTGTTTAAATATTTTTAAATGTTACTCTATATTTATTTTTTTGTTGTTGACGCTGTGGAAAGATTCGTTCGGTACTCGTTATGTGGATGCAGGAGGGAAAAAAAAGCAAACAAACAAACAATAAAAATGAAAGAGGATCCGGAGTTTGTTAGACGAGCCTTGGTGAAAAAGAAAGCACCGCGTTTGACCTGCATACTTGCAGGTACATATATATGCTCGTGCAACGCAGGCTCATTTAGAAGCCCGTTTGTCGAAATTCCGTTTATTTAAACAACGCACTTTTCGAGTGTGTGTTTGCTCCTGTTGAATGCCCGTGGGTCCAAGGTGCAGGCTCATTGCCTTTCCGTTTTGGTACCTTTGGTTGTGTTACCAATCCCATAGCAGCTGAATGTGTTCGCACACACACACACACACACACACACACACACACACACACACACACACACACACACACACACGACGTGTTCCGTTGCTTCCAAGGTCGGGCGCAAGGTTGCATGTTATAAGGGCTGCATAAAAAAAGACGAAAAGAACGGCACACCCTAAACAAAAGAGAAGCGCCATTTTCTCTCTCTTTACTGAAGGGAAGGACGAGCAGCGAAAGCGCGCACTTTTCTTTTTTTCGACGCGGCGCATGACCTGTCGCCGAATCACTGTGGAGCGTGGCGAATCTTATTTCCTTCACGACCTCACAGCTACCTCTCACCGCGTGCTGCTGCCTCCATCCTGTTTATAGCCGGCCCGATGGCTGCTTTTGCTTTTATTTTTGTGTTTAGCGCACACTTTTCACCCTTTTACTGTTTTTTGTTTTGTTTCCCTTCGCTTGCGTGTTGATACTTACGAGTCCGCCTCTTTCCTGCACTGCAAAACCTCTAACGTTTGTTAGCCAGCGCTCATTATATATATATATATATATATATATATATATATATATATATATATATATATATATATATATATATATATATATATATATATATATATATATATATATATATATATATATACAATATTAATGAGATATAACAGACAGTAATGCCAAGGAATGTACAGGGGAAGTTATTAAAACCAATGGAATGTAAATAAGAAGAAAGAAAAGTGGATGAAAAAATTACCAACTGTGAGCAGGAATCGAACCTATTCCTGCTCACAGTTGGTAATTTTTTCATCCACTTTTCTTTCTTCTTATTTACATTCCATTGGTTTTAATAACTTCCCCTGTACATTCCTTGGCATTGCTGTCTGTTATATCTCATTAATATTGTGTTAAAACACGGAAAAACGAGCCCTTAGGTATACACCTCTTTCCCTTATTATATATATATATATACGTATGACAAACATGACAAAAAAACTCAATTCCATGCGTACCAAAACCATATTAGATCAGAAAAAGAAAGATACTAGCTCACACGAAGCCGTGGTTAGAGACTTATTCCTCGGCGCAGCAGGCTGCTCTAGCGCAATACACGAGACGGGAGAGTAGAGAGGCAGCGCATTCCAGCGGACGATACGGCGCGCGCACGCGATACGAATGCCGGTGCACGCAAAGCTTGGACTGTTTCACTGTAAGAACATTTATTCAACACAAAGAGGAAAAGAAGGTTTTTTTAGATGCGGAGCATCTAATACTCGAGGCTTGTAGTGCGGCGCCGTCCGCAAGCTTCCTCCTCCTTCTTCCACCATCTGTGCATCCCTTCCTCATCTACACACCGCGCGCGCTTCACTCCTCCACCATCTGTGCACCCTTCCTCCTCTACACACCGCGTGCGCTTCTCCTCTTCACGAACATTCGCTAGCTGTATAATGTAGCGCGCATGCGCCGTCACGCTTCGAGAACATCGGCAGCTGACGCGCGCGCATGCGCCGTTGCGCTTCTCCCCCTTCTCGAACATTCGACAGCTGACGCGCGCATGCACCGTCACCCACCATCTGTGCCGCGCGCGCTTCTCCCTTTCGAGAACATTCTACGATCCTCCTGATTCTCCAGTGGACGCGCATGCGCCGTCGCGCTTCGAGAACATTCAACAGCTGACAGTGCATGCGCCGTCGCGCTGTATATATACTCAAGGTCGGCGTTCGCTCGCTCAGTTGCCGCTCGTCGGTTGGTTTGTACGGCGCGTCGACGTCCAAGGTCGCGGTGAAATGAATTCCAACGAATCCACAAACACAATGATCGACGTCCCTTCGACCAGCGCCGCCCTTTCGCATACGTGTGTACGTGTTCACTCATTTAACACCCCCTCCTACAACCACGTTAACCAATTTAGTCATCGACCCAAGTAAGTCGCAATTTAACACCCCATTTCACAACCACGTTAACCAATTTAGCCATCGACCCAAGTAAGTCGCACTTTAACACCCCGTTAACCAATTATATGCTCCGCATCCTCCTCAGTGTTCCCCCGAGGGAAGCTGCGGGCAATTTTTTTCTCTTTTGTTGCACTTAACAAGCTTTTTTAAAGATCTCTCAAATTCACATCGATAAGCTGATCGGGGAGTTCGATAGTTTCGAGCACCGATTGGTCCATCGAGTGTAGGGAGAGAGGGAAAAAACCGTGAACATCTAGAAATGGCATTCCTTCAGAATCGTCCTGTAGCTCTCCATAAGATTGGAATCCGAGGCTGTAGGCGTTAAATAAAGAGGTATAGCACGCTCAGCATTGGGCGACCACCTCGGTGTCAGGGGAGATCCAAGAGAGGGCGGTAGAGGGCAAATGAATGATGGCCATGGCGAGTGAGGGTGCAGTAGCCGGCCGAGTCTGTCGAGGCAGAAACGGGTCGTGCAAATATCACAACGTCTTGATGGTACACTTTAGACCTCCCGCTTATCACTCCGACCAGAGCATGTATGCGCCAGCGCCCGAGGCGCGCAATCTGATATAAACAGCGCTAAGCGCCAGCGATACTTCTAATCCGGAGATTGCTAGAACGAACAATGGCCAACACCGAAGTATACGAGCGTGTAGCGTCCTTCGTGCGCTTTACTTTTCGTGTATACATGAGGACACAACGAGCTCAGTGCGTGCTGTCATATTGAATATTGAAAAGCGTGTCGCGCCATCTGTTGCAAGCGCGGCGGAGTAGCATCCTGCACTGCCACGCGAACAGATGCTCCGCAACTCAAATGCGAAACTATGCAACCCGAGTCCGGCTGTAAGCATGTTTCGCGCTGTTCCTCTCCTGGAATGTTGTGCTGATTTCGTAGGAAACATCTAGGAGCTTTCTGCGACAGTCCGGAATGTCTACAGCATGAGCACTGCAGACAGCAGAAGCCATGTCATCAGGTACGTACTACCGCGATTGAAAGAAACGAACAGCGTTGCTTTGACTCAGTCGAACTGTGGCGTGCTTTGGCTGTGGCAATGGCAGAATGGCAAGGTTCTGTTTGGCGTTGAAGATAGAGTTTCATACAATAATACCTAGAGAGTAATCTGGCGCTGCGATTGTGTGCCCACATGGGAATTACGGGAAGTACAGGCTTCAGATTGGATAGGGTTAGCGAGTGAACTGTCTACAGACCATGATCAACAGCTTCAGTTTTGTTCTTCGCGAAGCTTGGGTAGTTGGGTGCGGTAAAACAGGCTGAAACAGTGTCTTTGCTGCTCGAAGAGGCTGACGACCACAATATCTCCTGGTATGCTGTGACGTTGGAGCTTCGCGAGTCGTATTTGACATTTTAAACGAAGCGTCGGCCACTCACCGCTGCGCCTATATGTAGCTTCTCATGCCAGTCCAGGATATTGCCTCGCGTTCGTTTTTCACGAGCGCGTCTTGTCTATACTCGTTTTAAATCGACTGCAAAGTGATGACGAAGCTAAGTAGACGCACCGTCACACTCTGCTGACTCGACTTCGATACATAACCAGAGGTGCGTTGGGGGCAGACCACTTGAACAGACGCACATAGCGTAGCACAACACGAAGCTATAAGTGTTTCTCACTTAACACTGTACTGTTATTTGCATAAATATATAATGCGTACTTTTGAGAGAAAAACAAGCACGTTTGTTTTCAAGGGTCGTAAAAATAATTCTTAAGTCCTTATGCCAAATTCGGAACGAAATGGCAAAGTTATGCATACACTGATGGTGGAATTCGACCAGGGTTCATTTTTGTCGCCGGGTCACAAAAATCTTTTTGCAAAAAAGTTTGCGTACGAACAGTTGAAGCAAGTTTCAAATAAATGTAGGTTTCTGTCCCTTTGTTTTACGCTCTGAAAAAAAGAAAGCGTTGCGAATCTCAGATATGTAATACATCCTAAGCGGATCCGAAGCCTGTACTTCCCATAATTCCCATGGGGGTACAAGCGCTGCTGAAGGAGTCAGTGCAGACACTAGCGCCAGATTCACCTCTAGGTATTATTGTATGAAACTCTATGGCGTTGCAAAAGTCGGTTGTCAAACATAGGGGTGTTTGCCTCTGCAGTTCAAGTTTTCACGTATGGTTCCCGGGTAATCCGTTGTGTATGTATTGTCTGTTGGCACGTTCGTGTTGTTCAGCGGCCCGAGTGAGTTGCAGAAGTGTGAGTCCATTTTTTGGTCGTGTGTTCCATTTTAATAATAACCGATCTGACCCAATCATGCCTCAGAAGCTAGGAATTTGCGAGTTCAGGCTCAAAGTAGGGAACCCACGCGCAACGACGGATTTACCGGGGGAACTGAACGGCGTGGCAACACTGCACACAGCGTGGGCATAATACTGCGTGTTTGCCGAAGTATGAATACCTCCGTTGCTGTGCGTAGCTGTCCGTAGCTGTACGGTGACCCAGGTGACTCGTGCTCATCACGGACGCTAGCAAAATACTGACAACCCCGAAGCAGCACATGTGTGGCTGGCTCCCTATAGTGACACGAGGAGAGCCCGGATGCTCGCAAAATGCTGGGAACCCCTCTCATTGAATTAAAATGAGAGGAGAAGGCAGACGCACCCTGTGTGCAGTCTGAATGTAACTCTTCTAGAGCGGCCAATAAGCTGAATCAGCGGCCGTTTTTTTTTTGCAAAAATATGCCGACCCTTACGAAAATTCTTAATGAAAAAAAAAAGAAGTTGTTGAGCAATGACAACAGATGGCATTGAAAATACATGACTGTTCAATTAAAATACCAATAAGAAAGTTGTTGATCTGATTGAAAATAAGCCCATGACTTTAAATTGAAAAGTCATCAATGAACTCGATATAGATTTATCGTTGAGAGAAAGTGAAATGGCGATAGAAAATACGTTGTGAATCAATAGAAATAGCATTAGGGCAATTGTTCACAAGTATTGAAAATTGGCCCACGATTTTCAATCGAAAAGCCATCAATGCAGACAAAAAAACAGTATTCTACGAATCCGACAGCGGTTTCTTGCCGATAATGCGGTGGACTATCGGTAATTAGAAAACCAGCAGTATCACAATCATCTACATCTGCGATATTAACATGCAAACCACAGTCAGCACTGGACTCGAACTTGGGACCAAATGCACGTGAAGCAGATGTGTTACGCATTGCACCACAGCGCCACTTTTTTCTTTATTACGGGTTGTACCAAAGCGCCATCGAATGAAGGCGTTTTTTTTTTTGGGGGGGGGGGGGGTATGTAAATCTACTAAGTGGATTTTCGCAAACCGTTGGTGGAGCGTTGAACTGTATTTATGCCATATGCATTCTTTTGCGCATGCATTTCATCAGTGAATAGTTTGTAGGGCTTCATGAATTCTAGTCATCCACGGTGAGCGCTTTCGGCTCCAACTTCGGTTCGTGGTGCGCCGTTCCGCAAGAACAATTAACGTGTGTTCGTGCGTCGTTTTAGTGCTTCCCTGTGAACCGCGGGTTTTTCGCTCACCGAAATTCGCGGATACCAGCGCGACGAGGCTGTCTTCGGCTGTAAAAACCTACGTATGTTTCTCACACGTGCGTGCACTTTAAGCAATTTCGCTTATTTGTGTCGCGAGGTACATGAGTATGAGTGACAGCAGCCTATTATCAGCGGTTTAAAGAGAATGCGCTTTCGCACGCGTAAACGTCGCATGGGTATTTTAGCGTACCTATACTCTTGCATTTTGTACGCGCGAATGGCCGCGAGCTGCACGCTGGTGCAGCAGCGCCTTTTTAGCATTTGGGCGATTACATCTTTCCGCAGTTAGAATTTATGCGCATTATTTCACGATATATGTGGTTTTTACTCATTTTCATTCTTTAACTAGTCTTATTTATGGGGAGTGGCTACGCGTACCTTTATTCAGCATCACACCGCTGTTCTAGCGAATGCTGACACGCGCGCCAAGGTCAAGTATGACCTACACAAACTAGCGACGGACAGGCAAGTCTCCCTCCAAATAAATAATACCATCTCTTTCGCGGACGTCCGCGTGCAGTTGGGATCAAGAAATGGTGCAGAACGAACCTCAAAATCTTTATTGTTACTGCATGCACTTGTTCTTTAGAAAACGGGGATTTATATAGCTAGTACATTATCTCCACAGCAGTACACTGGTTGTCTTGATCACGGTTCACTGTTACAAATCCACGCTGGACTATGAGAACTGTACTTAATACTCAAAAGAATGCGCAAATGTCTGTGGCATACACTGTCATTCTGACTTCTGCACCTGAATTCTGACTTATGTATACTTGGTGTTCAAGTTCATCGTCAAATTACGCAACCACTAATCAAACATCAACCAACCTAATTTCAATTTGATCTTTCTCTGTCTCATTGCCTTCCGTTCGTTTCTTTTTTTGTCATGGTTCCCTAAAATCATCAGTTGAACTTGATTTAATTGTAGAACATGAGCATCAACCTATAGGCCAGTTTTTCAGTACTGTCGCGCAGGCACTATATATAGGGCGGCCGCACCGCGAACAGAAAACTTCTCAGCTTCCGCGGTTCACGCCTCTGTTTTCTTTTATTTTTTTTCCCTCAATCACGCGCGCGCACCGGAGAACATGAGTGGGCGCGCGCCTCAGTTTTTGTTACGAAATATTACTTACGAAATATTTCGTCGATGCTTGTTTTGCTAGTAGTGAGACAATAAAAGTTTTATTGTATAGTGCTGAACAGAAATATTGCTTACGAATTGTTTGGTCAATGTTTTTTATAGAAATGAAAAAAATTTTATTGCAAAGTGCTCTAGAAAAATATTGTTTACGAAATACTTCCTCTATGGTATTTCAATAGAAATGAGTCGATGACATTTTATCGCAAATTTTCTCAGAAATATTGTCGACGAAGTATTAAAGAAAGTCAATCAGTATTGCGGACCCATTGATGATCAATAGTATTGCGGACCCAACAGTATTGCGGATGATCAACAGTATTGCGGACCCATTGATGATCAGAGTCCGGCAATGGAAAATCAACAGCCATTTTCATTAGGGGAGACCGACACTGCAGTAATACCAAGCACAGCCATACCATATGTTGGGCCTTTGTGCTATAATTCCACCATAAATAAAAGCTTGTACCTGAAGCAAAGAATAGCCGCTGTGGATGGCGCCAAAATCTACAGCCACGTGTTCCACCAAAATGTGATTCAGGATGTACTGATTTTTTCTCTTTTTTTTTCAGGACGTTCTCGCTTGTGAGTTATCAGTGAGTTGATAATCACGTGAAATTCGCAGCCCTGCTCATGGCATTACTGCATAATCTTTGATATTTTGTCGATGAATATGAGCAAAAGGTCCCGTAGTCAACTTACCATAGCAGGGGCACCACTGCGATGAGAGAATTCAAGAAAACACTGCTGAATACTTAGATTTACATGCTTGTCAAATGTGGTTGAAATTAGGCCAGAGCTAATCATTATGTCATATATATCCGACTGTGAAGGCGTCTGTGGTCAGTGCATCTCGCATTTACAAAAAATGAAATTACGTACCTTAGATTCTCCTCGTACACTCATTGTGACACTGTGAAATACCGAGTTAGAACTCCCCATTTCACGGCATTTTATTTAGTCCACTTGTTATAACGGTACAAAGGAAGAGCCTTCCGATACACCGTATGTAACAAATGCATTGGTCTGCGCTTGCTCGCGAGTGACAAACAGAACAAAGTAGGCGTAAAACTACGCTGAGTGAACGCGAGAGAGAAAGGGCACCACGCCGGGAATGGAGGAAGCTTGAGAGGGTCGTAACCTGAAAAGGTTGAGGAGAAGCGACGGGGACAGGCAAGCGCTAAGTCAGATTGGCTCACATCAATTTCGCCCGCTGTATTTCGCAACACGAAGCACCGAAACGAACTTTACCAAAAGGCCAGACGCGTCAGAAAGTTGTGGCCTCCCGTGCAAAAGAAGAAGGCAGCACTTTTAATGGTGCGCCGAATGTTTTTAAGCTACTATACTCAGATGTGTGTGTGTGTGTGTGTGTGTGTGTGTGTGTGTGTGTGTGTGTGTGTGTGTGTGTGTGTGTGTGTGTGTGTGTTGTACAGTGTACCATGTTATTTTCAATCAAGGTAAAATAATAAGCTGAATGAAACCTATATTCTAACCATGAGCGATAAAAATTCCTAATACTTCATTTTTCGCTTTTACTCCTTGCGCCCCTTTCACAATGCGTTAAAAACAAGGAATTTCTATCTCAGTTT
This sequence comes from Rhipicephalus annulatus, assembly GCA_013436015.1. NCBI lineage: Eukaryota > Metazoa > Arthropoda > Arachnida > Ixodida > Ixodidae > Rhipicephalus > Rhipicephalus annulatus. Next base: position 11,136 of record WOVY01003168.1, read on the forward strand.
GCTAGACCTTTTCAAAAGCGCATACAGGAGCGCATGATGCTGACCTGCGCAAAAGTAAGTCTGTTGTTCTATGGTGTTTCCGTCATTCCGAGGCGCTTATTCAACTCCAGGGTTGCGGCGCTATTTACAAATGAACCTTCGGGAACCAACACTTGGCAGTTGCAGTTGTTCCGTTGAAAATTCGCACTCGTTGCAAGCTTGCAGCAAATCAAAGCGCCTGACTAAGTGTGCTTCTTGTACCACATTCCGAGTTACGTTCACATATATTCTTCCGCGGGCTTGGTGTGGTCAAAGTTTATTCGCTTCTTCTCTTTTTACTTCGATACGCTCGTGAAAACATGTAAGCCCTTACAAAATGCTTCTTAGTCATTTAGTCATTTTGTTGTTGACAATCCTTCTTAATTGTCGGTGCTTTTTGTTGACATGCAATTAACTTGAATCTTTGACCTAGTTCACGGTCAAGGACAGCATGAGCTAGGAAAATAATGCGTGTGATATAGACGTAAACAAAAAATTGAAGTATTAGGAACATTATCATTTAGTTTATGAGTCTTTGACTTCCCCGTTCGCTCTGTCCAAGCGAGCCCTTCGCTTTTTTTTTTCACGTCAGCCGTCTGCGTTTCTTGTAGTTTACGCGTTTTTCTTTTCTTTTGGTCTTCTTAGCTTTCGGCTCATTATATTATACTATTTTCGTCGCTATACCGCAGACACGTGTAATTTAAGCAAGCTAAGACGCATTTCCCGTCGGCACCTGCCGAGGCAACGCGTGAGTCGCCTAAAGAGAATCCATGATCCGTATAAAATGACAGGTAGAGTGATCGACCTCGGAAGACTGCCATCCGAAGAATGCCTCGTCGCTCACGCCACTGTTTGGACGCGTGGCTTAAGTTCCACTTCGCAAAACAAGCGTCGGCGGCGCTCAAATGCCAGCGGGGATATCGATTCCCTCGCGCAACGGCGCGGCATTCCGTTTCGCACGCAGCGCGCTTCGCATTCGCGCGTCTTTAACGACGTCGTCACGGCACAGTTCGGAAAAGGTTTGCTTGTTTTTCCCTATCACAAGGCGCGTTCTTCTCCTATACGCATTGCGGGCACGCGCGAAAGAAATATGCACCGTTGAGATTTCCGTGGCAATTCTGGCAACGACGCTGATGATTAGTGTAGAACACATCGGACCACATTTAACAATTCGGTTCTTCGGCAGCGTATTGCAACTATATAGGCTGTAACAATGGCTACTTTTACAAGATTCACTTCTTAAAGCACTCTTTTAACCTAATAAGTATAGCACTACTTCATTTCTGCAACACTTCATTTAATAGGTCCAACACTATACGGTAATTTTTGCCCTGTTGAAATTCATAGTAGAATATCATCAGGTATTGAATCAAAATTCGAATTCAACAAAACATGTGACGAATTACCCGCGAGAAAATTCGCTTCATTATTTTTCCCTTATTGTTTCCGGAGCTAAACTTTAAGAAGATTTGCGATGCATTAGTCAACCAAACGGCTTCATTCCTATCCTCTGGCTTCTTTGCATTAATTGGTTTTACCTTTGGTTTCTTACGAAACAGTGGGCCGTATTTCGAAATCCTAATGAGGTGTATTATCTCACGCCCATGTTTCCCATTACTTTCGAATCTCAACCGCGGTAGCCTTTTTTTTTACGTTTCTGCCTTGCCATGTCTCACAGCCTCACCCGGCCTATAAGACGTGAAACCAAGACTAGCTCATGAATGTTCCCCCTTTTGTACGCCACCTCCACAATTGCAGCGGGGGTCAGTGGCGGTAGCCTCCCCGCCCCCGCTTCCAGCATGGCTGATCGACCACCAGCGTGATTATATCGTTCTTTTCAATCTTTCGGGCACCTCAATGCGTTAATACGAGGCAAATGGAAACATAAGAGAAAAAAGCGACCTGCTGTCGCTCGTGACTCGCGTTCTTCTCTCTCCCCATTCTCGCTCTTTCCCGCGGATTCGTGCTAACTTTCTCGTGGCAGCGCACAGAAGGTACCCGCTGGCACGTGACAGCGTTCGTGCCCATGCATGTAATATAAGAGGCGGGTTCAAGAAACGCAGTGCGCCAAGCCCTGGATGGGGCGCGAGGAAGCGGTGCACCAACAACCACGGCGGCGTCGAAGATGAGGCGCGGAGGTCAATATACATTGCGCCACAGTGCGAGACGCAGCGCGATTCGCTACGCGGCAGTGGCCTCCTCCAAACGGCGCGCGATAAGAACACAGCACGCGTTGCACGTGCCTAACACGCGGCCGCTCTGGCTTCTTTCGACTGGAAAACGCGAAACGCGCTGAAATCTCGCACTGCAGTGCATCGTCAACCCTTGGCCACCGAAGGGAAGGAGGCAATTCGCGCGAGTCGGTGACCTCCAGATATGCACAGACTAAGAGTGGAACAGTCGTGGCAACAACACACATTGTTTCAGTACCATGGATGCAAGTGTGAAATAGGTTATATCTGAACGACGTGTCACGTTGATGGGTATACTCCCGTGGCAGGTGCACACTTTCCTGAAAATGGCGAAGTGTGAGTGGCTGGAGGGTCAAAGTAGCAGAAATTATAACGCGATTCTACCTGACAACAGTAGCAAAATTTATGCATCACAGACTGTGTAAGCATGTGCTCGAAGTAAAGATGTGTGTTACATAATAAAGACGATAGTCTTTCTTGGGACCATCGACGCAAAAGTTTTGGTCTGCCTGCCTGTCTGTCTGTCTGTCTGTCTGTCTGTCTGTCTGTCTGTCTGTCTGTCTGTCTGTCTGTCTGTCTGTCTGTCTGTCTGTCTGTCTGTCTGTCTGTCTGTCTGTCTGTCTGTCTGTCTGTCTGTCTGTCTGTCTGTCTGACAGTCTGTCAGTCTGTCAGTCTGTCTGTCTGTCTGTCTGTCTGTCTGTCTGTCTGTCTGTCTGTCTGTCTGTCTGTCTGTCTGTCTGTCTGTACATTTGTCTGTTTGTCCACTCCTAACGGCATTGGGTACTTGAAACGGCCGACCCATCCGCAGCGCCCACCAATGTTGGTCAAGATTCAGCGTTCTTACTTGTGCAATTGCCAATTAAAAAGCAATTATTGCGCATGTTTGGGGCACCATAACAACACGTATATATTCTGCATGAGCGTCTTTTACTAGAAAGGGCATACATAAGTAATTTTAAGAACCGTAGCGCTTACCACGCTGCGCTGACCATGCAACGCTTGCACGAAAAGACGAGTGTTTCCAATGCTTTGCTAAGACGACACGGTGGTGGCACCATATGGTGGTTTTGGGACGTTAAACCCCACTAATCAATCAATCAATCACGGTGGTGGCGCCTACCTGTCGCCTTGCGTTCTACACCTTATTACCTCTGAGGCGAGCGCCTCAGAGCCACGCGCTTCGTTTTCCAATCAAACTGCCAGATGGCACTCATGTCTTACGTGTTACGTAACTTGATGCATTTGTTCGCCTCTGCTGCACGCTCGAGGAACTCTAACGCAGCGCCTACAGAATACCGTTCACCGATTTTCTTGCGGAGAACATCCAATAATTGTTTTGTTCACTCTCTCCACACGTAAGACTATTGTCTTTCAATGACATTTGCAGATTAACATGCAGATACTGGACTAATTTTTTAGTCATGATTTTGCTACGTTGAGTGTCCCGCAATCGGTAAGATCTGCCATTATGAATCACGCCTATGTTTTTGGCGCCAGGTCATAGTACTGAAACATTTATTCAGTTTTGGTCAGCTATAAACGTGCGCATTGCTAGGAACCTTGCTTTTGAGAAGGTTAGTTGCCCTTTTTTGTTTGTTTTTGCATGCACCGAACAAATCAGCTGAAACCGGTCAAGTGCGTGCGTTTGACAATGTACGAAATTTGGTGCCTAATGTCGTCGCAAAAATATCTGCTTCCTCTTCTTTTCTCTGTCAGCCTTCTCCAGTGAAATGTTTACTGAGGTATTACAACCACGCATCTCTCTCTTTCATCTTTGTATACCTCCAGGGCCGGATTAACATTGTGGTGGGCCCACTTCAAAAGAACCGGGCCCACCACAATGTTAATCCGGCCAGGGGGGGGGGGGGGAGGCTCCTACTTTCTTTTTTTACCGCTTTTTCATCTGGTCATGCTTGAAACTTGATGCTTTTCAGAGTTTGCTGCAAAGGACACAAACCATATTTATTCAAAGCCTCTCCGAAGTGTTTAATTTAACCTAGGCATTTTCATTCTTACGGAGCACTTGGAGAGCTTTTCATCGTAATAATTATATCAGGAGATGAAGACACAAGGCCTGCATTAAAATTTATGTGGTTTGCAGGATCATACTGAAAGAGGATTAAACTTAGGGAGAAGTTAAGACGAAAAGAAAGAATACGTACGACACTTAGAAGTGCAGTCAAAGAACCGTGTGTGTTTCTTCTATTCGTTCTGTCCTATAGAGTTATTTATTCTTATTTCAATAGAGGACATCTTCCCTCGAAAACCACTGAGCACCTTTGTGAAAATATCTTGCGGTAATTGCTAAGCTTTACTGATTCGGTACCACACGCTTTGCTTTCTGCGCGCGAGCACTGCCGAAGTTAACAGGTGGGCCTTTTTCAGAAACTGTTCGCCCGTACTTACACTAAATACGCTACCAATCGTGTAGCTAATTTTGAGTTCATACAACACACATTTAAAGGGGTATGGTAGAGTAACTCCTCCTCCCCCCCCCCCCCAAAAAAAAACGGATTTGCAATTTCGACCCCGAAAGGTCCACTATACCCTGAGGAACTAACTTGTGGGAGCCCGACGTCAAGCGGCCGCTTCGAGTGGTTCAAACGCCGCGCCAAATTGCGGCACGCGCCCTCTGGCGTAAGGAGTATATGTGTTCACGCAAAACTTCGTTTTTCTCATATTCTGTTTTTTTTTTCATGAAATTTTCAAGTTCATTGTATCTGTTCTCAAAAATCTGAATTGATTTCGATGAAACTTTATATGCGCGATAGTTACAACAAGTTAGAAACTGTCTCAGCTACAAAATGGCAATCTCATAGAAAGTGAAGGTGTAAAAAACTTACACAACAATACGCACCCTCTGTGGCCTTGTGGATGCAGTAATTTTATTTTTTACAAAAGGTTCACAGAAAATGTAATATTTCTTCAGTTCAGATGTAACTTATGAGTCTCTAAAATGACATGGCTGAATATCATTGCAATGCATTCGGTAGTGGCAGACAAAAGGTACATAGAATAAGGGAACCAACATTAAAATTTGCGAGAGCGCCACAGGAGGGATATGTAACCCAGGCATAAAAGAAAGGGTGTCACTTGATACCCAAAGGCATTTTATATGCGCACGTAAAACTTTATGGGAATGCTTGCAGCCGTTCCCAACACATTCACTAAAACTGACATACCATTTACACTATCATGCCCCCTTGAGCTCTCTTCTAAGGCAGCATTTCGATATAGTGCCATTATGCATATTTATGTGACTGCTGATCACGGAACAATATATATTGTTTGAAATTTAAATATTTATTATTAGTCGCAATAAATATTAAGCGTATCAAACAATATTTCAAGCAGTAACCACGCTCTATGCGTCTTTCTATTGCACGTTGGACCGTAGCTGCTAAAATCCTCCTCAGGCTACCTTTTATTCTACCTTTTATTTACTTTATTTACTGTGTGTCCATCCACTGCATCAGCTCCTTCCCTCTTCACGATGCATGGTCTTGGGCGAGTAAAAGGTTTTTACCACACACTGCAGAACTGTGAGCTGATTTCAAGATTGTGCACGTCATGCAACAAACAGCCTTTTAGAAGCATTTATATTGATTGCTGAAATAGGTAATCTGTTTCTATCAGGAGCTTTCAGCATATAGAAAAAAATGTCGAACAAAACAAAGAAGTCCGCAATTTATTCTGGCCCTTGGGAAAGGGCGGGGGCCTAAAACTGGAGGGCCCGGTTCATTTCAAGCCTTTGAACTCTAGATAATATGGCCCTGGACCCACGCAGTTTGAGCATTGGTCATGCGCTAATAAAGTGCTTTCGCACACGCATATTTTTTCTCCTCTTTTGCTGTTCTCAGTACTTTTTGGAAGGGTAGCAGATCTTACAAAACACTTGCACAGCGGGGCAATCGTGGCTAGGTAGGCTTGTGGAATATCGTTCTACCTTTTATTTACTTCACGTGAAACTAACGTAGGGCAGGCACACCCAGAATTTTCGTGATTGATTGATTGATATGTGGAGCTTACCAACGTCCTGAAACCAACATTTGTCTATGAGGGACGCCATAGAGGAGGGCTCCAGAAATTTCGACCATCTGGGGTTCCTTAACGTGCACTCAGTTCTGAGCACACGACACTAAGGCATTTTCGCCTCCATCTAAAATGCAGCCGCCGCAGCCGGGATTCGATCCCGTGACCTGTGGGTCAGCAGCCGAGTACCTTAGCCACTAGACCACCGCGGTGGGGCCCAGAATTTTTGTGTGCGTGCTTGTATGTGTGCACATGTAGATTCACCGTGCGCACTGGCCCTCGACCGGGCTTTTCATGTTTGTTTTTTTATTTCACCGACGCTTGTACTAGGAGATAAGCAGTAATAATTAGCAGATAATCAATGCGAGGCTGTCCAAGTAGACGTTATAGAAACCGATCTACAACTATTTCATTTTAATGTTTGGCCCTTCTTCGTCGCCCCGAAAGTTGGGGTTTTAATGCGGAATAATTAAGCAAATAATCATCAGCATGCACGAAAAATGGTCTGATTCACTCCAGGTAGCAGTCGATCAGCAACTCGCGTTTGGTCGCGTCGTCAGTGTGTGTGTTGGTATATTTTTAAACTCTAGCTAAAATTGCTAGGGCACCCTGTTTGTAAGAATAATAATAGTATTTGGGGTTCTACGTCTTAAAACCAATATGTGATTAGGAGAGACGCCGTAGTGGAGTGCTCCTGAAACTTTGACCAGCTGGTGTTCTTTAAGGTGCGCTGAGAACGCGCAGTACACGGGCATCTAGAACTTCACCTCCATCGAAATGCGCGGTCGAGATCGAACCCGAGATCGATATATATATATATATATATATATATATATATATATATATATATATATATATATATATATATATATATATATATATATATATATATATATATATAGGACGAGTGCGTTTTTAAAGCGTGGAAGAGCGCACACGTGGCTGTGTGGTATACAACACGTGCTTTCCACGCACACGACCTGGATTCCATCCTCCCTCGGTCCCAGAATTTTTTATTATTTATCTTATCTGCATTTTTCTCAATTTTTCGGTCACAAAAAAGTCAATTTTTTCGCTCACTACTAACAACACCAACACCGAAGTTTCTGTGCGCAACAAACTCTTGAACCCTCTCGCGTCAATATAGAAGGCGCTTAATGCATTTTGCTAGTAGTGTTTTCTTCCTGTTAAAATACAGTTATGTAGAAGTTTGAAGAGGAGTTAATTCGGTCTTCCATAATGGTAGCACAGAGCGTTCTCCGAAAGGGGCCTTGCGTTTCTTCTGAAACTTGGGAGCTTTTTTTGTGTTTGTCTGATGGAAATTCACCAAAGGGGCTGCACAGGTCACATACGTGGTTCCGTGAACAATGTTGAACTAAGGCCACAATCTCTTCTCTATTTCGGTCAGCTCAGAAGATGCTTTACTGCAGTGCGACACAACCGACCCTTAGTGCTCTACACTGCACCAGGGTGTCGTGCAGCGCTGGAGATCTTCAGGGCCTTACGGGCCTTTGACTCTGCTATATATAGAGAAGAAATAAGACCGATTTATCTAGTGATATGACCTATGTGAATGACGCAGCGCATCCAGTCGCGGATCCAGAGGTTGGGAGGTAGGGCCGATCGCCCCCCTCCCTCACTTCAGTGCTTGTAGTCCATGCACCCCCCATCACCAATTAGGACAAATGAGTGCAACGACTGTGAGCACACAGTAGCAGGTATACAGTATTTATCCTTTGGAGGTGTTTTTTTTGCTAGTAAAAAAAAGACATGACTACGCCCCCCTCTCCGGTGTTACTTCACGCTATCGCCCCACCGCCCCCTTAAATGAATAGCTATAGATCCTCCCCTGAGCAAGTATTGTTGTGCTAACAACATTCCTCGCGAAGAGATGATGATTCATCACTCAAGGGATTGTGCAGTCGATGTGCGATGATACACGACTCTCGATGCTTTCAAAGGACGGCTACTTCGACCAAGTGTGGATGATAATGTAGAGTGCCTCAATTGTGGTGCGGACTGTAATAGCCCTTCATGCATATCCCTAATGATCGACACTTGTGTCTGCCTTTCAGTTCTTTTTATTCTTTCCTTTTTTGAGCAGGTGGGTTGTTTTCACATGAGGTTCGCTACGTCATTATGAACGGCCTCCACCTTACACAACGTCGCCGAACTAGCACCTGGTACAGTTACGTCCAGCGCGTGCAATGCCTTGACTCGGTCGGCACGCACTCTCCCTTCGCGTCGATTCGCCCGGCGTGAGATAGCACGCGTAATGTCCTCATATGTATCTATATACTCATATGTAGCTTAGAAGTGGAGCAGCTCCGGCTAGTTGGTATGACAGAACGATAGCTATAGCACCAGAACAGAACGACGACACAGAGACAAAAAGTGTCCGGCATGTGCTTCTTGTCTCTGTGTCGTCGTTCTGTTCTCGATTTGATTTGTGGGGTTTAACGTCCTAAAACCACCATTTGATTATGAGAGACGCCGTAGTGGAGGGCTCCGGAAATTTTGACCACCTGGGGTTCTTTAACGTGCACCCAAATCTGAGCACACGGGCCTACAACATTTCCGCCTTCATCGGAAATGCAGCCGCCGCAGCCGGGATTCGAACCCGTGACCTGCGGGTCAGCAGCCGAGTACCTTAGCCACTAGACCACCGCGGCGGGGCGTCGTTCTGTTCTCGTGCTATGACTATCGTCCAATGTAGCGTGGACATGGGCACACGCTGGCAACAGCTACGCTATGTTAGCAAAACGCGAGCATTTTAAGCCCAAACCTCATAAGCGTGAAAATGCACGCGACAGCGACGAGCGATGCAACGTAGATTGTCTTCGCGCCATCAGTCGCTAGCGCAGGCAAACCTCATTCACGCGACGGCTTCGGCGAGCGAACTCCTCTGTTGCTGGCATGAGGCGGTCTACTCGCACCAAGAAAACCACGCAGTGAGCGGTATGCAATTAAAAAATATGATATATTGTTGTGTAATGGAACGGAAAGTGTTTATGAATGCCTTGCAGCACTTTTTTATATGCGCATGCGTAAACCTTGCGTTATTTCTTGTTGCCGCTTACTTGACTCGGGCAGGGTCACGTGTACCTATGTAGTCTTTGTCTTTTCCGGATCTACGCTATTGGCTGCTTGAGCCCCTCACTTCCGGGAGATGAGCGACGGTTTCCAATTATGGAGAACCGAGTGATCGAGCGAAAACGAGCACGCGACACGTCGCGCGAACGCCCTGTTTCGTCGCTCATGGCATCGCTCGTCGCTGTGGCGTGCATTTTCGCGCTTATGAGGTTTACTCTTTATAGTGTCACGCCATGTGCGACCGGCGCGACCAGCGTACGTCAGCGCCGCCCAACGGCAACCGGCGCGGAATGTGACATGCTGCATTTCGTGCCGATGCGTTACCCAGACAACACTGCGTCTCCCTCTTTTTGTGACGGAGGGAAGCTGGACGCGCTGAAACGCGCATGCGCCAAAGCAACGCAGCGTGGCGGGCGCCCGCGAGTATATGGCAGGACCGGCGCCTGGCGTGGCAACGCCGGCGTGACGCTACAAAATGAACGCCGGCGAACACGCGCACCGCGTCACGTTTAAATGTATTGACGCCTTTACTGGGACATGTAGTCATGTTCTCACTTGACACGCATCGCATGATTATCCTGTTTGCACCAGTCACATACCTTCGTAATCCCTTGGCGTCATGTAGTGCCAAATTAGGCATATGTGAAGCTAGCGAAAAGGCCCTGAGCGCATCATTAGTGTGGCATGTAGTCATGTTGGTACATGACACGCATGTGGTGATTATCATCTTTGGATGTGTCATTTACATATGTCGTCTGCTCGCGTCACGTAATACCGAGTTTGGTTCGTGAAGCTAGTGAAACGGCCGCGAGCGCATCATGAGTGTAGCATAGAGCCATGTTGTTTCATGACAAGCATCTCAAGTTTATCATATTTGCACCAGCATCATACCTTCGTCATCCATTCTCGTCCCATAATACCAAATTTGGTATAAGTGAAGCTAGCGGAATGGCCACCAGCGCATCATGAGCGTAGCATGTAGTCATGTTGTTACGTGACACGCATCTCACGATTATCATGTTTGCACCAGTTCCGTACTTTCGTCGACTGTTCACGTATGTACTACCACATTTCGTATATGTCACGCTAGCGTAACGGCCGCGAGCGCATCATGAGGGGGCATGTTGTCATGTTGTTACATGACAAGCATGTTATGATTTCTATGTTAGGGTCTCTCACTTGTGTTCGCCATGCAATCATGCCATACCATACCGGTTTTGCAACATGCCGTGTTCACGAAACCACCTCAAGAGCTGCAGGACTGTGCAATGTAAACCATGACATTCATGGCATACATGTCATGATTTTCACGTTATGACTAGTCAAATATGTTGCTCATATAGTATTGTGATGCCGTACTAAGTTTGGTATCGATACTATTATTGAAACGGCCAGGAGAGCTGAAAGTCGTAGGCGGCTAAATATAGATAGATATGCTCAAAGTCGCTGAAGTTCAGTAACAAATGCTTCGCATTTAATAAAGAGAGAAACGACGAAGAAGCGCGAAAGTGAAACAGAGAGAAAGAAATAGAAAGAACGTGAAAGTGATACATAAAGCAATGCAATGAAACAGAAAAAAAGAAGAGATACAAAAAAAAACAGCCGACAAAACCACCAACAATCATCTGTCTCTCGCTCAGCGTTCGTTGCTTGAAACTTACGGCACTACTAAGGCAATTTTTTCTTAGAATAAACATTATTGCCTAATTTTCTATATAAAGATAGTCAGCAAATGAAAATGGAAATCAGCGATTTGCACAAAAACGTCACTTTCTCTTAGTTTGTGCGAAGTTATTTTGAAAAACATTTGTTGTTTTACTTGTGTCACAAGGCAGGCTATTTTTGAATGAAACATTGTGGTAAGCGTTATTTCTTCATCTTAGCGCAAACTTTCTGTTCTTGCTACACCCGATCTACCGCCGTGAATCTATTCATGGCGTTATTTTGGTCAATACGGCCTAATTGTCATTGAGACTTACGGGACGGCTCTTTGCTCTCCCATAGTAGAGTACTCTGTACTCTAAATCGTTACCCACTTATTCTACCCCCCCCCCCTTTCTAACCGACGTGAACTTATTCATGGCGGTGTTTTGTTCAATGCGGCCTCATTGTCTGTGAGGCTTACGGGACGGTTATCTGCTCTCCCATAGTAGAGTACGAAGTACTCTCAATCGTTAACCACTATTTCTGAATACAGTCTAAACTGGGAGGGGGCGCATTGTTTGTTGAGCACCTTCCCGCTACCCCGCCGGGACTACGTGAAATACCGTAGGCTATGGCATTTTTTGGCAGGCCCTACGGGGCTTCATGAGAATCCAAAAATTAGAAATAAATATTTGAATCATCACGTGTACCGTACAGCTTGTTGTATTCATTACATTATTTGTCACCTTTTCGTTTATCGGGGCTTTATTCCACGAGAAAGTGGAATTGCTACAGAATTTTGATGTGCCTTACTTTCTCGCAGTGCTGCCAACTACCGGTAAATTTCCATATATCTAGAGCATTTTTGTTGTACTAAGGGTAAACGGGAAATTTGTCAACATCAAGGGAAACTTTTCGCTTAATTTCACGTGAAGCAAGTAGATCAAGGGAGAGACCTCCGGCCACAACCTCTTTTTTTTGTTCCTTCTTCAACCTTTTCTCTTTTACACTGCTTCTACATTCACTCAAAGGCGCTGTGCCATGCCCAGTAGCGGTTCCGAGGTGTGCAAGGGGGCGACAGGTCCGGCCTGTGCCGCCATCGCTGTATCAGCGCTCTCCTCTCCCCCAATTATTTGCGGTTCATTCTTTGCCGTCCGTGTTCGACGTCGACTGTTCGAACAAAAGAAAAAAAAGTGTCATTTTTGCGCCTTTCGCCCGCGGCGTTATTTCTTTAATTTGTTGTTTTTTCATCAATTTTCCTTCTTTGCACGCGAACGCTGTCACGATGCTAGTGAGCTTCCTCGTGGAACTATGTGGCTCCGCCCACATGTTGTATAAACGTTGGCTTTGCCAAGGTCACCAATGTTTTTGTGAAAAGCGTGGCCATAGCAGTAGGCTGCATGTATGCGGTTAGTTGCACAGCTGAAAAAAATAGAAAAAAAAGTGGCTGGTGGAAAACTGCAAGGATATATTTGAAACTAATATGCAGCAGTCAACATTTCTAACCAACATATCTTTTCGCAACCATTGAGCAGGTGCGGAGGGATGCCCCGCCATTGTGGTCTAGTGGCTGAGGTACTCGGCTGTTGACCCGCAGGTCGCGGGATCGAATCCCGGCTGCGGCGGCTGCATTTCCGATGGAGGTGGAAATGTAGGCCTGTGTGCTCATATATGGGTGCACGTTAAGAACCCCAGGTGGTCAAAATATCTGGACCTCTTCACTACGGCGTCTCTCATATTAATATGGTGGCTTTGGGACGTTAAACCCCACATATCGATCAGGTGTCGAGGGATGAGCACGGTCCACCTAACTGGCATAATATGCTTTTATGGTTAAACTATTTTTGTTACAATATCCTGCAGCACATCTCATGACAAAGCTTGAGAGTACGTTTTTCAAGGCATTGTTTTGAAGTTATGTAAGCATGCATCACTTCATGTTTTAAATGAAGAGTACCAAGTATGTTCTGCAGGATAGTTACAAAATAAAAGAATCGCAGAAATAGAAAAATAACAGAATAGTTGAATGTTGTAAGCTTCCCAGCCGCAATATTTCATGTACTGCACTTTATATGGTCGTTCTGTTTATATTATTATTATTATTATTATTATTATTATTAGTATTATTATTATTTTGCCACTTCCATGCTATGATGAGTGCACTCTATCATAGAAAATATTTTCGTGTTTCGGATTGCACAACTAGCAGTGTTCTTAAACTATTTTAATAATTTATCTCTTCTTCACCATTATGCAAGGTTTTGTAGTATATGTACTGTTTCTTGAAATGTTCTTTGGTTGTGTGTAGACGGAATGATTGTTCTTTCTCGGTGATTAGTCTAAAATACTGCGATACTACATGGTCTCCCCCCCACCTCCCGAATGTGATGACCGTTTTACCTTTGTAATTTCATAAAATAAAATGTTGTTTAAAGCTTTGCAAATTGTACTGCGACATTTTTTCACCTTAAGCATGGTGACTTTAGTGAATATTTTCAAACGAATGCACCATGATATAAAAAAAGCAAACTTCAATATTGTTTTCCACAGCAGAAACCCATTTATTCTTCAAAAAACCGCTCTACACAAAAATTTAGGAAAATCTAGAGAATTTCTTACTCCAGAGAAGGAAAAAGTGGCTACGCAGGTTTGCAGCACTGGTTTTTTGCCTCCAAAGTTTGTTTGCCGATCTCGGACGTCATGTGAGGTATATTTAAATTGGAATCGTAACCTCCATAAAAGCCCATGTATCTAAATGTTGACGGCTCATTACTACCGTCACGATCTAGTTTTAGAGGGGACAACTAACAGCTAACAAAAAATGAAAAAATAAAGTATGAAGTCACAACCAGAAGTGATAGCGAAGTCGTCTATTTGTCCTACATGGCGCCAAATAGAATTAATTGCTCACCTTTTACGTGCCGTTAGAAATGAGCGATTTTATTGTGCCTTTATAACTCCCCGATTTCATGCGCGAAAAATAAAAAAAGACCAACAAGAAAGTTTGAAGAAGCAAAGATTTTTTTTTTGTTAGCCAAATGGTCTACTTGCAATGCGCACCGAAAACTTCGCAGATGGAAATCTATATAGCACAAATGTTCACGAGCACAAGGTGTAACATTTCGAAAACTCACGTTGCCCAGTCGTGGAAAGCCAGTGCAGTGAGACACCAGCCTGAGAATATCGCTTTGGGAACTGTAGAGTACAGCGCCTCGTTGCTTATCGTGTCACATTTATCGTCACCGAAGACGAGGGCGCGCCTGCCGTGTGCCAGCGAAGGCAGTCGGCAGTCACAAAAGCGGCTATTTACGCATTCTGTGAGCTATTTCTCCTCTGAAATGTCACGCCAGTAAACTGCACATCAGCAAATAAATAAACTACGGAAGGTACACATTAAACCACCACACAAAAGTGAGCGGTGCCTTATTGACCAGGGAATGCGCCGAACTAAACACAAGCGCTGATAGAAGTTTGTGTAGATAAGACCCCCCCCCCCCCGCGCATTTACGGCATTCTGCCAAATTATGAAGCAACCATTCATTTACCCAGGTGTAAGATAAACCGTAAAGTAAATTTATAGTTAACTCTTACATATTTAAAATTACAACTATTCGAAAAAGAAATTATATCGAGTTTTTTTAGTTTTCGTTTGCCCCTACTGGCGTAGTCGCGCTTCAATCGTCAACGGATGTGGATGCCAATGGCAATGGCTTTTCAACATTTTTCGCTCCAAGTTTCGCATCCCATCATAATACCTCCGTCGCATTCATGTCCTTCGACTTGTCAACGCTTAGCAATATCCCCGTACATATTGATGTCACGTTTTCATAAATAATCAAGCAGTGGCGTCTGCTAAGCAGCGTTGATGTTGTAGCTGGTATTATGTGTGTAGCTCATAATCGAGCCAAATCGAGAGTAAGTCATGAAGCGTGGAAACTTGCGCATAAAGACATAACTGAATATACAAGCAGAGCAACCTAGAAGTATAGCTATAGCGCAACGTCGGAAGCAATAAACAAGGACAGAAAAGAGCGCTGGCTTTCAATAATGCTTCTATAGCGGAGTGGCGTACATATATAGGTGAAAAAAGAGAATGGGCATGCGTAGACGGGTGCAGCTAACAACCACTGTGACACAATGTCAACAAAACTCTTGCCACTTGTTGATTGAGCTGGAAACCAGTACACAGCTTAAAAGTGATCGAGGCACGCAATCTCGTTTTAGAGTGAAGGCAGCGATGGCGTAGTGGTTAGAACATCAGCCTCGCATGCAGGAGGGTCATGGCTCGAATCCCGGTGGCGTGCAGTTCCCAACCGGATTAAAAAATGTCCACGTGTTGATGGAAGTGCATCAAGAGGCCTCACCGGTGACCACCTCTGGTAATGCACTTCCTTACCAGAGAAGGATTGGCTACTCTGGTGCAGTATGTGGCCACTACCTCCTATTCATGCATACATCAATTAACTCACGGCCCTCAGTCCGCAGCGGCAGCGAAGCAACTGACCACGGCGGTGGTCAGATCTGCAACGTAGCAGAAGGTGCTAAGAATCTCTGGATCCGGACAGGCCGCCATTGGGACCTGAGCTTGGCATATCACAGCGTACAAAAGAGCACTGATAATGTAATAATATCCGAGGTTTTAGGCCCTAAAACCATGCAAGACACCGAAGTGGAGGGGCTCCGGAAATTTTGATCATCTCGTGTCCTTTGACGTGTACATACATG
Organism: Rhipicephalus annulatus; assembly: GCA_013436015.1. Taxonomy (NCBI): domain Eukaryota; kingdom Metazoa; phylum Arthropoda; class Arachnida; order Ixodida; family Ixodidae; genus Rhipicephalus; species Rhipicephalus annulatus. Next base: position 26,840 of record WOVY01003168.1, read on the forward strand.
CGCTGTCATCGCAGGGCACACGCACCTCTAGCGTTTCGCCTCCCCTGAAATGCAGCCACCGCAACTACAAAATCAGATTGAGTGGACGAAAAGGAAACATATTTCCAATGATGTGAGACACAGCTTCATCGATTGTATGGTGCGTCTGGCTGTGTCAAGTGAACACACGTTACTATAGTGGCCTTTGAATTAATCAGATGCGTCTCCAGCCATGAAGGGCGCGGATAGTTCCTATACATTCGAAAGATTACAGAGGCTCTGGTGCCTCGGTTCAAACCGCAAAAATGACGTCCTTAATGCTACGTATAGCCATAGAGTTTCCTGAATACACACTAGAGGGAACTCTGGCACTATTGTATATGCAACGCATGGCGCGTCAGTGAGCATGGGAATTATGGGTAGTAGACAGATTTGTCTAATCTTCGTACTTTTTGCTCCGTGTGTGTCGTGTGGCTTGGAGCTGTTTTCTCATGAAACAAAAATACGCAAATGTTCAGCGGTCGCGCTTTACCGCCTCATTCTTTTACGCTTACCATTTTAAATCGGATCACCAAGTTCAAAAGGGTTTGTTCTTTCCTTTGAAACAAAATGGAAAGACAACAATAAACGAAGCCACAACGGCGATTCGCCACCCGCAAGTATGAAGGCTAGGCAAATCCGTGTACTGTTCATCATTCCCATGGTCGCTGAACGATCGCAGCGCCAGACTCCCCTCTATATCTCTAGGTTAGTTTTAGAAAACTCTATGCATGTAGCGTCTTTAGCGAAAGGCTGCTACAGTGCCGGTCAAAATATTTGTTGCGGTAACAGAGGCAATATTCAGATATTTCGTAGATGTGCTAATTTAGTATGATTTAGTAGCTATTGGACTTCGAATTAGCTTCTACATGTTTACTATTGCGCAAAATGGACAACGACGACTCAACAGTCACCCTTGTGGTTCGTATACCTTTTTTTATGATACTGAACGACCACCCAAATCTTATTTAAGGAATTTCCCGATTTAATTAAACTTACACGCTTTCACATCCGGGTGTGAAAAAGGTTTAGGTGGCCCTCTCATATTCTACTATGCGGTGCCTTATATGGCTGTCACACGGGTTTCTGCAAATCTAATTTCGTCAATGAGCCGCTCCAAAGGCACGCACGACACATGGTATGCGAGGCATGACAGCAGGCACGATTTACTGCCTATATATCAACATCGATTCCTGTACAACGCTTGTCCAACTGATTTCAGAGAGCTGCATTCGGAGCAAGCCCCGTTGCCCAAAACGACCTCTGCCTGGCGTATTATGCTTTACGACCAAGGCGCGCACATTCTACAGCGTGTGCCGTGCACGCGACATCCTGGCATTCCGTAAGCTTGGCCTGGGCATCTTCTCCCGGTGTTCCGGCATTCTTTTCCTTTTTTTTTTCCAGAGCGCATGGCCGCAGCCGCACTCAGCCGACCGGCTCACACGCCATTCGCACAGCTGCAATCGAAAGGGTCGAATTAGCCTGACGCGAGGGCAGCGCGCGCGAGTGGCCGGTCAGTCCATGGACGTCCGATCGGCACTGACCCGCGGGCTTCATTAGTGGCCCGGCAGTCGCACCCGCAACCGGTTCTGCCGGCGCGAGTCTACTACGCCCGCCTCGACGATCGCACGCCACCGCTCCGAGCACGCTCATTGAAAACGAACGCGCTCTCCGGCTCGTTCCGAAAAGGGCCGAGCACGCAAAACGCCCGTGAAACGCGTCCTATGCACGACGCGCGGGCGCCAGAGGGCGCTTATCAAAAGTGCGCATACATTTGCGGGTGCGGAGCTGTCGTTGTAAGTATACATCGTGACACCTTGCAGTGAGGCTGGGCGAGTTTGTACGGAAAGTGTAGTTTTTATTTATAGCAGCATGCGTTGCGGTTCTCTTGCACTCCCTCGCGCTTGTAACTCTAGTAAATATATAAATACTGTAAGGGTAAGCGGAACATTTTAATTACTGCTTATTTTTTCTCGGTTACGTAAATAAACCCAGCTAGGAATTTCCAGCTTCAAGTACGGCAACTAATGCCAACACCTTCCTGATTTTCCCCCCTTTTCATAGATTGGTCGCTCTTACAGTTCATATAAGAATTACGCCTCTTTAGGCTACCGCGGACTTAATGGCGGGCAACATTTGCACTATCTAACAGTATGTCGTAAGTCAGTCCTCACTATGACATGCGTATATGCAATAAATTATTCAAGAACACCATCGCCGTTGTAGGATTGAAGTACCAGACAGGAACTTCGCGTCTTGTCCGTTTGTGCACTACCCAACGATTGACACTGTTTCCAGAGCTTGTTTAAAAAAAGACGTTCTTTCTTTAGCTAAACAGCTCAGCTTATGTTATGGTTTACAGTGGGCTCCAAACTCCTTGTTTGCTTTAACCGCCAAAAATCCATGACTGATTAGTTGCCTCAACTATATATTTACGCTGGAACGGGAAAAACTTCTTCTTTATTTAGATTGATTAATTGATTAATATGTGGGGTTGAACATCCAACAACCACCATATGATTATGTGAGACGCCGTAGTGGCGGGCTCCGGAAATTTAGACCTCCTGGGCTTCCTTACCGTGCGCCCTAATCTGAGCACACGGGCTTACACTTCCTTATTTAGAGGCTGCCAATGTGGGCTCTCGAATGGTACCAATACCATCAACTGTGGCTTATAAAGGTTTAATGTCTAATGTTTGGTGCAGCTTATTTGTGTTCTGATGCAGCCGAGTATGTATAGCACGGGTGCGTTTTGGCCGTTCTTAACATGAGCAGACCAACGATGCTCAGCCCTGCCTGAAGACCAGATATATATAAGTCGCAGGACAGCGAATCGACCGAATCGAGCGCGTTGCTCAAGCAGCAAACAACAACATAGATTGCTCGCGTCCTCGAACGCGCTATTTGTCCAAGCTGATTGCGTAAACGCGCGCGCACCATTACAGTTTTTCTACTGAGACAAATCACCCAACCGTGTCCAGGCCATGCATGCCCCTCGTATAAACACAGCCGGGACAGCGAGCGATTGCCGGCCGCTGGCTGGCGGCGAGGCGGCTGCATAATGTGCGCTTGCGCGCGCCTGTGATGACTCCCGTCGCATGGACATCCGTGTTTATCTTCGCAGTCTACTCACTGTTCACTACGAAGTGCGGCCATCATCGCTAGGTATGAGCTACCCGCGCGCGCCATGTCTTGCGAATTCCGTGCAGTACAGCCGTGCAGCGCTGAAGTCGCACCAACAGGCGCGGCCATGCCAAGCCTCGCTCCCGGAAGTTCTTACGCGATAAGCAGCTCATACGCCTCGGCGAGCAAGTGGCGTCGCAATCATTCTTTAACTTGCATTGCGTAAATCGCAGTACCTTGATATTAGTACGTTGACTTGGCTACAAGGTTACCTCCGTTATTGCTACGAAGCTACGAGGTCTTAGCAATGAATGCTGCATTGCTGTACTTACGCGCTTAACGCTATACCACGTGGTACGGATGCAAGAGAGAGTGGCTGTGTTTGTGTTTGCGCACCTCTTTTTTTAAAATGGATACCTACACCAACTAGATCAGCTTCATGTTATTCTAAGTTACTGTCAGTTGCAAAATATACAAGGAACGAATGATTGTACGTTGACTTCCTGTTGTTGTATGCCTGCAATACCATGACAGGGAATGATACTTTGATTATTTAATGCGATACGAAGTTCATCATCATCATCAGCAGCAGCTTGACTGCACCCACTGCAGGGCAATGGCTTCTCCCATGTTCCGCCAATCATCCCGGTCTTGTGTTGTTGTAAACACACCAATTAACCCTTGCCCTCGGTGGCCAGTGGCTGTGAAGCAACTGACGAAGGCGGCAGTCAGATCTGCGATGCAGCGGAGGGTGCTAAGAATCTCTGTGTCCTGTGATCTCTGATGGATCAAATGGAAAATGAAGAAATAAACCAAACATTGTGTATGTTGTGAATGAAAGTAGCGGTAATTTTGAGGCCTTGTTTTCTTGTTTGATACAATTAACCTTAATAAAAACCAGCAGATAATGAAGCCGAATAAGGTACATAGGCGACGTTATACCAGTACTGTTCTAAGAGAGAGAGTAAGGTTTAGTGAAAAACAGGGATGTTAACGAGAAGAAAATCTTTGGTTTGCTACCCTGCACTGGAGAAAGGGAAATGGGATACAAAAGTAAGGCGGAAAAAAGTAAAAAGAAGAATGCTTAATAGAAAGAAAACGCGCACACAGTCAAGCACGTGAGTGTCAAAGTCGTTTTGCGATTCCTGTTGACCGCGAAACTTCAGCAGTGCCTTCGTTGCTTTCTGGTTGAAAGGTCAAATCTTCCGGCACTCCGAAATTGCAACTACTCCGAAAGCGGCCGGTCATCGTGCCGCGCTAACGTTGCCGAAATCTTTTGTGTTTGGGAGCTACAGTGAGGCCAGTAACAAAGGACGTGGGCAAAGGTCTCTTCACTGCCACAGTGATCACACGCTTCCCTGTCAGCCATTCTGATTCGGTAAGCAAAACTGTTCGTGATTGACACTACAAGCCACAAGCGGCAGAGGGTGGTTGTTTTGGATGCGGATAGTCCAGATAGAATTTCAAGTTGAAGTGACGCATGTCGAGTAATCTGGGACCTCGGCTATTGCGGCAAAGCCGACACCAAGGGAAAGCGCTAGGCGTAACGCTACGACCGGAAGCGTTCTTAAAAAATGATTACTGTCTGTTTTTTTTGCTAATTGCACTTCAAGCAGTTAATACTAACAACGTTATTATGCTGTACAACGTGATTAGTTTTGACTGCCCGGCTGTAGTTATTTCCCGAGACAATTTTGTGTATCCATTGAAAATGTACGGGGTGATTTTTAAAAAGCTAATTGTAGCGCAGCGACAAGTTATTAGCTAATTGCACTCTAATGGCACGTAAGGTAGGACAACAGATTTTTGTGTTTGTAACTTCATGGGATTGCGCTCAGTGGGTTTTGTTTCCTGGGGAGCTTTTCCAAATCGATAGTGCAGAAAAGCAGCATTACAGGGGTAAAAGAATCACCTGTCGGTGAATCGATGAGAAAGTGGACGTTGATCATGGTAAAACATCAGCAAAAGTCTGCAGATGTGATGCACATTATGATGTACAGCATGAAGGTCTGTACGCCACTTGGTGTGAAAAACGATCTACTAAAAGAGATGTCCGGAATTCCTGGGTATAAATCCAAACGTCGTAAGTGGGTATAAAAAACTCAATGTTCCACACTGAGTCTTTTATATCACATGCTAGCGAGCTAATCTTTGATGCTGCATCAGTTCTTCATAACATAATGGATTCCTGTACGCTACTTTCATGAGCACTCCTGGCAGAATTATCGCCGTTACCGTCGATGTCACAGCGCTGGAAAATGATCTCACGCCCTTTGTCTTACAATTGCTGATAATTTTTTTACTCCAAATACTAGTTGGTCTTGCACACCATGGTGCAAAGCTGTCTGTCACCAGTACTGTTTTAGGTGTATTATAATAATTCTGATATAGGTGCGTAGAAATTGAAGTGGATGAATAGACATCTTGCCGCCGGCCAGCACTACACCTGCTAGCTTCAAATAACGTCCCCAATGCTTTACCAGTCAAGCTTGGACGGTGGTCATCCTCTCGTCCGATTTGTCGGGTATTTTTGTGCATGCAAACCTGCACGTCAGGACCACACGTAACCATGAAGGCGACTGTCGAATACTCCTCGTCAGGAGGAGTGTTCGAATGCAACCTTCGAATAACGCGGCAATTTGCCACGTTATCTGATGGTTTCATTCGAGGAGTCCGTCAAATCATTTGCTCAGAAAGTTTTCGTTGTGGCATTCGGTACTCGAATTGCTTCTACGCATTCATCTTCTATGTGAATGCGTTGTTCGATCACAAACTATATCAACCTGACAGTTTTTTTATCCTCGATATATTTACCTAGCAGGCTTGCTACCATCGTGCACGTGTCCTAAATTTTTTCTCAGCTTCCTTTTGTAAAACGTGCGAAGAAAGCGCCTCATGATGGTTATTGGAGCCAGAGAAATATGGACACTTCCCTTAACTGGGCGCTTGATCTCAAGAAAAAAGCAAAAGAACGAAGATATTGTCGGTATATGGAAGTGAACAATGTAGATCACCATGCATGGTTCCGAAATGTCCACAGTGTAGAGCAGACAGAATGCACCCCCCCCCCCTTTTTTTTCTTTGTTGCGTCGGAGTTCTGCTAAGTTTACCAGGGTACACTGACCACCAGCCTACACATGTTCAGTTCAGTTCAGTTTATTAACCTTAAGGGCTTCCCGAAGGAAGCATTACATAAGGGGTGGGTTACAACTTCTCACACAGACATTTCATATTGATTTTCTCGCGTGTTCTCGCGTCAAGGTCATTGACATTTCGACAAAACTATCCACGCACTCGGCTTGACGAGCAGTTGTATATACGTCGTGTTGCGATCCCACCTCCGGTTGACGAAGGAAGAAGCAGGACGTTGGAGGATGCGAAAAACAGAACAGGGTTTACAGCATGAAAGGTTAAGAGTTCGCAAACCACGAACGTGGTGGTTGAACCTTTACTTGGTTCAGAGCCATCACAAACTACGAACGTGGTGGTTGAACCTTTACTTGGTCCAGAGCAACGTCCCGCACTCGGCGGCGTCCTTATAAGCCCTGTCGGGCTCCTCCTTCTTCAGTGGAACACCAATCACACACGCACACAACAGGTGAGGGGTACGAGCATGCACGGCGCACGTGAACATCCAATTTCGAGTCAAGATCACTGCACTTAAAGGTGGCGCCAGAGAGGCTCTTGCTCGTCGTGTATGTCGCTGGTCGAGGGGTCCCAAGCTTCGGACAGCAGACATCAAACGGTCCGCCAAACGGTCCGCTCAATTAGCCGGGCACTTTGTGGCGGCGGTCGCCGTTTCTTCAAAGGAATACGCTCTTTGTTGTCCCCTCCGGAACGGCTTACAGCTTCGTGGCGACAGGACGTCTCATCCGCCGGCTAGCAGGGACAATAGCCGGCGAGCATAGACATTCGGCGAGTCGGCTACTTGTTGGAGGATTAAAAGAGCGCCGCTGCCCCGTCATCTCTGGACGCTGGTTCCGAGAAAACTGGAGTTCCAGGCGTGGGAACGCGGCCCGGCTACGCTTCTCAGCGACAGCATGGCGCCTGCTGACGCCGGTCATAACAGCTTCCCCCTCGCCAGATGAGTCACGGAGGGCAGCGGTCAACACTGCTGCTCGCAGGGACGACGAAAGGGTCCGTAGTCGAATCCCAAGAACTCGTCTTCGCTTGTGGCATGGTCTGAGTAAAGGCCGATTCTTCGACACCGTTTCTGCAACTGGACCACATGCACAAGCAAGCACTCGGCCCCCTTCGAACAAACCAAGCCAAAAGAGGGATGACAAACCAATTTTAATTACTAGCTTTAACAAAAGCTCACTCTCAGAACTCTCAGGACTCACTTGAGCTGAAAAACCAGACGTGCTACCTTACAAATTTACATAATAAGATGCACGACAAAAAAAAAACTAAAATATCAATTTTGATACACCAAGAGCACACCTAGATAGATTAGAAAGAGCGACGGAGCACGCCAGCGTTTCCATTCAATTTGCCCTTTTCCCAATACCAAAATGATATTTTCGAAGAATCAAGCTCCGCCTCACAAGGCGACTGTTCTTCGATGTCATGGTTTGCAGCCAAGGGGACAATGGCCTGTATCTACTTTAAATTTAGCCCTCCCCTGAGATAACACTGCCACTGATGAATGCTCTACACAATGCAGGCGCACTCCTTTCCTGAAGCGCAGTACGTTATCTCACGAGAGCCCAAATTCTGGCGCAAGCAACGCGCAGCTTTGCTTGATACCATTGTCGTCCTGATATAAAACGGCTGTCTCCTTCTTTTCGTCGCTGACTGCTTTCATCGGTTCTGTCCCGCTGCGAGCATCGGTTCGGTTCCGGATTCAGTGAGCGCTAAGATTGTCCTAATGTCCGTTTTTTTTTACGTGTACCAATAATTGTCTACTACTGATACAGTAAACTCACCAGCCTCCCAAAACCTTAAACTACACTGTGACCTAACGGTCTACTTCAACGTTTAGGGAAAGCTTGATGATCTGCTCATGATCACTAGATCAATCATTCTTCAAAGAAGACAACAACAAAAAGTGACAAACACTGCCTTCTAGCAGGTTAGTTTGGTTAGTTACCTGCCTTTGCTAACACCTTTGATTAAAAAGCACTGAGTTCTTCTGAGCGCTTTATATTATTCTCATTCTTACGGCGCTGCGAAATTCATGGCACTACTAACCAAAAGCTTAATCCTTAACAATTTGTCCAATTGCTCATCCTTACGTTATGTTGTAATTCTCTGTGTACAACACAAAAATAATCCTAGGTAAAAATACCTAAAAAGCAATTGCACAGGTTTTATGCCAAAACCGTGCACCAAGATTCTCAATGCGCGCAACGGCAACTCTACCGTGTCGCGCCAAACTTAATCATTTTACGAAATCATCTGGTCTATGTTAATATCTTCTTCCTTAAATGCCAATTCACGCCACATCCACATGACAGTAAAGGCATACGACATTAAACTAAACCTTTGAAACACAAAAAAAACAGAACAATTTTTTTAGTTTTTACCTTCTCGGTATATTCGTACAAGTGATTAATGGAGTTCAATTTTCAGCCTTTAGTTCGGCGGTTTTCCTTTTCAAACATTTACACCGCATTACATTACTTACAAAATTAAAAAGGCTCAAATCTGCATTTCCAATGCAACACTGAGTAACAATATTTACACGAACGCACCAAAATTACTCAAACTGACCGCCCCCTTTTCCTTTTCTCAATTAGATTCGCTTGAATCGCACACGATGGGGTCGCGGTCCCGGCGGATTTCGAGCACGCCGGAGGCTACAAAACGTGCAACCGCTAGGCTGTGTCCTGCCGTCACGCCTCATTCTGCACTTCGGCCGGCTTTCTTCGGTAATGTGAAAGGGGTACCAGAAGCAGGGGGGAAGCCTTTGCCATTTTTCTTTTGTGTTCTCGCCTATGCGGTATTTAGCCACTCTGCCCTTTCGACTCTGACCCTTCGGCAAAAGCCGCTTTCCCGAAGTTGTCAAACAGAACCGCGTGCTTCGTTTGGGTGGCGTACCTCGTTTCCTCCCTCTGCACCTGGCTCGCCGCTTGTGCTTACCGGAACGCCACCATTGTCGTTTCCTTAAACGGTTTAGTGGCCTACCCTTTCTTTGTTGTGACGGAGTGGGGCCCGACCTAGGCTTGCGCAGTGACGAACGCCTCCGCTTCTTCCTTTTTCTGCGATGTTTGCAAACCAGCGCGGTATTATCGCTGCACTGCTGAAGCGTGGCGCTCTTGCTCTCATCAGCCACTGCGCTAACCATGCCTACATTTGACAATGTCGAAAGGTCCCCCTGAGGCACGAAGAAGGTTTCCAGCCTCTTACTGGGCCCATTAGGGCTGCTGGCACCCTCCTCATCCACGCAAGGAGCGTCTTTCGACATCGTCTCCACCTCCAGACCGGCCACGGCCTCGTTCTCTACATCCTTTACATGAATGCATTCGAGAATATGCAGGCCCTTCTCTGGCGCAATCTGTTCCTGTCGCGCTTTATGAGGCGCCTCAACTTCCGGCGCTTTGCGACACGCCTCGCTTTCAGACTCCGGTCTGAGTCTTTCTTTCTTTTTGTTAGCAGAAGTTCCAAATTTTCTGATCAGCTCTGCTTTGATAACTTCATAGTTGTTCGCGTGCTGCTCACTGAGTCGCGCAACAACATCCGCTGCCTCGCAGGGCAGAACCGTGAGTAGCTTGTGAGACCACGTGTCTCGCTCACACTTCAGTAGACTACACTTTCGTTCAAAGAGTCTAAGATACAGGCCCATATCCCATGATACCTCATATGGCTGCATGTACCTAGACATCTCGAACTCTGCCTCATTGTCGAGAAGTACTCCTTGCTGGGGTCCCATTCTCATACGCAACTCATAGTCTTGTTCGAAAAACTTTCTCTTGAGGCCTAGTTTTTCGTCTTCACTCTTTCCTTCCATCTGAGCTGCTCTTAGTTTTCTTTCGATGATGAGGTCCCATTCTTCACTTAGTTCCTCATCATCAGCCCCCAAATCATTAATCGCTTGAATGATCATGGGTTTTCGTGCCAAACCCTTTGTATCGATCCCCAATTCCTCACACAACAGCAACAAGTCTGACTTCTGCAGCTCCCGTAAGTCCATGATCGTACTGAGTGCTCGCTACTTCCAAAATAACTTTCCGAAACGGCGAAACTGAGTCTTTCGGCAAAGTTAACTACCAGTTCTAAAATTTAACCCTCTTTTAGAACCTGGTTCACTCAAAGGAAAAGCCAAGCACTCACCCATACGTGATCCATGTCTCGAGCCAACTGCTTCTCTTGGGCCGACTGTTGTTGTCACTTGTAGCTTCGAATCCCACCGCTGCCGACCAGTTGTCGACGAATCCCACCTCCGGTTGACGAAGGAAGAAGCAGGACGTTGGAGGATGCGAAAAACAGAACAGGGTTTACAGCATGAAAGGTTAAGAGTTCGCAAACCACGAACGTGGTGGTTGAACCTTTACTTGGTTCAGAGCCATCACAAACTACGAACGTGGTGGTTGAACCTTTACTTGGTCCAGAGCAACGTCCCGCACTCGGCGGCGTCCTTATAAGCCCTGTCGGGCTCCTCCTTCTTCAGTGGAACACCAATCACACACGCACACAACAGGTGAGGGGTACGAGCATGCACGGCGCACGTGAACATCCAATTTCGAGTCAAGATCACTGCACTTAAAGGTGGCGCCAGAGAGGCTCTTGCTCGTCGTGTATGTCGCTGGTCGAGGGGTCCCAAGCTTCGGACAGCAGACATCAAACGGTCCGCCAAACGGTCCGCTCAATTAGCCGGGCACTTTGTGGCGGCGGTCGCCGTTTCTTCAAAGGAATACGCTCTTTGTTGTCCCCTCCGGAACGGCTTACAGCTTCGTGGCGACAGGACGTCTCATCCGCCGGCTAGCAGGGACAATAGCCGGCGAGCATAGACATTCGGCGAGTCGGCTACTTGTTGGAGGATTAAAAGAGCGCCGCTCCCCCGTCATCTCTGGACGCTGGTTCCGAGAAAACTGGAGTTCCAGGCGTGGGAACGCGGCCCGGCTACGCTTCTCAGCGACAGCATGGCGCCTGCTGACGCCGGTCATAACAGTCGCCAACTGAAAGCAGTTTCGGGACAGTTTGGATGCCTCACAGCAGGCGACCTTGTTGAAACTTCCACAATTGCACGGTATAGCGGGTCATTTTTCTTTCTTTTACAGTAAAAGGAGGAGAAACAAGCAAGGCCGTAGTAGACTAAAGAAAATCACAGCTCAGCCTCACAATACGCGACGCTCAAACGTTGTGGGAGGTTGATGAACAGTGTATCCCGCTGTACATCGCTATACCATGCGCTCATGAGTATATTTGTGTTCAGGCGCGATGTAAATGAACACCAAGGGTGGAACGAAAAAAAAAAAAGAGGCGGCCGGTGGCAGCGATGAACAGCAAAGCTATTTCGCCCTTTCTATTTTCCTGCTTTCGATGTGCCTTAATAGTCCTTTTTTTAGCAATCCCAGAACACCCTGCGGGTGCGCGAAGCCCGATGGGAAAAGTGTGTACGCTGTTGTGGATCCCAGCACTGAGGACCCGTTGTTGCAGACCGGGGTCTGCCCGGTCTTTTGTGGTAGCGTGGTGTAGCTTCGGGTTGAGGAAACGAGCGCTTACAAGATGGGGATACGAAAAAACAAACAGGTTTATGGCACTATTTAAAAATATTTGCAGCATAGAAAGGTTGAGAGTTTTCACAAACAGCGAGCGTGGTGGATGAACCGTTACACAGTTCAGAGCGACGTCCAGCACTCTGCGGCGTCGTTATAAGCCCTGTCGGGCTCCTCCTTCTTGAGTGGAACACAAATCACACACACACACAACAGGCGAGGGGTACGAGCATGCACGGCCCACGTGAACATCCAATATTGAGTCGTGATCACTGCACTGCAAGGTGGCGCCAGAGGGGCTCTTCCTCGTCGTGTGTGTGCCGCTGGTCAAGGGGTCCCAAGCTCCTGACAGCATACATCAAACGGTCCGCCATTCTGTTTGCTCAATTAGCAGGGCAATTTGTGGCGGCGGCCGCGGTTTCTTCCAAGGAAGATGCTGTCTTTGTTGTCCTCTCTGTAACGGCTTACGGCGTCGTGGCGACACGACGTCTCATCCTCTGGCTAGCAGGGACAATACCTGGCGGACATGCGCGCAAGTGGTTCTTAAGATAGAGAAAGGAAGAGAAAAGTGAGCCCCGTTATTGTCGGCTTCAGTGAGCGACACCGCCACAGAGCTCACAAGGGATGGGGTGAGAAGGAATAAAAGGGTAGAAGTAAAGGTATAGAAAAGAGGAAGAAGAAGCAACAACAAACTGAGGTGAGGGATAGGAGAGATAGGAAAGATGGAAGCACGGTCACTGGAGTCCGAGGACGGGGTACACTTGCGAGAGTTGTTGTAGGGCCAGCCCAGTCGGCCAGAGCTACGATGACGCCGAAGGTCGCGAGCGCGCGGAGCGCGCGGGCGCACAACCGGTCGGCACGAATCCAGCGAGCCGGCGGGCATAGGCAGCCGGCCAGTCGGCTACTTGTTTGAGGATTAAAAGAGCGCCGCTCCCCCATCAGCTCTGGACGCTGGTTCCGAGAGAACTGGGGTTCCAGGCGTGGGAGCGCTGCCCGGCTACGCTTCTCAGCGACAGCATGGCGCCTATACAGACGACGGTCATAACAACGCCGAGTTAGGCGGCTGTTTCGGTTCGCACGCTGCTCGTTGGCGCCATGCGAGCACGAAACGAAAAGAACACGTCACCGCTGGTTGGGTATTATAAATCCTGAACACTAGAGATGTCCTAACGCACCTGCATTTATCTCTACGCATGAAATGTAAAAAAATGACGCATTCATGCAGTGTAGGTAAGTATCACCGGGCGGATGAGCTGAGTGGTACGCGAGTTGCTCCCCACTACAGTATTCCGTACAAATGCATGTAGTCAAAACGTGCTGTCATGAGGAATGTAAGGAGCCCGGGAACGCTGAATTCATATTTATTTAACAATTAACTGTTTACAAGGCGCTATGGCTTTTAATATTTTCGCGGTGTGGTTGGGGCGTTGACGCCAAACTGCGGAGAAGTGTTGCAAAATATAATTTTTATTGACAATTCATGCGCTGTACACAAAAACAAACACAAAAAACAGTGAGGACATTTTAAACATGTTTATAGACAAACTAATAGAACTAGTATCCACATACGAGGTACCTTGCTCGGATAATTTACGGTTTCTTAATATATGCTGCGTCATGGTGGATCATATTTGGCAGTAGTACCTTCCGCATTCAGCGAAACTGGTTTTGAATTTCGTGTCGGTGCATTCGAATGTTGTTCACCGAGAATGCTTACTCCCGGCGTTGAAGAAAATAGCAGAACAATAAAAATTGCGCACATTACCGTGCAATAGTTTCCAGCTGCAAATTCATCTCCCAAGGAGGCGCGGTATTCTGCAATCATATTGCATCGGTTTACTAACCACTCACTCGCACAGCAAAAAAAAAAAAAAACGGAAGTCCTCCACCCCGGAAGAAACTAGGCTGCTGTTATTAAACTACTGCTGTTATTCAACGTAAACGTACGTCGCACAGTCTGAGAGAACGTTCGAAATTAAGCGATACGGGGTGAGTGTTGTGTTTTTCGCACCTTGGTTACATTTGTTCCGCAGTGCAGAAAAGGTCGTGGGCAAGAAAAAGTTTTATCAGGGGCACGCGAATTGTTCTTCCAGTTGTCGTGTAAGAGATGCTAACCAAATTCCTCTTTCTGGTGTTCACATATATACATCGGCCACAGTCCTTGATGATCGAGTCAACACGCCGCCCTTCTGAGAGCAATTAAATTCATTAATTACAGCCGTCTCATCGCACCTCAAATTGTCAGTGATGCAAATGTAATTTCATCTTCGAAGACACAGTAGCTGCCCCGCCGCGGTGGTCTATGGTACTCGGCTGCTGACCCGCAGTTCGCGGGATCGAATCCCGGCTGCGGCGGCTTCATTTCCGATGGAGGCGGAAATGCTGTAGGCCCGTGTGTTCAGTTTTGGGTGCACGTTAAAAAACCCCAGGTCGTCGAGATTTCCGGAGCCCTCCACTACGGTGTCTCTCATATTCATTAGGTGGTTTTGGGACGTTAAACCCCACATATCAACTTTAATAGTCGACTGTAAAAACCAGTCATAGTTTTTTTGCCTTTCTGTGCCTCTTTGTGACATGCGCTAAGCACCCCCATTTTAGTACATATCTTTTTAACCCGTTTTCTTAAACCTTTCAGGTGAGGGAGCATTTGTGGTGCGTATATTTCGTTCTTTGTCCTGCTTCTTTCTTTTCGCCCCGTAAGTTTTATTTCAACTTGTGGTTACAGTGCCAAGGAAAGTGGGTACGGGCATATCGTGCAGTTGCAGCGCACACGGTCTCGTGAGTGTACGTTGTTTTACAGAATAGCGGTTATTTTTAGCGCACTCTTTTAATGGCAGAACCTCACAATTTACTCGTCAGCACTGTCGGTGGCCATTTGTTCTTAACGCATCCGTGAATGATGGACTCCTCCGGAGACTCTTAGGCAGCCAAACTGTTCTTTTTTTATTTTTGCCGAAAGTGGCGTTCAAGGATAATAATACAACTGAAGCCTGTGAACCGCTGGGCTGGTTCAATAGCTGGTATAGGTGGAAATAGTAGACAGGCCTTTACAGCTAAACACCGAAGGCAATGAGTGATTTACGCAGTAATGTATCGCATCTTGGCAAGCTCACTTGATCTAGGAAACGCTGGCCACCGGGCGGAAACGGAAAGCTAAAGCGTGAGGCCCGCGCACTCGTCGAGGCGGCGACTGCGGCGTATAACAACTTTTCCAATGAGCGCTTACGCACCCGTTGGTGGCGTTTGTGGGCTTGAAAAGTGTCTATCGAAGCTTTCTGCACACCAAGGTGATGCTCACGACGTTGCATATTGAGCCGCCGCATTTTTTCTCAGCGACCCGTTTCACTTTCTATTCTTTCCGCATCTCGCTACTGGCATCGGATGGTCCAGATGATGTCACATTTGTCGTTGGTATTATAACTATGGACAAGTCAATAGACCACTGCAAAGGATTTGAATCCATACGTTTGTATATGTGATACATGGTATCATTTTTTTTTTCGTTTTGTCATCCGGCACATGTGGCCATTCCTCGATAAGTGGAAAGAGGCCAATATCTTATGCAAAGGTCACGTGTTAACGATGCCAGACGTTACGTAACACACATGGTTCCGCCATGCATGATTCGCTTAACTGGCGTGACTTCGTAGATTCTTGGCACTCACCTATCTGCGGACCATGAAATTTCGGCCACAATGTCGAACTCTCCATCTTGTCAGCTCTTATGAACCCATCTCATACGCCCCGTTTCGATTCGTTCGAACTTGCCCGTATCTATTCACGTGGCAATCCTGATATGGTGTCCGGACCTACGAACGCCTTTCAGCTCATAAATTTAACAAGCGTGGCTAAGCTCAGCACAGTCACCGGGGCTTATGCGTCGTATTTATGGCGATTATAAAGCCCCACTGAGTCGCTATAGCGTAGTACAGAATTTCAGACAGTGACTCAAGATTAAAGCCGGGGTTGCTGCACACGTATCGTGCCCCAAACCTCATCGTGCCTAAGAAGCGCTGGCAATCTAAGGCGCGCACTTAATAACTGCGTAAAAGTACACTGCACGATACTTCATGGTGCTCTGAATTCGGTAGCGCAGACCCGAAGGGAGCTTTGAAATGCTGCCGGCCGACACCAACATGGCCCCTCCCAAGCCTTTTCGCTGCGCAGACTGCAAGTTCCCTTTCCCGGGCCCCAGTTGTGTTATCGCCACGAAGGGGCCCCGATTTAAGGGGGCGCCGTGGACGTAACATCTTATGGTGAGGATGAGTAATCTAGTGGAGTTATTGTATAGGTATGCGTATGGAGGCTTTGAATTTAATTGATTGATTGATGTGGGGTTCAACGTCCCAAAACCACCATATGATTATGAGAGACGCCGTAGTGGAGGGCCCCGGAAATTTCGACCACCTGGGGTTCCTTAACGTGCACCCAAATCTGAGCACACGAGCCTACAACATTTCCGCCTTTATTGGAAATGCAGCCGCCGCAGCCGGGATGCAAACCCGCGACCTGCGGATCAGCAGCCGAGTTCCTTAGCCACTAGACCACCGCGGCGGGGCGGCTTCGAATTCAAGAAACTAAATGCATTATACGACAGGAAAACAAGCGAAATATTGATCAGAAGACACGCAATGCGCCCCCTATTCCAATAAAGGGCAGCCTCAATAGTACAGACTGAAGAATCACGCGACCATTCGGATACATTATCGGATAGAGCATCTGTTCGCAGCTGCGATTCCCCGAGGAAAGACTCGGTAAAGTTCACAAGGCCGTACCTGTACAGGCGAACAAAGCCAAAGAGATTTACTCGCAGGGCACAAGGCGTCACTTTGAGCAAGTCACGGCGAGGATAGCTAATAGGTCGAGTTGAACCTTGAATCAATGCGCTGAAGGCATCACCGGTGTTGCTTTATGGGCGCTTTCACAGAGTACTTTCCGTGAAGACAGGCATATGGGTTCGTGACTCAGGAGTGAAGATGATTGAAAGCAGAATATGTAACCTTTTCGCGAACATCGTGCGAATGGTATGCGCATTGTACAAGCGCGACACCCTCGCACCCTGATATCACTCTCATCAAGTGTGAGGCTCCCCTCGCTGCATCGCAGACTAAGTCGTCAAGGACGCGCCCGTCATTCTCCAGCCTAATCTCAGCGATGCTCATTGGACAAGGTGGGGCGAAAACGAGTGTAGCCGAGTGCATCGTCTTACGTCGGAGGGCGCGGCACCCTTCCTTGTTGGTGTCAGTTTCTTATAAACACCAAACCAGCAAAAAAAAGCAGGGAAGCGTGTGTTGAGGTGATAAACTGCTATTGAGAGAGCGAGAGCTACTCAGAAAACCCAAATATTAACTCGCGTGTGTAAGAATATAAAGAAAAAAAGACTATCGTCTTTAAAAAATGAGTGATCCGCGCACACGCTACGTAGTCGGCGTCGTCGACGTGCAGCATACCACAGTGTCCGACGGCGGCGCCTCGCGGCCTAACCATCCCGGCGACAGCTATAGTTTAGTTGACCAACCCACCTTTACAGCGGTATTGCGGCTCACGCCTTGCTCACTGTGGGGCGCTGGTTCGCCTTCATTGCGCCGTCCTGTCTCTTTTTTTTCTTTGTGTTTTGCATCATATCGTTCGCCGAATCTGATTTACACGCTCGCTATCTATTCCTTCTGTTTCTTTGATTTTTCTTTCGTCTTGTTTCAGCTATGCGCGGTAGCGCCAGACTCTATCGCTCTTTTCTTTGTTTGCTGTCAATTACCCATACACAGGGTGCCGGGACTGGTCCTGACAAGAAATGTGCGTGCGTGCGTGCACGATCAAGTAGGGGCGGTTTCCACCACTTATACTGGTATAACGGCGGTAGCTGCTTGTTATTTTATTCTCACTGTCTGAATTGACCCTCCTGGCTTCGTATTCGCTTGGCTCGAGATGGCCAGCAAAATCAGCGTATGTTTACGCGTACCTCTTTGCTGCCCCTTCCCTACATTTTGCTTGTTAATTTTTCTGACACGTTCTCCTTCGTGCTAACTACTTTTTAACACCGCACCTCAAAATTTTGTATCATCATTACTGAATCATTTCTTTCTCTTCCCATGTGAAGGCTCGAGTCCGCTATATGCATGGGTTGGGACGACGCGAGATTGTTTCGTTGCTACAGTCGAGCCCGACTATATCGAACCCGTTTATATCAAATTATCCCGTTTGTCGAACAATTCCTGAACACGATAAGTTCACATTGAGAATATATAGCAAAAGTTACTGTTTTATCGAACGAAATTAGCAACGACAACTGATCTATCACACTCCATGTGCCTCAAAAGTGCCCCAGCAAGTTGGCTTTCCCTCGCGGTGGCGGGGAAAACTGCCAGCGCCACCCTAGAAAAAGTTGTTTAGACCCGGTTGTTCGCGGGCGAACACCCCCTCCAAGAAATGACCCTGGCCCACTCGCCGCGCTTACAGCCAATCAGAGGCCGTCGTGCTTTCTCCGAGGCGCGGAGGCGGTAGAAGCACAGAACACCTACCAGTCATGGGCCAATTACAGGATGAAGATTACATTGCAGACGTCATGCCGACCATGAGTCAAAGCGCCAGCAATATGAAAATCGACGACGGCCCATTGCCTACATCCTCCAAAGTGATTAGTGCACTTGCGTTGGTCCGGCGCTATTGCTTGAATGTGGATGGTTGCGGCCTCGGCTGCTCCGACTCGTTGGACAACGTTGAGGCGTGTGTGCTGTCGCAGGCAGTGAAGTCGTTAACACACCAAAAATTCCGGGACTATTTTGTTCCACAGTAGGGCACGCAAGAAAGCCACTATATTAATAAAGTACTTTTCTTCTAGTTTGTTATGTGCCTTTGTGTCAAAACCTATACCGGGCCTATATCGAATTATGCCATATATCGAACTAATAAACGTTCTTTGGCGAGTTCGATATACCCGGGTTCGACTGTACATCTTTTCAGTAACTGCCCGCGCATTCCCCGAGTCGCCCTTACAGATGACGCATAACTGCTCAATCACTATCTCGCGCATACATTGCTTCCATCTTCTCTTTTTCTTTTCGTTCCCTATATTCTCGTTTCACATGTCCCAGCTATTTTTCCACCACTCTTACCTTATTCAGGTCTCCGCTTTCGCTGTTTCTCGTCACACACGTTATATATATATATATATATATATATATATATATATATATATATATATATATATGATGTGTGTGTGAAAGAAATGCAATGATAGGGTCGGAAAAGCAGTCGAAAAAGGTGACAAACCACGTACACAATTTTTACTAACGTTTCGGCATGCGGACCTGCCTTCGTCCAAATAAATGATGAGAGGCCGCGCAGGGTGTCTGTGTGAACGGCTGGCTTTGGTATCATTAGAATGTGTTGAAAAGACAATGTATACATGGATGCAACGTAAACAAAATCCATCTCGCTCTATTGTATTGCACGACCTTCTCTTCTGTGTTCAACCGACGCCGGTGAAGAACGTTGCCAAGGCTGCGATGGTGCCCAACGACTAAGCGTCAAGACAAAATGAAAGGGGAATGAAATTGAAGGACTTTTCCCGTCATGGGATGCGTTACGAGCCACTTTCTACTTACTTCCTCGAGGACCACAAGCTCGAGAAAGACAACAAAAACCACGCGTGCTGATAGTAGGCACTTCAGTGCTTAAGCGGTGCAACTGAGCAAGCAGCTCCTTCATGACCGCGACATAAGTTCATCAGTCATCAAACAGCGCTAGCATCAAGGAGATACCTCGTCCAGCTCCATTATACCGAAAGGAGGAGGAGGAGAAAAACGGAAGGACAGGGAGGTTAGCCAGTTCATAGTTGGCTACTCTGTGCTGGGGAAAGGGCTAAGGAAAATAATAGATGGTAGAAGAGATAAGTTATAAAAAGAAATGGAAAGGGAGAAACAACAGTAATACGTAAGTCGACACTGCTTAAAGTTGTATTTGACATTAGTTGTCCGTAAGAAACGCAACAACGCTCTCGAAGCTTTCCGTGCCGAGGACGGTATCGGCCAGTGTCCAGGGAACTTCGCCTCCGACAATGGGCGATTGTCGATTGTCTCGAACACTTTCAACAGTTCGTATTCCTGGTGCATTAAAGCGAGCGCACAGATACAGAAGATGTCTCCTCGCCACTACAGTTATTACATGACGGGCTACGGACCGAAAGATGGTCAATGTGCCAGTAGCCGTGACCTGCGTTACTCTGACATTACGAAAAATTTGCCGAAAATGGAGTTTTCACTAACCATCAGGTTCGGTCCCTGCCGGAGGCGAATTATCTTTTCGTTCACTTTTTTTCCTCCTCATTTACATTAGAGTTAGTTCTAATGAGATTCCCCACACTTTTTTTTGGTCTCACTGTCCGTTAGCTCTCATCAATATTGTGTCCTACAAAGAAACCAAGTCCTTAAATTTACACTTTTTTTTCCTTCCTTCACGTTGCTGACATCATTGTGCCCTTTTTACAAATTTTCGCAGGTGAATACTGTCAAAAACCCAAACGTGCGCATCCGACCCTTTGAATTGAGGGTGAACAGCGAACAGTTTTTCATACCTTCGCCTTTACTGTGGGAGCAATATCTTTTGTTCTACCTGAGTTATTATTACAAAATTTTCTTATAATATTTCATGAGAACATCACCTAAAATCGAGCTTTTGTTTCAAGCATTAAGGAGGACATTTCTTTAGTCTCGTTCAGCAGCCCACAACTTTGTTTGGAAACAGCCTAAAGCAATACATACATACATACATACATACATACATACATACATACATACATACATACATACATACATACATACATACATACATACATACATACATACATAAATACATACATACATACATACATACACACATACATACATACACACATACATACATACATACATACATACATACATACATACATACATACATACATACATACATACATACATACATACATACATACATACATACATACATACATACATACATACATACATACATACATACATACATACATACATACATACATACATACAAAGAACCTTATTTTAACACCAGAGGGACTAGTGGAACGAAGTCCTGAAGCCCCCTCAACCAGTCGGCAGCTCCACCCAAGTCGGCACAGGCAGGTGAAAACCCTCCGCGATGTCCGGGCCCTCCGGACAGCCAGTATAGTTGTAGACCCAAGTCCGGGCTGTGTAAGCTCCACCGCCACGAGTCATCATCACATAAATCAGCGCCCACATTCACAGGGCACTACGATAGCATGAAATAATTTATACTTTGCAAGACGACTAAGGTTGCACGGCGGGCTTGTTGGTTATTCATGTTGTTCGAGGTATAGTTCATCCAGGACGGGACAGAAAAAAAGACACAGAACACATACACGGCGTGTATGTGTTCTGTGTCTTCTTCTCTGTCCCGTCCTGGATGCGCTTTACCTCGAACAATTTGCAAGACGCTACGAACAACCTCGGCGGGTTCCGTGGGTGGTGGTACAGTGTGGTACAGGATGCGGTTGAATAGCTAACTAAACCTTAAACAAAGAAATAGATCTTTATGACATTCATGCAAACTACTTATAGTTAAAAAACCGAGCGCATATTTGAAATCGCCACGTAATTGTACATTGGCCCACCAAGTTGAATTACAATCAATCAAGAGTTTTAAACAGCTCTAACGTGGAACGGGCCCCCTTTTGAACAATAGATGCCATGCGAGCGAATTCTTGAGTGGCTGATTCCACAATGTTATATTCCTCACAGAACAATGTTCTTGGCGAGTCTGACGAAAGTCAGCGCATTGACTGTTTGGGTATGGAGACGATTCAGCCATCAAGCGATTTTATTGGATGAAATAAATAAATTTTAGCACTGGAAATCTACAAACCCTTACATAAGCTTTTACGCCTGCAGTCGCAATGAGAAACGATGCCTCCTTTTCGACTGTTTTTAATCAGTCACATTAGTGAACACGATGAATCAGCCAGAACTTTCTATGTTTGAGTGTATACATACGAACGAATACTTGGAATAAATTCATCTGCAATCGTACAAAAGGGCATATTTGTGTATTTTATCAAATCTGGAGCAATTCGCATGCACAACAATCAACTCAAAGTGTATGAAAGAGGATGACGTGTTCGAGTGGTGAACTATCTACGATTGTTGTTACTTTGGTTTCGTGACAGGTATACCTGCGTTGGTGGTCAACTGCTTTAGTTGAATGACACAGTAATTCACGGTCACACGGCAAAACACGTGTGTTGAGTCTGATTATGTTGTTAATTTAAAAACGTTATGATGAAATACAATTTTTACGATTGCTTAATTGTGTCAAGTTTTATTACCTATCTGTCTAATATAATAAAGCTCGCTATTATATGTCTCTACGACTCATTCATATTGGCGAAACCTGTACAAGACGCAAAGGGTGGCTTCTTTCTTTTGCGAACGTATTCTGAAGCAGACCTTGTACACTGCATTCCTAGAACGACATGGCGTGCTTCATAAGTATTTATGCTTGCACATAAGAGTGTCATTACGCATTCTTTACCCCAAAAGGTGTAATACCTTTCGAACATGCTTTCAGTGACATTAACTGGCGCTTTTCGAGGACAAAACAGGGCACTGACAACGTTTACGAAAGCACTCTTTCCGTGTTCGCAATTTAGCAACAAGCAACGCACAAAGGAGTTTTCCGCCCGCGACAGCATCAGTCCTTGAAAATGGTATAGATTCTTCTTCACCATCTTCGTGTGCTGATCTAGCAGCTGCATTGGCATGTTCGTTGCCCAATATGCCGCAGTGACTTGGAAGCCACTGAAACGTGATTCTGTGTCCTTCGTCGAAGAAGTGGTGAAGCAGCTCTCTAATTTTCAGCACTAGTTGTTCATGAGGTTCCCGGCGTGCGAATATCAAACACTGTAGTGCTGCCTTAGAGTCCGTGCACACGCTCCATTTCTTGGCTTCTTGGTGTTTAATGACTTTAACTGCGCTACGTAGAGCAGCAAGTTCCGTTGCTGTCGATGATGTCTGATGGGATAACCGAAACTTCACCGTTGTCGCTGTTGGAGGAAAGATCACCAACCCTGGAGACCCATCCACTTTAGTTGAAGCGTCAGTATATAGATGAGTATGCTCACTGTACTTCTCACATAACAAGAGAAGAGAAAGCTGCTTTAGCGCTGGAGACGAGAGCCGGGCATTTGACCCTATGCCTGGAACCGTGAGTTCAACATGTGCATAAGTCATACTCCATGGGAGAGTTGAAATTCTGGATGAAGTTGTATATCCCGCAATAATGCGTGTGCGATATGACAAGACTGTCTGGCAAAATGAGGCACGAGGTCGGTCTTCTGGCAGTGAAGCTAGATGATGGGCAGGGGCGCGAGTAAGATGCCTCACGTGTGCTCTAAGCACTTCCATTAGGATATGCGTCTTGAGCGGGTAGTTAATAGCAATCTCGATTCTCTCAGCTGTTGATGAACATCGCGGTAGCCCCAGTCAAACTCGCATAGCCATAGCCTGGATGCTTTCGAGAGTCCGAATGCTGGTTCTACAGGTATTGGTCAACACAGGCAAACTGTAGCGCAAATAGTCAAGAAAAAGCGTCTTGTACAATTACATCAATGCATGTATTGAAGTCTCCAAGGTTTTTCCTCCAATATACTTGAATAAGTTAGCAATTTCTGTCAGTATCTTCTTTAGGTGGGCCACATGTGGGCCCCAGCAGAGGTCTCTATCAATAAATACGCCTAGAAATCTGTGCGTCCTGACATCTGGTATAACTTGGCCCTCGATAGATGTAGCGTATGGTCTCGTTGGCTTTCGACAAAAAGCAATCAATCCGCATTTCGCTGGCGAGATTTTGAGACCATGTTCCTTGAGGTACACTGATACCAACGTCACAGCTTTCTGAAATCTTACGCGTACCTGAGGTCTTGTCACGCCAGGTGCCCAGACGCAGATGTTGTCAGCGTACATGGATACCTTAACCACACTTGGTAGTCGTTCTACAAGACCAATGAGAACGAGGTTGAAGAGGGTTGGACTCAAGACGCCACCTTGGGGAACTCCACGATGCGTTGGGTGTTGGGAGGTTGGACAATCTGCAGTGTTCACGTATAAGGTCCGCCCTTGTAAATAACTGCGTGTCCAACAATACAGTTGTCTGCCTAGGCCCACTGACTCAGTGGCTTCGAGGATGGCGTCATGAACAACGTTGTCGTATGCTCCTTTTACGTCAAGGAACATGGCAGCAGACAGTCGTTTACATGCATTTTGATGCTAGACGCATGTGTCGAAATCTATAACATTGTCGATCGACCATCAGTGACAGCGACAACCAGCCATGGCGTTCGGATATATCTCATAGTATTCCAGGTACCATTCAAACCTGGTCAAGATCATTCTCTCCATTACATTTCCAACGCAACTTGAATGTGCGATCGTTCGGTAAGAGGAAATATCAAGGGGAGATTTGCCAGGCTTAAGAATCGGTACCCAGCGGCTAATCTTCCAATCTTGCGGAATGACGCCAGCTTGCCAGGAATCGTTGAAGATGTTAAGGAGTGATTCTCGTGCCCGTTTACCAAGGTTGCACAGCATCCTGTATGAAATGTTATCCGGGCCAGTCGACGACGACTTGTTACATAAAACGAGCGCCGCATCGAGCTCCTGTGATGTAAACGGTAGATCCATGCGCGGGCCCGTGAGTGAGGAACATGATTTACTGTATGTAGGCTTGTGTACGTTGTGTGGCCCACGGTCATAGCGCAGAAATCTTCTGCTACCTCAATTTCGTGCCGGCGATAAAAAAGTGCAAGAAAGCGCTTGCTCTGGAACAGAACGTAGGCCTCGCACAATTCTCCATATATGAGACAGTGGTTTATGAGGATCTAGTGACGCACAAAATTTCCTCCATCGTTGGTTGTCTAATTTGTCAAGGCGCCGTTGTATCTTCTTTTGGATGCGCCGGGCTGCTCGAAGATCGTCTGTGGAATTGGTGCATCGGTATCGTCTTTCGGCACGACGGCGGATCACACGAAGTCGCTCCAGCTCGAGGTCAAATTCAGAGTACTTCGAAGAGCATATTATTGTATGCATAGCCGCATGTGCAGTTTCCTTAATAGCTTGCTGAAGACCATTGGACAGGCCTTCTTCACAGGCATCCTCAAGTTGAGTTTTGAACACAGTCCAATCTATTCTTCGTGTTGGGGTAGAGGAGTACGTGTTCGGAATTCCTTTAATCTTCAGGTAAGTGTGGATGTGATCGCTTCCGTGTGTTTCAATGTCCAAAAACCACTTTACCCGTGTAGTAAATCAGTGTGAAACAAAGGACAAACTAAGGCAGCTGCTATATGTAGTGCCTCGCAAACTTAGGACTGGTGTCATTTAGAAGGACGAGACCATGGCTGGAAACCAATGATGCTAGACGTTGCCCCGTTGAATTAAGCCTTGAGCTTCCCAAGATGGGATGATGCTCATTGAAATCCCCTGTGATGACCCACGGACCCGGATGTGCCCTAAATATACCGTCTAGTTTGTTGGCGTCGAATTGACTAGATGGAGATATATACACACCCAGAAGTGCGAATGTCACCTTTCCTTTTTTAACAGACAAGCACTTACTGATTGCCGTCGTGAGGTTGCACTGGCTGGACGACGTAAGTAAGCTCCCGGCGAATAAATACAACAACCTTGCTACTTTCGATGTCACTTCAAAAGAAAAATTACTCGTAGCCGGATAGTCTGATTCGGTGCGATAATTGCGGTTCACATATAATGATGATAGGAAATCGGTGCAGATGAACAAACTGGCGAAAATCAAATATGCGAGATCTCAGACCTCTTGCGTTCCACTGAAAAATCGACGATTCTCTGACCTCCTGTCAGAACGACTTGTGATTGTCGGCCATGGCTTTACTGGAAACTTGTAAGGACCGGGCTTAACGCGTCCAGCACCTGTAGACCGCTCCATAGTAATTGGCGTATCGATGCTTGTCAGAAGACTTCTGATGACACTCACAATAGATCGCAGCATAGGAATAATTTGACGATCTGCTGTTGGAGCCTCGTCAACAGCAGCATTGGGTTTCACTGGGAGCAGAGAGCGGAAAGGCTGCTCCGAAGGCCATGCATTCGCAAGCACTGACCAGTCTTCAGAGGAGAGAGGCTTCGCCGGTGTAGGTATTCTTGTACTCTCTGGCTTTCTACTAGATGTTGATGGTAATGTAGACTTAAGTGGTGCATCAGTATCACCATGACTGGAGCGTTTCCGTCGGTGGCGACGTCGACGCCGGATTTTCTGCGAAGCTTCTCTATGGGTGGAGTTATCCCTGACCATTCCTTTCAGGATACCCATTTCTTTCTTGAGTCTTGGGCATTCCTTAGACGTAGCTTCATGCGTACCTCGACAATTGCCGCACCTATAAGTTGTTGCACAACAGGTGTTTACCATGTGTGACTCCGCGCACCGGGGGCATACGGTAGTGTTCGCACAGACGCCCTTGACATGGCCGATCTTGAAACAGCTGTGGCACTGAAGCGGCTTTGGTACAAAATGCCATACACTGTAAACAGAAATAAGCCGAGATGGGAGTAAATGACCTTGTCCTCTAGCGCACGCCCTGATGGGAGTTTTATAAACACCGTCCGGAGGGAGTAAAAAATTTGCTCCCCATCAGTAGGGGGTTTTCGCATGGTGCCAGGGGGGTTTTTATTTGCATCCATTGGGGAACTTTTTCAGGACAGTATGGGAGTAAATTTTTTGCATCGACAAAGCAAAAAAATTACGTTAGCAGCTGTACTATGCGCAAGCGTAACTTTAATTACATAACATTTAATGCGCACAACAATGATTACAGTACACAAACATTATCACAACGTTCACGTTATATCACAACACTCGCACTCACCACAGCTTGCCACACGCAGTACACACCTACCATATAGTCACCGGATATATACATGCACCACATTCTTACCTCCCATGCAGCCCTGGTGAAAGCCTTCTTTCGCTATTAATAAGCAATAAATACGCACGGCGTAAGTATGAACTTGCGGTGGTCTGATGTAAGCATTTCAACACACTTGCCTTTTATCTTAAGCCTGCCTAATATCCATAATTATTTTACTATAGCGAAAAAGTTTTATCAGTTGACGCTCTGTCGTACGGGCTGAATTTGCATTAGCAGTACCACATGCTAGAAATGTTCCACCTAGACGTGCGTAGGGATTGAGTCGCCCTTAAAGACTATCCTTACGCAGTGGCTGTTCCCGAGGCGGCTTATATGCTTAATGACCACTCCTTCGTACGCCGGTTTTATCAGAATGGGTAGATCCATGTTTGGGATTGCCAAGTCAATGTCGTAAATGACACCTCTAGTGCAGGTCCCAGTCATCGGTACAACCGCTCGTACTTTGACATCTCCAAACTCTGCCATCATTCGAAGCTTCTCCAGCGTGTCTGCCTGTGTTGTGTCAACAGCTAAAACGTTCTTACGTGTGTTTAGCCGGACCTCTTTGATTTCATTCTGTGGTATTCCCTCAAGAACAGTGGAGATAGCTTGCCTGTTCAATTTTCGAAGGCTGACGGAAGGATCCGTGGGCATGAAGACAATTGTATGCGGCCAGCGTTCACTCCTTGCCTTCACGGTTGACGTGCTTGCAGGTGATGACGTTTTGATGAGCCTCCTTTTGGCCTTCCGACTCCTCACAGACACGAAGCTGGCATCTGATGAGTCGTCGCCGTAAACTGAGTAGATGTCTGTTTCTTTACTGGAGCTGCACCAAGAGCCCCGTTTCCTTGCGAAGCTCACGAATGTTGAGCTGTAGCCAGACGGGCCAGCAGTCGGCTCTCCGTCCATGGGCACGAGAGCAGGAGCATCTCTTGAGCCGTCGCTGATGTTGAATCATGAGGCTTGAGCCACAGAAGAGCTTGAGGGCGCCGACATTTGACCAAGTGGGCCTATAGAAGTCGCCGTTGCCATCGCTACAAGGAGGGACGCAGAGCGCGTCCCAGGTATATTGGAAAATATAACAAAAGCAGTTAGTAGTAACAGACGCGTTCAATGAATAAGTAACTTTGTCGTCGTCCTAAGGTGCCTCCAGCTTCGCAAAATTCTTCATTGAGCTTATTGTCCTGGAGATTCTCGAAACATAACCCTCACTTCAGACCGGAATTTAAGAAGGTGGTGGGAAATCCACTAAAAATATAAAAAAATGTCCATCTATGTTTCTCATGAAATATTTATTTATTTGCTGCTCTTATTCCCCCTCGTCACTGTCGTACTCTTAAACGACTATTCAGAGTCAGACTCAAAAGTTAGGTGCGCGAACTCGTCCCATACGGCGATACATCGCTATCTCTGGAGAGCCTCGCGTGTAGCACACCGTCCTCCGAACCATCTAGTGCATAGATTATGCCACATCCAGGGAATGATCGTGTCACTGTTTCTGCCGAAACAGCTGCCCGATACGAAGCACAGGTAATATGCCAGGACGGTTTTCGGCAGTCTCTGGGGGATGGGGGGGCGCTTGCTCGGTTATTGGCGCTAGAGTTTCTGTATATCTTACCTTCAGAGTTATCTAGAGTTACCGTATATGCTACCTGCAGTAACTGTAATTGGTGCTTATCTCCCAAAAGAAAAAAAATGGGGGGGGGGGTGTGGCTGACTTGGCATTTCACGGCATTATCTGAGATTATACCTCCCAAAACCACGATGTGAGAGGTGCCGTAGTGCAGGTATCCGGAAATTTCGACGATCTGGTGTTGTTTAACGTGCACTAAAACCACACAGTACACGGGTCTCCGTCGTTTCGCCTCCATGTCAGTGCGACCACTGCGCTCGGGATCAAATTCGCGGCATTCGGGTCAAGACATGGACGTCGGCAGGGGGGTACAAATAAGGCACTTGCCCCCCCCCCTAAACAAAACACACCAGCCCCGAAGCAACATCAGCGTTCTTCCCACTCCCCCACCACGATGCAGCATGGGTTTGCACCCCCGCAAGATACAATTCTACCGACGCCTATATGGGTCAAGAGCAGAGCATTACTGCTCCACCGCAAAGGACGACAACGAAGCGACACGGACATGGCTTCCCGCCCCTTGCCGCAATTTCGCGCTTCCTACTATGTATTAATACAGAATACCAACAGCATGCGGCCTGCTTACAAGTATTCTATGAAAAGTACTTCAAGCATGTTTGGGAATTCGGCTGTGTGCTCCGCGATTAACAAGCGCCACTTGTGTCTCTCTGCTCGGGAAAAAAGAAAAAAAATTATAACAAAGGAAAGCAGGCCCTTCAATGTCTGAGTGCGCATGTTGTTTGGCTCTTCTTCGCAGGTCACGCTGTTCCCAAGACGCTGCGCCGGCCAGTCTGCGCTGCGCTTTACGTCTCGCCGAGCGCTGCTGCTGTGCGCGCTGCTGTGCAGTGGCGTCTGCGGAGCAACAAGAGGTGTCCCGCTGCAACGACGGGCTCTGGCCGCGTGCGCGACCGTGGCGGGTCACGCCCGAACGAGCGCGCTACTCGAAGCATGTCAGGGACCCGTCGGCAGCAGCGACACCTGCACACGTTGCTTGAGGGCATCGGACTGTTGGGCGCGCGCCAACGTGAGCGCTTGAGCCTCTCCGCGTAGCTCGCGCACTGCCGTGGGCCAGGAGCGCGCTGGAGAACGACCTGAAGTCGAGTACATGGCGCTTCAGTAAATTAATTCAACAGTTATATTTGTAACTGTGAGTTCTTGGTGAAATTGATGATTGAATGTTATTATAAAGATCACACCATAAACGTCTATTTTCGTGCATAGCGCCCTTAATATTATATTGTTTTTTTTTTCATTAGCAAAATGTCAAAGTGGTGGTCTTTATGGTCGGGTATATCCTATAGGTTCCCAAGTGCAGTACATACTGCGGCGAGACTAAATAACATATCAAAACACACTATAAACGCATGAACAAAGTGGGACGAGTGTCTATTCGCGCCTATATACTGCTTGCACAAATTTTCAGTGTCCTCAATATGACGCAGGTGGCACTTTTCGCTGAAATACGTAACAAATACTTACGTAAATCCCCTCGCAGTGACGGAAGTAAATGTCTGTCAATGCGCTAACTTTCATAACCCATGCACTCGCATCTCCTTCTACGAGCTAATGCTTCGCGTCAAGCCTTAAACTCTCACAGGTTTGACACCACAAATCACTCCTTGAACTTATACTTAACACGATACCAAATGAAACCGGTAGGGCGTACGGCTGAATGGGGTTTGCCAATGCTTAAATAAATGAAGGCGCTGATGGTCGTAGCAATCGATGAGTGTGCTGCCTGTTTCTGTCTACTTGAATGCAATGCAGTCAAAAAAAGTCTTTTTTTACTACTTTACGCCTGACTATATCGAATGTCCTTGCCGCTTCTATGACTAGAAAAGAAATCACGTAGTTTCTTTGAATGTACTGTTGCTTTTAGTTATCTACGCAGCCTGCTTTCCTGGTCGATTGTTGCATGGGCATCGGAAGCGGAGTGCAAATGGGGCACTTGCCTCCCTCAAGCTTTGCCCCGCACCCAAACTACACCAGTGCTCTCCCTCTGTACTGACCGAGATGCAACAACACGGGTTTGAGCCCCCCCCCCCCAACAAGATGAAATTCTGTGACGACAATGGATTGTTGGAGATGTTTTCTTATTGTTCCTTCGAAATGGATGCATGGCAGCGTGACTGCTTCGTTAGCCACATGTGATGCCTTTTGTATAGGGGTCAACTGCTTTGTTGCCCATGGAGTGATGCATCATTGTGTGGCATGAAGGCGACGGTATCTTTAAGCGTTATAGTCGATTGCATCTATCTATATGGTGATGGTTAGTTGTGGAATTATTTGAACATTTATTCGGTATGTTACAACATGACAACGTAATGTATGTTTTTTTTCCTCTTCGGGTTAGGCATAGATGTCTTCGTCGTGGTGGAGGTTAGTTCCGCTCGAACGCGCATGCGCATTATAATCACTGCAGGCACTCGATACATGACATATTTGAGTATGAGTGTTGGTGCGTGCGATGGAAAAGGACAGCTATTAAAAAATAACACTAAGGAATGAAGGCTGGGAGAGGTGCTCGTGTTAGTATTGTCAATCAGGGGTGATTAAGGACTCCACTTTTTCAATTTTGTGTATGCGTTTTTCTCTTTGTGACGTAGTACCTACGACATTGCATATCATATATGCAGTGATGAATGACAGTGCGAAAAAACGCGATCAAACTGTGCGAAACCTGGAATGGTATAATCCTTGTCCTTCATTTTTTCCCCTCGGCGGTTATGGGCATTGCCCCCTCAATCGCCTAAGGTGATAGCTTAAAGCCGCACAATTCAATCATACAGCCCTTATTAGTTTCTATCACACTTGCACTTCAGAAAGCCCGCAAAACCATTTTTCATCTCTGGAAAAAATCCAGTAACACTAATTCACGAGAATGTCCGTCCCGTCATTGTCTCATTTCGAGTGCACAGCCTTCTCCGGGATCAACTCCTTGTCTTCGCATTACGCGAACCCGCGCCTTAGTGGGCATTTGTACTTCCCCTTCGCCCTCTCGATAAGCTCACTCTGATCGGGGCCAAGCACGAGTGAACGGCTGAAACTTGAGCGTTTACGGGAAGACTAGAAAATGCGATTAAACACGCGGGCCCACGAGCACGAAGAAGTTCACGGCATATTCTTGCTTTTAAGGTGTTAGTTCGGCATTCCGAACGCTGCGACATCTCTCGACCACTGCCACGGTTACTTTTTTTTTGAAGCCTCCAAGATTGCAAACACTTGCCGCGCCTTAGCCATTTCGGAGGTCACTTTTTTTTTCTTGTTACTTGGAGAGGGCGCAGCATACAGACCAAACTTTGTCTCCGTGGTGGTAGGTGTTCTGTGGTCACGTCGACCGCGTTTAGTTGTTTCGTGTTAACGTTACATGCTTACCACAAGTGTGACCGTTAACCATAGATACAGTACACCACTAGACCTTCAATGACAATGTTTTTGATGCGGTAACGATTTGATTGATATGTGGGGTTTAACGTCCCGAAACCACCATATGATTATGAGAGACGCCATAGTGGAGGGCTCCGGAGATTTCGACCACCTGAGGTTCTTTAACGTGCAGCCAAATCTGAGCACACGTGCCTACAACATTTCCGCCTCCATCGGAAACGCAGCCACCGCAGCCGGCATTCGAACTCGCGACCTGCGGGTCAGCAGCCGAGTACCTTAACCACTAGACCACCGCGACGGGGCAACGCGGTAGCGACCGTCCTAGCAGTGTATACTTACGTTACAACGCGGGTCTTAATTGCGAGAGAAATAAGCGATGACCTCGCAGAAAGGTCTTGCCTCTGCGAGATGGCACTGGTGTTCTCATATTGGAACCTCGTCCACTTTATTCTATGTAAGACAGAAAAAGTCTATTAAGTAGAATTGTGAACATCGTCATGTAGAACCGCTGTCAAGTAGAATGTTTTAAATAGGAAAGAGAACAAGGTGCTTGAACCTTCGACTAGGATTCTGTCTTTATGCGACGTATTAGTTGGTGATAAAACACGGATGTTTCGTTAATGGGAAAAACTAGTTGTGCAAGCTCCGGGTTTCAAGATTAGGTTTACCTGCATGCGGGAAAGAATGTTCAGTGCTCAGAGGCTGAAGATCGCGCCATCTACTGTGGAGCCAGACGAAGTTTGAAAAATCTGGGGGGGGGGGGGGAGTGATTTGAGTGAAAAGAAAAGAGCCCCGTAACTGTCACTAGAGAAGGGATTAAAAGGATAGGATCAAAAGGTAAACAGAGAGAGAGAGGAAAGAGAGCGAGGCGCCGGGACAGCGAACGACGGAAGTGAGGAGAAGATAGGAAAGATGGAGGCGGTTGCAGGAGTCCGAGGACGGGGCACCACTGGTGAGGGCTCTTGTCGGCGACTGAAGATGGCGTAGGGCTAATCCAGTCGGCCAGAGCTACGCTGTCGTCATCGTCAGTGACATGCGTCAGGAGGTGGCGTAGGACCAACCTCGTCTTCCAGAGCTGCACTGTCGTCGGAGATCGCCAGGGCACAACCGGTCAGCACGGAATCCAGCGAGCGAGTCCCCCTTCAAAAACCGTCCGATTGTATACTTCACCGAGGAGCAGCAACCGTCCGATTGTATACTTCACAGAGGAGCAGCAAATCAACAGAAAAGGCGGAAGTGGAGAATTCCAAAGGAACATAAAACTTTCATGATACACTCCATGGCAATGTGGCGCCATCTGTGGGATCCTATTGTAACGGTTAGAGTATTTGCGTGGCCCCCCGGATCGGCGCCCAATCCAGCCGTCCTAATCGAACGCGATTGATCCGGCCGTCTCAATCGAACGCGTGAGCGCTCCTTACGCCACACCGTGGCACACGCCTACTACCACTTCATATATTTGCCATCTTTGCGGGACGCCTTGCGGCACATTCAAAATAAAAACTGCGGGTTAGCTATGCCTATTCCTATTCCCCCGTTCAAAATGAAAAGAAAAAGCACACCAAAAGAAGGACGGATGATGGCTGTGAATATATTGTAAGCATACATCACACACCTCATCCTCATTTGAGGAGCAGTAAATCATCATTGTCTGTTGGGGCTCATAATCATGGTTGTTTTCGGGTGTGTGCGTTCTCATTCGCTCTCGAGAATAAACCGAGTCGTCATACACGGTTACAACCGAGTCGTCTTTTGTGCTGGAGGGGCAGGCACCCTGTGGCACATACCCGTATACCAGTCACACATACCCGCTTGTCAGTTTTTCTGACAAGCCAACTTGACGGGTCGGAGACCACAGCTGGAGCAAAGAACCGGGTGGAAAGTGTACGTCGCAGTGTCGTTGGTCTTACTAACGCCCTTGCTTATCTTGAGTGGTCAGAAGGCGAGTACAGGTAATTTCGCGTTCGTGAATGGCCCGAGTGATAGCGTTCATGGTATATTCACTGGTCGGTACTGCAGGGGACGGTATGACGGTGTCTAGAGGCAATGTTGATTCTCGGCCAAACAGCAGAAAAAAATGGTGAGTAACCGGCAGTGCCATGGCGCGAAGAATTGTAGGCAATTGTGACGTACGGCAACACGAGATCCCAGTCGGTGTGGTTGGTAGAAACATACAGTATCGACGAGGCTGGGGATTACATGTATTCAAAACCAGCGGTAATGGCGTGACAAGCTCACCAGCGATCGAGCGGAGACCACCCTTCGTCTTCCTCGTCAGGCACACACACGCGTCCCCCCCCTATATCGATATACATGCATGTAGCAATTTCATGACCTCGTGCTAGAGAGCTTGATGGTGGCAATGTCTTATTTCATGTACCAATCGTTCATGATTCCTCTTACGCATGGCAAACTGCAAACTTTGAAGTGCTACCTTCGAATCCCAGAATATGACCCATTTTCCAGGACGCTCTTGAACGTGATATTGTAAAGCGGCTCTTATAGCAGCCAGCTCTGATGCCGTAGACGCAGTCGTATGCGACAACTTAAATTTGATTGTCACTGCTGCAGCCGGAATGACAGTGGTACCTGAAAAGACGCTGGACGAGACGAACCCATCAGTGTATATCCGCGTTCGGTCAGAGTTCAACTCATATAATAATAGCAGTGTTGCTTGCTTCAATGCTACTCTGGAGTGATTGCTTTTCTTTTTTGATACCCGGAATTTCTAGACGTACCTGCGGCTGGTCGATGCACCACAAGAAACATGCAATTCTCGTAGCTGGCGTATATCCTGATGGAATGCTGTTGAAATGTTTGGTTATGACGTTTGAAAACGTAGCACGTGGTCTTTCGGAGGGTAGAAGGGCCAAGTGGTTGTCGGGAACACGGCTAGCATGTCAATAGTGTGCTCTGAGGCAATCCACAACTCTATATGTTCTGGCCAGATGGTCCTTGGCAAGCACGATTGTGGCGTAGGTAGAAGCGCATCTGGGCCATCCTAGGCAGATAGACAGCACCTGATCCTGCAAATTGTCCTATGAATGAGTACTGGATATAGAAGTGTTTGTCAGTACCTGCAAGCTGTAGCGAAAGAAGCCCGAAATAGGGTCCTGTACAACTGTAGCATGGAGGCCACAGAAGTTCCACATGTTTTTCCGCACATGAATTTCATTATATGCACAATAGATAGCAGTCTCTTCTTCAGTATGCACAATGCGGGCTCCACGAAAGGCTTCTGCCGATAATTATGCCCAGGAAATGATACGTCCGTACACAATTGACACTCTGCCCATTGATGTAAACAGGGTATGGCGTCACTGGTTTGCGTG
Source organism: Rhipicephalus annulatus (assembly GCA_013436015.1). NCBI lineage: Eukaryota > Metazoa > Arthropoda > Arachnida > Ixodida > Ixodidae > Rhipicephalus > Rhipicephalus annulatus. The sequence goes on from WOVY01003168.1 coordinate 61,961, forward strand.
TAAACGCTATGAAAGCGCACTTCACAGGTCATATAGTCAGGCCTTGTTTCTGAAGGTAGTCTTTTGTTAGGGTTGCTGCCCGCTGTATTCGTGTACGCACCTGAGGGCGAGTAAATGCAGCACTCCAGAGGCAAATATCATCGGCGTATATGGATGGGCACACCGACTTTGGCAGAACCTCCGCCAGACCAATGAGGGCAACATTAATCAAGGTGGACTTAAAACACCTCGCTGAGATACTCCGCAGTAGGTGTAATGCTCAGTAGTTTTACCCTCATCTGTTTGCACAAAAAACTTCCGCCAGTTATATAGTCTTTTATTCATTGAAACATTAATCAACCAATGCCCATTGCTGCGAGAGAAGCGAGGATGGCATCGTGAGCTACATTATCGTATGCACACTTCACATCAAAAAAGAGTGCCACGGATATACGCTTGCGACTTTTTTGTCGCTGAACAAATGTCGATACTGGACACAGTCGATGGAGGAGCGGCCCCAACGGAAGCCAGTCATGCAGGAAGGGTAGTTGGTGTATCGTTCCAAGTACCACTCGAGACGAAATAGAACCATTCTCTTCATCCCTTTTCCGAGGCAGCTTGTGAGGATAATAGGGCGATACGCTGTCAAGTCTAATGGTGATTTTCCCGATTACAAGAGTCATAATATATGACTTATTTTCCATTCTCGGGGAACACTGCTGCTGAGCCAGAAGTTATTGAAGCATGTTAAAAGATATCTTCTAGCTTTTTTCCAAGATGTCTCAACGCACTGTAAGTAATAATACAATCAGTACCTGGCGAAGACGTGCGCTTAGAAGCGACTAACGCACCTTCCCGTTCTTCCATGGGGAATGGAATGTCCAATTTTGGTAATCGAGTCTCAGGAACGATCACGGCGTCGATGCTCTCGTTTATAATATTCCCAGAAAATCTCGTGCGAAATTCTTTAGACACCTCAAGTTCTGTTTTTCCATGATGGAGTGCCAAAGCTCTAAAAGGGTGCCGTTGTGGCGGAGAGGAGAGAAGACCACGAACTGTTCTCCAGATTTGTGACAGCGGTTCATGAGGGTCTAAAGATTCGAAGAATGCCTTCCAGCGTTCGCTCTCCAGCTTGTCAATGCGTCGTTGAATCATTTTCTGGAGCCGTCTTGCTCAGAGATCCGCAGGTCATATATATATAAGTTGATTTTGTGTGTCTGTATCGTCGTTCAGCACGCCTTCGTATAGCTCATAGTTTTTACAGTTCGATGACGAACTGTGTTATTTTAGACGAAAATAATAATTTACATTTGAACGCTTGCATAGCTTTCGCGATGGTATTCCAGGCTGCAGGCAAGGCTTTGTTGGCAAGCGTCTTCAACACGCGATGTAAACAACGACCAGTCATTGCCAATTGCAACACCGGAAGAAAAATTTTTCTGATTCTACCGTTCTTCACGTAGGTGGGTATGTGATCACTTCCATAAGTCTCAATGTCGCAAAATCATTTACCTTTGTGAGAGCAGCACCGTGACACCAATTTCAGATCAAGGCAACTGTCATACGCGAGACCACGCAAATATGTTCGTGTACCATCGTTCATGATGGAAAAGTCGTAGGCGGAAGCGAATGTAACAATATGCCTGCCCCTGGAATTCATCCTTGGGCTTCCCCAAAGCATGTGATGGGCGTCGAAATCACCGGCGATGATCCAAGGCCCATTGGTCCTCATTAGGATGTATTTTAATCTGTCGCAGTCAAATCGCGCTTACGGAGATATATATCCACAATTGTGAATGAAACAGCTTTCTTCTTTGCACGAAGACACACGTACTCATTGTCTTAATTTGTATTTACTGAGTGTGAAACAGAAGTTAAGTCCGTGCGGATGTAAACAATTACTTTGCTTCATTCTTCACAAGGGGCTGAACAAAAAGTTTCATAACCACGGACAATCTATAAGGCGTTGATATGTTTCGTTCACATATGGAAAGTATAGGGAATTGATTAGCCCCGAACTAATGTGAAAGCCCGAGATACGGGACTTCATGCCTGTGGCATTCCACTGAAAAATCGACGCACTTTTAACTTCAGTGCGGAAGAAGATATTTTGTAGAGCCATTGCGCTTATACGATGTTAGCAAGCACTGGATTCAGTGCATCAATTACTTGAAGTGTACTCTTAGCAGACGGAGATTGTATGCTGCTCAGTAGCGTGGGAATCATGGCAATTAATGATTGTATGATTGCCGTCACTTGCTTGTCTTGGTTGGCAAGATCTCGAACCGGGGTCCCGGGTCTGCCGTCATGAAACTCCTCCGGTTTGCTTGATACTGCTTCCCTTTGAAGTGCAGGCCACTCTGTCGCAGTTAGGGCATGCTCGCTGGCCTTGTCCTTTCCAGTCTTTCCCACAGCATTGGTCTAGGAGGTAAAAGAGATGGTAATAAGGAGAGAGCTGGTAAACTCATCGAGGAGGTAGCGGGTGTCCTTGAAGGCCGCCGTCTACGTGAACGACGCCTTCTGACTTTAGCTGCGGCTTCTCCATGAGGTGAGTGATCGCGCACCATACTGTCTAGTGACTTTCAATGAAGTGAGAAAAATAACCGTTCCCTACTGATGCAAGCTATATATCACAAATATTTTATTAATTCTCGAAAAACATCACATTGACGAAACTCTCATTTCTGGGGCAGCATGTCTGCTTCTGTGAAAATCAAAACTAGAACATGTTTACAGCACTGATAGTACCTAATCGGGGTAATTATGATCTGCGTTTTTCATTTGTCTAGTGGCTTTCGATGGAGTGAGAAAAATAACCGTTCGCAATTTTGCTGAAACGTTTTGAAAGTGCGCTATCCCGTTCAGGAAAAAACATGTTGCATTATTTTGACCAGCACAAACTTGCAAAGTTTCCAAAATTGAGTTTTCATAGTTTCATAGCGTAAGTCACATCTTTTTTAAGAATAAAAATACAAGAGCGCACTTTTTTTGCTCAGATTTTACATAATACGTACAGTTATTTACGACAAGTAAAGTGTGTTCCTTAAAAAAACGACTTCTTGAATGAAATCCAGTTTGAGTAGTTCGCGGCTTCGCTCGCATTCGCTACCATTGAGTCTAAAGGGAGCCCTTCTTGGCATGCCCTCCTTTTGTTCCTGTTGTTCGGCTAGACCAAAATTTATATCTTGGATACTAATCAGTCCGCTTTGCTAATGTGCTTGACAAGCCTTTGCAATTCTGGAAGAAAGAAGATATTTGCGATATATAGCGTCCATCGCTGTTAGCATACCCACTTTTCGTAAAATGTCAGTCAGCCAACGATAATTCTCAATTTTTCTTTTGTTTGCTAAATTGTTTGTTTGAAAATAAACTGCGATTTTGAGCTGTTCGGATACAGGCATAATGTAAAAAATTTCTCGAGAAAATCCCGAAATAACCATACCTAGATTTCTATCTTTCCTGGAATCGACCCTAATTACCTGTGACTGCATTTATAGATTTCCTGATTCTGCCAAGTGATGTATCGCTTATTGTCACCATACCAAGTGGCATACCCCTTTTGAGGAGCCCATTTTACCAAAACGTGCTAGTAGCTCCACCACAGTCAGCACAGCAAGTATGAGTCATAAAGCACAATTCAAATGACTAGGGACTTTGGAAAGTATGACTTTACTTGAAACAAAATACAACCTGCCTTCCCTTTTTTGTGGTCACACGACACATGCAGCCCTTGCCTTAGAAATAAAAAATGGCATACATTTTGGTATGGCCACCAGAAGGCCTTCAAATTTTATAGGCTTTTCATTCTGGCGATCTTGGTTGTCTTAGATCACCACACAACACTCCAGCTTCCTACCATAACCTAATAAAGTTACAGGGATTGAGTACTATAAAAGGCCGACTCTGCATCTAGCCTATATTGTAGTGAATAAATATTGCATTACATGCGCACAAAAGCACGAAATAGCTCGCTGTGAAGGTAGTGCACCTTCAGACACCAGCAATGAGTGAAACAACATTGATTGTGTGATACTGTAAATGCAATATATATTGGGACTACTGAGGCACATAAAGGCACCAAAAAAATGCAAGAATGACTGAAGATCTGCAAATTCTAAGAGAACATGGGCATCCTGAAACATGATGAAGCCGCATACTTCAAACACACTATAATTGGACAGTACAGGACATAAGTTTCCAAGTTATGGCTGTTAATTGGGTGATACTGTAAGTGCATTATATAATGTGACTACTAAAACACATAAAAACCCGAACAAAATGCAAGCTTGACAGAGGATCAGCAAATGCTTAAAAAACATGCACAATCTAAAACATGATAACATCACATCCCTCAAGTACACTAGAATTGGACAGGACATTTCACTTTCCCACCTAGGGCTGTCACACTAGTTTTTGAAGTTGTCTTTTCGCAGCTGATTTCAATGTCTTAGCCTTGCTTAATGCAATGTTCTTGAATTTCAGGAACCACAGTATCCTGATTCGTACATATATTTGCAGGAACAATTTATGGCAGTCTCCACTGCAAAATGGCCCTTCGGGGATCTCCAGAGCAAGGTCGAGGAGTGTGCGAGATACTCCTAAAGGTGTGCAACAGCACCAATTTGTGCATTGAAGAAGGCTTCCAGTTTATGAACAAAAGACAGTGCTGCCTGAGTTGGCACAGTGAGATGTCCTAGTGGCTTGCCCTCTATCTCCACTGCACGAAACATCATGTATACCTGACTATTCGAGGACAGTTCTTGGCTGCTATCCTTCAGCAGTACTGTACACTTCTCGCACGCCTTTTTCTTTAGGAAAGTGTGAACCAAACAGCCTGACACATAACAAACTATATTTGCCTCAAGCACATTAACTGATTCATCTACTGTAAAAGAGGCTGTAATGTCTTCAAGGCTCTCTGTTTTGCTCTGCGCGAGATCTTGTTGCACAAATCTGGATAGTGCACAATCTGATCGAGATAGCGACAGATTCCTCAGCTCACTCAGAAGAGCTGCTTTGTCCTCCTCACAATTACTGTGGTCTGAAAGTTTAAAAGGTTTGCCCACAATAATATGCCTCAAGCCAGCAGCGAACTGGTATGTTTTAGGAGTTTCATCGCACCCATGCTGTTGGCGAACAATGCCGAACATATTCTCCAAGACATCCTGGTTCAAACGCCGTGTTAACAAGAATTCAAAATTGAACGATTCGTGGAGGTCTGACCAGAGCATGATTACAGCCTTTATCGTTATTTGCCAGCCCTGTATGGTTCGTGGTTGCCGAGGTGCATCAAATTTCCTTGGTTTTATCCAGGAAAGGCAGGATTCGAGGAAAGCTATATGCTCAGTTTTTTTTACTGATAGCTTGCCTAATCTTCCTTTCTTCAATTTTGACACACGAGCTATTTAGAGAGTCGAATATCTGGTCCATTCTTTCAACGAATTCTGAAGTTTTCGTGGCCAGTGGTGGAAGAACTGTGAAGGCTACAAAAGCTTCCATGTCTAAATAAACACTGTTGCCGAAAACCTGCGCAGCGAACTTCACTTTCATAATCCCAAATGGGCTCTCAAATATATGTTTATAGGTCAACTTTGGGACATACTTCAACTTCAAGTGGTGGCTAGACTCGTACAATGTTCTTATGTACTTCCAAGACACAACATCTTCACCGATTTTAAGGTCATGTTTGCGCAAGTTGTTCCTTGTGCATTTTAGCAAATGAGGTACATCAAAAATAAAGTACACTTTTGTGCCATCCACAATAAAAAATTGACTATCGGGACTCACTCCAAGTGTTTTGGCTATCCCACAATTGCTCCCCCCTTGGTCACTTATTACTGCTTTTACAGAGAGGTTGCATGATTTTAGGTTGCCAATTAGCTGCTTGAGCAAGAGAAGAAGGGGTCCCGAACGAACAGTGCCGTCCCCAGTTAAAAAGGCCAGCGGTTGGACCCATTTTTTGCATATTCCTCAAACTAGCGCAAGCACAGCAGTATTTGCTACACTGCCTGTCCTCTCTCTTCCATTATCGACGAGCCCATGAATGACATCTTCCTTAGGGTCATACTGCAAGTTCTTTTTGAATGAAATTTCATCAAATACCAAGCAACAAGCTCGTTCGATTAATGGCCAGTTTTAGTTGGCTCTTTGAATAGATCGAGGATAGCAGGCAACAAACCAGGTTTAATGGTAACGGCAGATAGCCATGTCCTCAGCGTTCTCACAGTTGGAAGGCTCAAAAGTTTGGAAAGATATGTATATGCCTTCGGACTTGAAGGCATATTTATATGCCTTCGGATTTAGGCCAAACTTCCTTAATGGCATGGGCCAACGCCTTCCATGTTTTCTGAGGGGTTTTAAGTGCATTTGTAGCTTTAGCAGTTCTAAGAAGTCCTTTCTAAGGTATTTCCAAGCTTCAGCCATGAGCTGTGTATGCGAGACAGTACGCTTCACAGGCCTTTTCGTTCTGGAGATGACTCGACGAAGCCTTGTGATTATGTTGCGGTAGTGTTCTAGCTTTTGCTTCGTACTTGGGGTCCGCATTTTCCGGACTCTGCTCCTGGCTGTTCTTGTTGTGCCTGGAAAATAGATGGTGAAAGCAATGTAATGGAAATGCATGAAGCTAGCATACTTATTATCACTGTTGTCTCAGCAGAGAAAGCGGAAACCTACTCTGTATAGGTGAGGTACCGACAAACTGCTGTCCTGTAGGTTATGGGGAGGCTGTTCGAAAGGATGTAGATGCCTCGAAGAGCGCTACAAGGAGAAAGTCAATAGACCATTATTTGCGTTGACTCAAGCAAGAGCAAGATTCTCATATGAAACACTGTATGAAGACAAGCAAGTATGACATGAAACTCACAATCAATGGAAACAGGAGCCTTTGAGCCTGGTGGGTGTGGCTCGGGACAGTCTGGTAATTCTGGAGGAACTACATGAAGAGAGGAGGAAGGTCACATTGCAATCCTGCTCGAGCAGCTACACAGTAATGATAGAATCATTTCTATAGTTAAGCAAGCAAGGCATGGAAATTACCAGACGGAGAAATGCTTGACGTGGACGGCTGGGACTGGTAGCCTGGCACTTGTAAGAGCCCTAAAAAAAGAGAAGAGGCCGGCTGCATTGTGCAATTACTTGGTGCAGCAAGAATAAGATGAGAGATGAGATGAAAGCATAGTCATTAACTGGCACAAAGGGCTGGGAGCCTGGGTAGTCTGGCATATGTGGTTGCTCTAGTGAACTAAAGTGGACATGTTAACATTGTATGAATCATTCCACAAACAGATGTCAGTGCATAACAGGGGAGTCTTATTGGAATAGACTAATTATTGGGTGTAAGGTTATGTGAGCACTTAGATGTATTTCTGAAATTTCATTGTTATGCAAGCTTTCGTAATGACCAAAAACACTAGGCCTGTGTATTATTCAGAATTCTGGGTGCCAAACTGTCAGCCAAGACATCTGGTCTAAATTTGCGCATTAAGAGATTTACCTAGAAGATATATAAATTTAGAGGATGTGCACCCCGGAATAAATATGTATAGGCACTGAATATGCTCACCTGAAGCACTTGGTGGTTTGCTATAACTGTGATCAACACACACAGTATGTTGCTGTTGAAAGTTTCCTATGCAGAGTCCTGCAAAATGAAATAGAATGTCGTAAGTGCTATTGGTGGTGTTTTTTTTTCTTTTCTTTGTCTGTCATGAATGCAAATTGGAGTATACTAATAGTAAATGTTGTATATGACTGTAGCCCGTGAAAAGGTGCAAAGACAACGAAATTTCTTGACATGACAAATTACCGTAGTCTTTAGGAGCTTGTCCAGTAGACTTCCGCACCTCTAGGATGGCTGCACTTTTTGTCAATGTCATTGAATTCGCTTTTTCTCCTTAGTGTCCCTTTAACTGATTTGGATGAACACAGCTCGTCCTACCCAAACTGTTACCAAACTGCTTTGCATGAGTAAAACTCACCCTGCTCCCCTCTAGCGTTGATTGATTGATTGATTTGTGGGGTTTAACGTCCCAAAACCACCATTTGATTATGAGAGACGCCGTAGTGGAGGGCTCCGGAAATTTCGACCACCTGGGGTTCTTTAACGAGCACCCAAATCTGAGTACACGGGCCTACAACATTTCCGCCTCCATCGGAAATGCAGCCGCCGTAGCCGGGAATCAAACCCGCGACCTGCGGGTCAGCAGCCGAGTACCTTAGCCACTAGACCACGGTGGCGGGGCCTCCCCTCTAGCTTTCAGGCCGAGAAGCGAGCATTTACGGCTTCCAATAAGTGTCTCCCACCAGAAGACAGCATTTTCTTGAGGATTTATTTTTCTCCTGCGGCAGGAGCATGGCTTTTGTAGGGAAACATGTGCGGTGGCGGTGAGATGCATAGCTGACCCGTGAGCAAGGGAAAAAATGATATTCGTTTTCGCGATATTCTCTGAGTGATGAAGAGATTTCATTGCGTGCCCAAAAGGGAACACAGCAATGACGGTGAATTGAGTAGCTGCTCTGGTGATAAAACAACTCAAACGCGAATATGATGAGTGCCTGCTAGTGCAGCCGCTTTGCATTATTCCCCGTTTTGAAATTTTCCACGCAGCCCCGAAGTTTCCTGAATGAAATATCGTAAGTGTGCATAGCCTACAGAAGTGAAGAAAGATGTGGCATCTATACGGTTTGGTTTATAAGGTTACTAAATTTCATTAGCAGCAGGTAGCTGGTTTTCTATGTATTGTTCGGAAATAAACTTTATTCCATTGATTTCACTAAGTATCTGGGGAAAATATTTTTTAACATCGTCTAGCTCTTTTTTAGTTCAATCAGATTCCAAATCAGCAATAAAAAATTTTTGAAAGGTTAAGCAAGCAAGGCCTTGAACTTACCAGGCGGAGATATCATCGACGTGGACGGCTGGGACTGGTGGTCTGGCACTTGTGGGAGCCCTAGAAACAGAGAGAAGGCAGGCCGCATTGTGTAACCACTCGAAGCAGTGAGAATATGATTAGAGAATCTTGCCCGTAGTTAAGTGAACAAGGCGTATACATCAAAAAGTCAGTGTCATATATGATTTTGGCCTGTGAACAGGTACAAAGGCAGCAAAATTTCCTTACGTGACAACTTACTGAAGTCTGTAGGAGCTTGCACAGTAGATTCCTGTGCCTTTTGCATGGGTGCACTTACTGCTGTCGCTTGCTGTCAAGTGATGGTCGGGGCTAATGCTATAAAAAAAGAAAAAGAAAGATATCTTACGTAATGTGTACATAAGCAATGCACGCTACAGCATTGAGGTGAAAGCCAACCAGCTAGGCTAAATCGTGCATTATATATAAAGAAAGGAGAACTTGTAACAGAAAAACCTGAATGAGACACTGAAGCAACAGCCCTAGAAACGGATGTTTTGTTGACACAAGCATTTTGGAAATATCTTGGTAGTGCACTTAGTTTCAGTGACCTGGTTCCACAAGCAGATATATCCCTGACACTGGAAGTGCCACTTGCAAATACAATTATTAAAAGTTGCCTTGATATGGTTGCGGTCCTGTGTAAAACCCTAGAAAGAGAGATTGTTTCAGTTGAGTTTTAGCGGCTGTATTGTTGTGTGGGGGAACGTGTATTATCACAGAAGTACAGTGCGATATATTAAGCTATGCTGAAACCAAATGTCTCGTGCTGGGTCGCGCACTGGCACAGTTGGTATTGCAATAGACTTGAGCCTCTTGTGGATTCGAAGCCATCTAGCTCCTGGCTGTAGGAACATTTCCGGCGTAAAGTTTTCCTCGCACAGCCTCTTTCTGTGTGCTTCTTTTGCGGAGACATTCTTTAAGGCTGGGTCGTTGGCATACTCAATCCACGCTATTACTCTGCAGGTAAAAACGAATAGCAAGTACTTTTACAACAAAAGCAACACAATGGTTGTGGTTCAATAATTCCCCTCGTACATGAATAACAATGACTATTCGATGTGTGATGAAACATCTGCAGTCAGTCATTTGCAAACAAAGTGTGAAATCTGATGTTCTGAATGCATGCTACTTTAGCTTGTGATAGCACTCATTTCGAGGAAAGATAAAAAGTGCTTTTGACATTGGTCCTGGAAATCACATTGACCAACCTGTTGAGCATCACAGCACCCTCAGCAAAGTGATTGGCTTCAGTTTCGGCCAGCTATCACGGCGATGCTTGCTTTAAAGTGTTCACATACATTCTAGTTAAAAGCTCATGCCAGAGGTAAATGTATGTCTCGTTGTTTACTAGTAATTAATACAAAGGCAGTGGCATGGTGTAACAGCTCATGTATTCGCTTTTAATTCTAATCATTTGGTAAAATAGAAAAGCTGACTGAAAATTTGATGCACTTTAGTTATTGTAGCTGTAAAGGCGCTAGAGCAAACCAGCCCAGCAATACAGATGGCCACATTGCGCCATTGCCTTTCTGAAACTATGAGTCTGGAAAGCAAGTGTGAATAGCAAAGCGATTTCAAATATTGGAGGGCAAATACAATTATTTCAAATAATCTAAGAATATTTCTATTTCACAAACAATTGGAAGTGAAATTTCAGGAATAAAGTTTTGCGAGAAGATTCCTTAGCATAGTGTTATGAAATATAGCAGCATGAAAGTTTCTTTTTGCTTGGTTGATGAATACTGGCACTGTGGTATTTAACTGTCCGCTTATAGAGAATGGACTAATGCAGAGGCAGAATTGTATTAGATGATTTCATGCAACCAAAACGTTACAGACAACAATTCACATGTGTAAAACAAGGACGCTATTTTCTCAGCTTCTCCACCTCTCCACTACTACGGAAGCGCAGCAGATCAGGCAGACAAGGTAGTGCTTCTTTCACATTAAGAGTTCCAAATCTGATTTGCTGGCATCAACATACAAGAACATTTAAAATTTTAAATGCTAAAAACTTCTAGAGTATAAAGTTGGGCATGTTGGTAAGACATAATTAATCGACGAAGAAGCGCTCCCTTCTGTCCCTTCCCTTGTCCTATGATTCTAAACGCGCTTCGTCAATTAATTAAAAAACTTCGGCATCCTATTTTTTTTGTCTTCCTGCCCGAATTTCAGTTCCAGAACAGCAAAAATTGAGTGGCCACTTCTGCAACTTCTATTGTTTTTATGTTGGAACCTGTGTTTTCTTAAGCTTAAACATTAACAGCTGTAGCGGACCCAAAAAAGGCAGCTTTGCTGCAGTACGAGAATGTAACAAGATGAAGCATACTAACAATATGAAGGGGTCGCTTTTAATGAAACGTTCACGACACTTGCCTTTGGAAAGCTCGAACAGTAAAAACGCCGGTACTAATCAAATCGAAAACACTATTCAAACAATGCTCAAAATTGTAGCCTGAGAGAAGGGAGCGCTACCTTTATTTCCTTTGCTAAGCAAAAGTTGTGGAAAGCACATTTTCCTAGCTCTATGCCCGCGTGTACGGCCACTAATAAGTTGCATGTTGAATAACGCGTTCGATGCTCTAACCAGTGAGCTACCACAGCGGCCTGTAATAAGTTGCATGTTCGTTGTAAGTTACTGAGAGAGGGGATAGGTCGAAGTCCTCCCCCCTCACTGATGCTTTGCAGGCAGTGTCTTAAATTACGCACTCAAGCACCGGCAGTAGGAGCGAAACTGCAGTGTATCTTGCAGAGGAAGTTGCTTCGGCAAATCATTCCGAACAATTAATGAGGCACCTGGGTGGTAGAGCTCGTTTACAACTCCAGTCCATCCCCTCACTCAAGGTTCCCATAATGTTCTGTATTCATTTATTTTGTTCAATTTTCTTTCACAAACACGAAGAAGCGCTGTTAGAAGCAAGCGTGCTAGACTAAAAAAATAGTTGTTCGGCGGGAGCACAACAGACCTCCCACAACCCTCTGGGTTGGAAGGGAGGGCTGTTGTGAATGGTGGGGAAGTGCAACTGCGCGACGGCGACTAGCTGGATGTTGCCGGAGGTGAGCTACGTACGATAACGGGTCGACCAGTTTCATAGAACTCGGTGACAAAGCGCCTCCGGCCTTCCCGTCTCCTGAAGTTGAAAAGTAAAGTACCGCCCAATCAACGGGAAACTCTTCCCTTACGCGCGGCGGCGCCGGCCCCTGTCGCCACAGCGGCGACAATCTTGGGTGGCCCGACACACGTCGAGAACTGGCCAGCACAAGATGAAAACCACATGTGGACTAACAACTTTTGGCCCTGCAAGGTCTGGTTTCATTGCTCAGCGTTCACAGCCTTGTTTGTAACGGCGTTTTTTTTTTCGTTTTCGTTCTTCATTTTTCAACATCTTTCAAGGCAAGAGGGACGCGGCAGTAACCATTATATAAATATATATATAAATATATATATATATGTATGTGTGTGTGTGTGTGTGTGTGTGTGTGTGTGTGTGTGTGTGTGTGTGTGTGTGTGTGTGTGTGTACAATAGCAGACAATAATGCAAAGGAAAGTATAGGGGAAGCTATCAGACCGAATTGTAAATGTGAAGAAAGAAAAGTGAGTGAAAAGATAACTTGTGTGGGCAGGAACCGAACCTACGGCAATATACATTGATGTGTTCATCAAGAATTGAACTAATTGGCTAATTGTTATTATTCATGACGACGGTTTCATCATTACATAGTCTGGTGCTGTCGTTGGCAGAAAGTGTTCATTATCTCGGGACATGGGCCGACTTTTGCAACATACGTAGTAATGCCGATGGCAGTTGCACGGTCTGATGAATTCGAGGAATTAGCGCTTCTTTACTTTGAAATTATTCGATACTTCGATCACACCAGAAAGTCAACATAATGACATCGCAAAATAATGCTCCGGACAGACGCGAAAGAGTTCCTGTTCAGTATAATGAAGTGAATATTTAAATATGGTACGTGCAACAGCTAATTTTGACCAATGTAGAGGGCAAGTTTTTATCTAGAAGGCGCATTCCGTAACGTATGGCATGCATGTCGCATCCTGATCGAGTGCTGACATCTGTCGCTATTTTTCGTTGATGCATTTATTTATTTCTAAATAAACAAATAGCCTGGCATTTGAGGACAGACTTTCCGAAAATTAAACATTTCAATTTTCGCTTAGACTGCAGTACTTCTTTTAGGTCTCCCATTTATGAGACAATCATGTTTTCTTTGTTCATACGTCACATGAATATGTGCAATAACAGTACGTAAGCGAGGTTTTCCTGAATTTGAAATATAGTGAACGACGCGTTTTAGTTTTTCTTTAGTACATCGAATTGTTTTTACTGCTCTCGTAACACTGCCAACTAATAGTTTTGGGAGATTTGCAAGTGTAAGGGATCAGCTAAACGACCTTAATGGTGCAGATTCAGAAAGGGTCGTTCCGCTTGTGTTTCTTGTAGGAGTTGTCATTACAACGTTCATGGGGGCGCAATTCGAAAGAAATATCTACCAATAAAACAGGTGCAGTGTGCTAGACGGGTGTACTGCGAGCGCACAATTACTTCTGCTCAAAACAATACTTTTAAAAGAATTGACAATCATACCAAGGAAAGTATAGGGGATGTTATTACAAGTAATTGTGAACATGAAGAAATAAAAGTTGATGAAAACATGACTCGCCATGTGCAGGGACCGAATCTGCGATCTTCGAATATCGCGTCTGATGCTCTACTGACTGAGCTACCACGGCGGCTATTCCCCCTTCCCTTCCCCCATACACTTTATGGGTTATTTATGTGCATTAAGCATCGGAGCGTCAGTCAACGCCACCTGACGCTCCCACGTGTAATGCGCATACTTGCCGTGCATAGGGCCGTTTTTCAAAGCAGTTTCAAAACCTGCCACGGCTCTGCGGTGGAATACCTGTCGGTTGTTCTCAACCTTCATGTACATGAACTAGTAATGTCTCGTCTCGCTGTTACTGGGAGGATATAAATTGTCGATTACCTGTAGTGTATACCGTGGCTCGTAGGGGAAAATGCATAAGAAAAGGGTTTGATGTCCGCGACGTGATTTCTCGTTATTCATGTCTTGAATTCCTACACAGATTCCACTACTCCTGCCTTCTCGTACTAATGTCGATCTACGATAACTGAAGGTGGCGATCACGACAGCATCCAGACGTTCGCAACACAGAAACGCGCTCAAAGTGCTTGCAGTTCGCTAACAAATGTTTCGACTAGGACAGAATAACAGAGGACTTTTTGACAAGGGCATGAGCACCGAGGCTGCATATGGCGCCGTCTTTCCTCTTATTGAAGGTTAATGTGTTGCTTCCGCTGAATGGTGTTGGTGGTTAGAGTAAGGAAGAGACGCCTAATTCATGCAGGCTGTTAGGGAGCACGGCGCAGCCAAACTGGTAGGTGTTCTGTGGCGCAGCGTCTTGGGGGGGGGGGGGGGAATGAACAGGAGAGAAGGGGAAAAAGAAAGGCGCAGAAGAATGCAGCCGTTAGTCCGTCACGGCGGAAAGGCATACGGCTGTAGCAGAGGAAGTCCGGAACAACTGGCGATGAGAGGCCTGTGGTGGAGTCTCTAAGGAATGGCGGGATCGCCGCAAAATGACCTTAGTCACGCCAGATGTTGCTGGGCTGTGAACTCACTAAATGAAGGCAGGCTTTACCTGCCCGGCGTACCCTTCTCCTTACTGGCGGGACATTTTTTTTCTTTTTCCCCCTGTTTAGAGGCTTTACGTGCGCCCAGAAAAAAGGACAGATCTGTTATTGTTATTTCCAAAAAGGTCGAACACTTCAACACATCTTTGGGCGTCTGTTGGGTCTTGCTTTAGAAAATACAAGCCCGGGATGCATCGCGTTGGGGGAGTGGGAGGCGCTGGTGGGGCTGGGGTGGGGGGTAAAAAGTACTCCTTTTGCAACACGCCGCCAAAGCCCTTGAACATAGGCAATGCGAACAGAGGACGTCGGACTCCTGCGAAATGGAGCTGGAGCTCCCCCTGTTTCATTTATGCTGTTAACGACGCGCTCATTCCCGTGTTTCAGTGCAACGTACTGCGTTGAACCTCCGTGCTTTTTGTCTGCATGCGAGGAACAGCTCTGTCCACACGCCTATACGACGCAAGTATTCTTCTGCCGTCGTGCGACCACGTGCGCTTGCTCTAAACGGGTGGGTGGCAGTGTAAACTTCGCGGCCACTTTGTGGAGTGTGGCAGTTTGGCCTAGTTGGTATAACATGACGATAGTTGTAGCGCGAGAACAGAACGACGACAAAGAGACAACAGCTGTGTCCTTCTTGTCTCTTTGTCCGCGTTTCTACTTATCTAGCGACGGTCTGGGTGCCCTCGTTATCGCAACCTTGTGGGCTTTCATACCTTATGGGGAAATATATGTATGCATCTACAACGTACATAGGTGTGCTTAGGATGTCGGAATTACAACTAATTCGCTGCTATGGCCCTTGAAAAAAAAACAGAAGAAGGGAAATGAGCGTAGTCTATCATACGCTGCTATATCTGCTCAATTAAACAGCATTAGAGGGAGACGTCTGGTGTGCACTAAAAAACGAGGGGACTCGCCTGTTGAGCCTATCACAACTGAGGCGCTACTCGTTGAACTTTACCTAAAGGGGTGGTAATACATATTCAGAGACGGAGATGGGAGGAAGTGTTAAGCGTATGAGATATTTTGATATTGAAGTCGATTTTCTGCTATGGTCAGTTATGATAACATCAGGTACAGAGACATTTATTACGGCCACCTTTGCGTCACAACAGTGAGGAGCGGCTATGCAGCCGTCGGAATATTTTAATTAGGTGCCACAGAAAGAAAAGGTGGCTACGCAGGTTTGCAGCACTGGTTTTTTGCCTCCAAAGTTTGTTTGCCGATCTCGGACGTCATGCGAGGTATATGTAAATTGGAATCGTAACCTCCATAAAAGCCCATGTATCTACATGTTGACGGCTCATTACTACCGCCACGATCTATTTATAGAGGGGACAACTAACAGCTAACAAAAAATGAAAAAAATAAAGTATGAAGTCACAACCGGAAGTGATGGCGAGGTCTTCTATTTGTCCTACATGGCGCCAAATAGAAGTAATTCTCACCTTTTACGTGCCGCTAGAAATGGGCGATTTTATTGTGCCTTTATAACTCCCCAATTTCATGCGCGAGAAATAAAAAAAAAGACCAACAAGAAAGTTTGAGGAAGCAAAGATTTTTTTTTGTTAGCCAAAGGGTCTACTTGCAATGCACACCGAAAACTTCGCAGATGGAAATCTATATAGCACAAATGTTCACGAGCACAAGGTGTAACATTTCGAAAACTCACGTTGCCCAGTCGTGGAAAGCCAGTGCAGTGAGACACCAGCCTGAGAATATCGCTTTGGGAACCGCAGAGTACAGCACTTCGTTGCTTATCGTGTCACATTTATCGTCACCGAAGACGAGGGCACGCCTGCCGTGCGCCAGCGAAGGCAGTCGGCAGTCACAAAAGCGGCTATTTACGCATTCTGTGAGCTAGTTCTCCTCTGAAATGTCACGCCAGTAAACTGATCATCAGCAAATAAATAAACTACGGAAGGTACACATTAAACCACCACACAAAAGTGAGCGGTGCCTCATTGGCCCGGGAATGCGCCGAACTTAACACAAGCGCTGATAGAAGTTTGTGTAGATACGACCCCCCCCCCCCGCGCATTTACGGCATTCTACCGAAATATGAAGCAATCATTCATTTACCCAGGTGTAAGATAAACCGTAAAATAAATTTATAGTTAACTCCTACATATTCAAAATTACGACTATTTGAAAAAGAAACTATATGGAGTTTTTTTAGTTTTCGTTGGCCCCTCCTGGCGTAGTCGCGCTTCAATCGTCAACGAATGTTGATGCCTATGGCAATGGCTTTTCAATATTTTTCGCTCCAAGTTTCGCATTTGACAGCTCAAGATATACGCGTACGCGTAAAACTACGTTGAGTAAACGCAAGAGACAAAGGGCACCACGCCGGGAACACAGGAAGTGTGAGAGGGCCGGAACCTCAAAAGGTTGAGGAGAGGCGATGGGGACAGGCAAGCACTAAGTATGATTGACTCACTTCAATATCGCCCGCTGTATCTCACAACACTAAGCACCCAAGGAACTTTGCCAAAAGGCTCGACGCGTCAGAAAACTGTGGCCTCCCGTGCAAAAGAAGAAGGCAGCACTTTTAATGATGCGCCGAAAGTTTTTAGGCTACTATACTCAGATGTGTGTGTGTGTGTGTGTGTGTGTGTGTGTGTGTGTGTGTGTGTGTGTGTGTGTGTGTGTGTGTGTGTGTGTGTGTGTGTGTGTGTGTGTGTGTGTGTGTGTGTGTTGTACTGTGTACCGTGTTATTTTCACTCGAGGTAAAATAATAAACTGAATGAAACGTATACTGTAACCACGAGCGATAAAAATTCCTAATACTTCATTTCTCGTTTTGACTCCTTGCGCCCCTTCCACAACGCGTTAAAGACAAGGAATTTCTATCTCAGTTTGCGAGACATTTTCAATAGCGCATACATGCAGGAGCGCGTGATGCTGACCTGCGCAAAAGTAAGTCTGTTGTTCTGCGGTGTATCCGTCATTCCGAGACGCCCATTCAATTCCAGGCTTGCGGCGCTATTTACAAATGAACCTTCGGGAACCAACACTTGGCAGTTGCAGCTGTTCCGTTGAGAATTCACATTCGTTGCAAGCTTCCAGCAAATCAAAGCGCCTCACTAAGAGCACCTGAATGAAACGTATACTGTAACCACGAGCGATAAAAATTCCTAATACTTCATTTCTCGTTTTGACTCCTTGCGCCCCTTCCACAACGCGTTAAAGACAAGGAATTTCTATCTCAGTTTGCGAGACATTTTCAATAGCGCATACATGCAGGAGCGCGTGATGCTGACCTGCGCAAAAGTAAGTCTGTTGTTCTGCGGTGTATCCGTCATTCCGAGACGCCCATTCAATTCCAGGCTTGCGGCGCTATTTACAAATGAACCTTCGGGAACCAACACTTGGCAGTTGCAGCTGTTCCGTTGAGAATTCACATTCGTTGCAAGCTTCCAGCAAATCAAAGCGCCTCACTAAGAGCACTTCTTGCACCGCATTCCGAGTTACGTTCACATTTATTCTTCCGCAGGCTCGATGTGGTCAAAGTTTATTCGCTTCTTTTCTTTTTACTTCGACACGCTCGTGAAAACATGTAAGTTCTTACCAAATGCTTCTTAATCACTCGGTCGTTTTGTTGTTGAAATTCCTTCTTGTCGGTGCTTTTTGTTGACATGCAAATGACTTGCATCCTTGACCTAGTTCAGGGTCAAGGACAACATGAGCTACGAAAATAATGCGTGTGATATAGACGTAAACAAGAAATTGAAGAATTAAGAACATTATCATTTAGTGGTTGAGTCATTGACTTCCCCGTTCGCTCTTTCCAAGCAAGCACTTCGCTTTTTTTTTTCACGTCAGCCGTCTGCGTTTCTTGTAGTTTACGCGTTTTTCTTTTCTTTTGGTCTTCTTAGCTTTCGGCTCATTATATTATACTATTTTCGTCGCTATACCGCAGACACGTGTAATTTAAGCAAGCTAAGACGCATTTCCCGTCGGCGAGAAAATTTGCTTCCTTATTTTTCCCTTATTCTTTCCGAAGCTAAATTTTAAGACGATTTGCGATGCATTAGTCAAGCCAAACGGCTTCATTCCTACGGCCATATCCTCTGGCTTCTTTGCAGTAATTGGTTTCACCCTTGGTTTCTTACGAAAGAGCGGGCCATGTATCGAATTCCTAATGAGGTGTATTATCTCACGCCCATGTATCCCATTACTTTCGAATCTCAACAGCGTTAGCCTTTTTTTTACGTTTCTGCCTTGCCATGTCTCACAGCCTCACCCGGCCTATAAGACGTGAAACCAAGACTAGCTCATGAATGTTCCCCCTTTTGTACGCCACCTCCACAATTGCAGCGGGGGTCAGTGGCGGTAGCCTCCCCGCCCCCGCTTCCAGCATGGCTGATCGACCACCAGCGTGATTATATCGTTCTTTTCAATCTTTCGGGCACCTCAATGCGTTAATACGAGGCAAATGGAAACAAGAGAAAAAAGCGACCTGCTATCGCTCGTGACTCGCGTTCTTCTCTCTCCGCATTCTCGCTCTTTCCCGCGGATTCGTGCTAACTTTCTCGTGGCAGCGCACAGAAGGTACCCGCTGGCACGCGACAGCGTTCGTGCCCATGCATGTAATATAAGAGGCGGGTTCAAGAAACGCGGTGCGCCAAGACCTGGATGGGGCGAGAGGAAGCGGTGCACCAACAACCACGGCGGCGTCGATGGTGAGGCGCGGAGGTCAATATACATTGCGCCACAGCGCGAGACGCAGCGCGATTCGCTACGCGGCGGTGGCCTCCTACAAACGGCGCGCGATAGGAACGCAGCACGCGCCTAACACGCGGCCGCTCTGGCTTCTTTCGATTGGAAAACGCGAAACGCGCTGAAATCTCGCAAGGCCAGTGCATCGTCGACCCTTCGCCACCGAAGGGACGGAGGCAATTCGCGCGAGTCAGTGACCTCCAGATATGCACCGACTAAGATTGGAACAGTCGTGGCGACAGCACACATTGTTTCAGTACCATGGATGCAAGTGTGAAATAGGTTATATCTGAACGACGTGTCACGTTGATGGGTATACTCCGGTGGCAGGTGCGCACTTTACTGAAAATGGCGAAGTGTGAGTGGCTGGCGGGTCAAAGTAGCAGAAACTATAACGCGATTTGTACCTGACAACAGAAGCAAAATTTATGCATGACAGACTGTGTAAGCGTGTGCTCCAAGTAAAGATGTATGTTACATATTAAAGACGATAGTCTTTCTTGGGGACCTTCGACGCAAAAATTTTGGTCTGTCTGTCTGTCTGTCTGTCTGTCTGTATGTCTGTCTGTCTGTCTGTCCACTCCTAACAGCATCGGGTACTTGAAACTGCCGACCCCATCCGTAGCGCCCACCAATGTTGCTCAAGATTCAGCGTTCATACTTGTGCAATTGCCATATAAAAAGCAATTATTGCGCATGTTTGGGGCACCATAACAACACGTATATATTCTTCATAAGCGTCTTTTACTAGAAATGGTATACATAAGTAATTTGAAGGAACGTAGCGCTTATCACGCGCCGCTGACCATGCAATGCTTGCACGAAAAGGCGAGTGTTTCCAATGCTTTGCTAAGACGACACGGTGGTGGCACCATATGGTGGTTTTGGGACGTTAAACCCCACTAATCAATCAATCAATCACGGTGGTGGCGCCTACCGGTCGCCTTGCGTTCTACACCTTATTATTTCTGAGGCGAGCGCCTCAGAGCCACGCGCTTCGTTTTCCAATCAAACTGCCAGGTGGCGCTCTTGTCTCACGTGTTACGTAACTTGATGCATTTGTTCGCCTCCGCTGCACGCTCGAGGAACTCTAACGCAGCGCCTCCAGAATACCGTTCACCGATTTTCTTGCGCAGAACATCCGATAAATGTTTTGTTCACTCTCTCCACACGTAAGACTATCGTGTTTCAATGACATTTGCAGATTAACATGCAGATACTGGGCCAATTTTTAGGGGCGAAGCTCCTTAGGGCGTGGGCTGTGCGTCCCCTGTAGCCTGTATGTAGCCACCTCTAGTTTAGTTCTTGCAGTGTTCACTAGATGGTGGTACCGTCCCCTGTATGTAGCCACCTCTAGTTTAGTTCTTGCAGTGTTCACTAGATGGCGGTACCGTCTCCTGTATGTAGCCACCTCTCGTTTAGTTCTTGTAGTGTTTACTAGATGGTGGTACTTGTAGCTGATGATGAAAAGATGCAAGATGTTATAAACTAGAAAGCGGTACTTGTAGTTGATGAAAGACGCGAGATCTTATAAAATAGGAATGATGTCACATATGGCGCGTGTCATTGGTTGAAGGCAATCGTTCGATTTAGTGCGGCGACGTACGCTAGGGGGAGCGATGTAATGAAATCGAGTGGGCAAAATGTACAGAGGATTCATGGTTTACCAGGTTTACCTCCGGAGCTTCGCCCACTCATCACCATTCACTTCGTGGATATGGCGGAATTTTTTTAGTCATGATTTTGCTACGTTGGAGTGTCCCGCAATCGGTAAGAGCTACCGTTATGAATCACGCCTGTATTTTTGGCGCCAGGTCATAGTACTGAAACATTTATTCAGTTTTGGTCAGCTATCAACGTGCGCATTGCAAGGAACCTTGCTTTTGAGAAGTTTGGTTGCCCTTTTTTGTTTGTTTTTGCATGCACTGAACAAATCAGCTGAAACCGGTCAAGTGCGTGCGTTTGACAATGTACGAAATTCGGTACCCAATGTCATCGCAAGAATATCTGCTTCCTCTTCTTTTCCCTGTCAGCCTTCTCCAGTGAAAAGTTTACGGAAGTATAACAACCACGCATCTCTGTCTTTTATCTTTGTATACCTCCAGGGCCGAATTAAAATTGTGGTGGGCCCGGTTCAAAAGAAGCGGGCCCACCACAATGTGAATCCGGACGGGGGGGGGGGGCTCCTACTCCCTTTTTTTTACCGCTTTGTCATCTGGTCGTGCTTGAGACTTGATGCTTCTCAGATTTTGCTGCAAAGGACACAAACCATATTTATTCAAAGCATCTCCAAAGTGTTTAATTTAACCTAGGCATTTTCATTCTTGCGGAGCACTTAGAGAGCTTTTCATCGTAATAATTATATCAGGAGATGAAGACATATGGCCAGCATTAAAATTCTTGTGGTTTGCAGGATCATACTGAAAGAGGATTAAACTTAGCGAGAAGTTAAGACGAAAAGAAGGAATTCATACGTACGACACTTAGAAGTGCAGTCAAAGAACCGTGTGTGTTTCTTCTATTCGTTCTGTCCTATAGAGTTATTTATTCTTATTTCAATAGAGGACATCTTCCCTCAAAAACCACTGAGCACCTTTGTGAAAATATCTTGCGGTAATTGCTAAGCTTTACTGATTCGGTACCACACGCTTTGCTTTCTGCGCGCGAGCACTGCCGAAGTTAACAGGTGGGCCTTTTTCAGAAACTGTTCGCCCGTACTTACACTAAATACGCTACCAATCGTGTAGCTAACTTTGAGTTCATACAACACACATTTAAAGGGGTATGGTAGAGTAACTCCTCCTCCCCCCCCCAAAAAAAAACGGATTTGCAATTTCGACCCCGAAAGGTCCACTATACCCTGAGGAACTAACTTGTGGGAGCCCGACGTCAAGCGGCCGCTTCGAGTGGTTCAAACGCCGCGCCTAATTGCGGCACGCGTCCTCTGGCGTAAGGAGTATATGTGTTCACGCAAAACTTCGTTTTTCTCAAATTCTGTTTTTTTTCATAACATTTTCAAGTTCATTGTACCTTTTCTCAAAAAGGTGAATTGATTTTGATGAAACTTTATATGCGCGTTAGTTACAACAAGTTAGAAACAATCTCAGCTACAAAATGGCGATCTCATAAGAGGTGAAGGTGTAAAAAACTTACACAACAATACGCACCCTCTGTGGCCTTGTGGATGAAGTAATTTTATTTTTTACATAAAGTTCACAGAAAGTGTAATAGTTCTTTAGTTCAGATGTGACTCATGTGTCTAGAATAACATGGCTGAATGTCATTATATTGCATTCGGTAGTGGCAGACAAAAGGTACATCGAATAAGGCAACCAACATTAAAATTTGCGAGAGCGCTACAGGAGGGATATGCGACTCAGACATAAAAAAAAGGGTGCCACTTGATACCCAGTGGCATTTTATATGAGCACGTGAAACTTTATTGGAATGCTTGCAGCCGTTCCCAACACATTCACTAAAACTGACATACCAGTCACACTATCATACCCCCTTGAGCTCTTCTAAGGCAGCATTTCGATATAGTGCTATTATGCATATTTATGTGACTGCTGATCACGAAACATAATATATATTGTTTAAAATTTAAATAATAATTATTAGACGCTATAAATATTAAGCGCAAAAAACGATATTTCAAGCAGTAACCACTCTCTATGCGCCTTTGTATTGCGCGTTGGACCGTAGCTGCTAAAATCCTCCTCAGGCTGCTCTGTGTGTCCATCCACTTGATCAGCTCCTTCCCTCTTCACGATGCATGGTCTTGGGCGAGTAAAAGGTTTTTACCACACGCTGAAGAACTGTGAGCTGAGTTCAAGATTGTGCACCTTATGCAACAAACAACCTTTTAGAAGCATTTATATTGATTCCTGAAATAGGTAATCTGTTTCTATCAGGCGCTTTCGGCATAGAAGATAAACATTGTCGGACAAAACAAAGAAGAGTGCAATTTATTCTGGCCCTTGGGAAAGGGCGGGGCCCTAAAACCGGAGGGCCCGGTTCATTTCAAGCCTTTGAACTCTAGATAATATGGCCCTGGACCTACGCAGTTTGACCATAGTTCATGCGCTAATAAAGTGGTTGCGCACACGCGTATTTTTTCTCCTCTTTTGCTGTTCTCCGTACTCTTTAGAAGGGTAGCAGATCTTACAAAATTTACTTCGACAGCGGGGCAATCGTGGCTAGGTAGGATGTGGAATATCGTTCTCCCTTTTATTTACTTCACGTGAAACTGACGTGGAACACGCACACCCAGAATTTTCGTGATTGATTGATTGATATGTGGAGCTTACCAACGTACCGAAACCACCATTTGACTATGAGGGACGCCATAAAGGAGGGCTCCATAAATTTCGACCACCTGGGGTTCCTTAACGTGCACTCAATTCTGAGCACACCACATTAAGGCATTTTCGCCTCCATCTAAAATGCAGCCACCGCTGCCGGGATTCGATTCTGCGACCTGCGGGTCAGCATCCGAGTACCTTAGCCACTAGACCACAGTGGTGGGGCCCAGAATTTTTGTGTGCATGCTTGTATGTGTGCAGATTAGAATCACCGTGCGCACTGGCCCTCGATCGGGCTTTTCATGTTTTTTTTTATTTCACCAACGCATGTTCTTAGCAGATAAACAGTAATAATTAGCAGATAATGAATACGAAGCTGTACAATTAGACGTTATAGAAACCGATCTACAACTATTTAATTTTAATGTTTGGCCCTTCTTCGTCGCCCTGAAAGTTAAGCTTTAATGTGGTATAATTAAGCAAATATTCATCAGGATGCACGAAAAATAGTCTGATTCACTCCAGATAGCAGTCGATCAGCAACTCGCGTTTGTTCGCGTCATCAGTGCGCTTGCTAGCACATTTTTAAACTCTAGCTAAAATTTCTAGGGCACCCTGTTTGTAAGAATAATAATAGTATGTGGGGTTATACGTCTTAAAACCAATATGTTATTAGGAAAGACGCCGTAGTGGAGTGCTGTTCTATAAGGTGCACAGACATCGTGCAGTACACGGGCATCTAGAACTTCACCTCCATCGAAATGCGACCGCCGCGGTCGAGATCGAGCCCGAGATCGATATATATATATATATATATATATATATATATATATATATATATATATATATATATATATATATATATATATTTATATATATATACAAGACGACTGTGTTTTTAAAGCGTGGAAGAGCGCACACGTGGCTGTGTCGTATACAACACGTGCTTTCCACGCACACGACCTGGATTTCCATCCTCCCTCGGTCCCAGAATTCTTTATTATTTATCTTATCTGATTTTTCTCAATTTTTCGGTCACGAAAAAATCATTTTTTTCGCTCACTACCAACGACACCAACACCGAAGTTTCTGGGCGCAACAAACCCTTCAACGCTCTCGCGTGAATACAGAGGGCGCTATGATGTATTTTGCTAGTACTGTTTTCTTCCTGTTAAGATGCAGTTATGTAGAAGTTCCAAGAGGATTTAATTCGGTCCTCCATATTGGTAGCACAGAGCATTTTTCCTAAAGGGACCTTGCGTTTCTTCTGAAACTTGGGAGCTTTTTTTTGTGTTTGTCTGATGGAAATTCACCAAAAGGGCTGCAAAGGTCACATACGTGGTTCCCTGAACAATGTTGAACTATCACCACAGTCTCTTCTCGATTTCGGTAAATTCAGAAGATGCTTTACTGCAGTGCGACACAACCGACCCTTAGTGCACTACACTGCACCAGGGTGTCGTGTAGCGCTGGAGATCTTCAGGGCTTTGCGGGCCTTTGACTCTGTTATATATAGAGAAAAATTAAGACCGATTTATCAAGTGATATGACCTATGTGAATGACGCAGCGCATCCAGTCGCAATCCAGAGGTTGGGAGGTAGAACCGATCGCCCCCCCCCCCCTCACTTCAGTGCTTGTAGTCCACCTCCCATCACCAATTAGGACAAATGAGTGCAACGACTGCTAGCACACAGTAGCAGGTAGCAGTATTTATCTTTTGGAGGTGTTTTTTTTGCTAGTAAAAAAAGACATGACTACGCCCCTTTCTCCGGTGTTACTTCACGCTATCGCCCCACCGCCCCCTTAAATGAATAGCTATAGATCCTCCCCTGAGCAAGTCTCGTTGCGCCAACAACATTCCTCGCGAAGAGATGATGATTCATCGCTCAAGGGATTGTGCAGTCGATGTGCAATGATACACGACTCTCGATGCTTTCAAAGGACGGCTACTTCGACCAAGTATGGATGATAATGTAGAGTGCCTCAATTGTAGACAGGCTGTAATAGCCCTTCATGCATATCCCTAATGATCGACATTTGTGTCTGCCTTTCAGTTCTTTTTATTCTTTCCTTTTTTTAGCAGGCGAGTTGTTTCCGCGCGAGGTTCGCTACGTCATTATGAACGGCCTCCACCTTACACAACGTCGCCGAACTAGCACCTGGTACAGTTACGTCCAGCACGTGCAACGCCGTGACTCGGTCGGCACACGCTCTCCCTTCGCGTCAATTCGCCCGGCGTGAGGTAGCACGCGTAATGTCACTCGCTTCGAATGACATTAGGTGTTTATGTCACGAACACACACACACACACACACACACACACACACATACATACACACACACACATATATATATATATATATATATATATATTTATAAAGAGAGAGAGAGAGAGACAGTGAAACGAAAAATGGCAGATTCCACGTGCAGTGGAAATCGATTATATGCGAAGAACGAATGAGGAAAGTTGGTATGTCACTTTAAAATCAGAACAGCGTTACGAGGTCGAGGTAAATAATGCCGTACAAGACTTCCGTGTTATGATTATCATGTTCGGATGTGTCGTTTACCTTCGCCATCTATTCACGTCATGTGATACCGAATTTGTATATTTGGAGCTAGCGAAACGCCCGCAAGCAAGCTATAAGCGTGGTATGTTGTCATGTTCTTACATGACAGGCGTGTCAGGATTATTATGTTTGTACCTGTCATATGCTTCCATCCAGTCACATGCTTCTATTCATTTGTGCGTCTGTTCATCTGTCCGTCTGTGCGTCCGTCTATTCGTACATTCGTCCATGCGTCCGGCCGTGATGCATTGACGTCACGTAACATTGAATTTTATATATGTGGAGCTAGCAAAATACCGCGAGCGCACCATGAAGGGCCCAATATACTCATATGTAGCTTAGAAGTGGAGCAGCTTGGGCTAGTTGGTATGACAGAACGATAGTTATAGCACCAGAACAGAACGACGACACAGAGACAAAAAGTGTCCGGCATGTCCTTCTTGTCTCTGTGTCGTCGTTCTTTTCTCGTGCTATGACTATCGTCCAATGTAGCGTTGACATGGGCACACGCTGGAAACAGCTACGCTATGTTAGCAAAACGCGAGCATTTTAAGCCCAAACCTCATAAGCGTGAAAATGCACGCGACAGCGACGAGCAATGCAACGTAGATTGTCTTCGCGCGATCAGTCGCTAGCGCAGGCAAACCTCATTCACGCGACGGCTTCGGCGAGTGAACTCCTCTGTTGCTGGCATGAGGCGGTCTACTCGCACCAAGAAAACCACGCAGTGAGCGGTATGCAATTTAAAAATAAGATATATTGTTGTGTAATGGAACGGAAAGTGTTTATGAATGCCTTGCAGCACTTTTTTTATATGCGCATGCGTAAACCTTGCGTTATTTCTTGTTGCGCTTACTTGACTCGGGCAGGGTCACGTGCACCTATGTAGTCTTTGTCTTTTCCGGATCTACGCTATTGGCTGCTTGAGCCCCTCACTTCCGGGCGATGAGCGACTGTTTCCAACTATGTAGAACCGAGTGATCGCGCGAAAACGAGCACGCGACACGTCGCGCGAACGCCCTGTTTCGTCGCTCATGGCGTCGCTCGTCGCTGTGGCGTGCATTTTCGCGCTTATGAAGCTTACTCTTTATAGTGTCACGCCATGTGCGACCGGCGCGACCATGCAGCGTCCGTCAGCGCCGCCCAACGGCAACCGGCGCGAAATGCGACATGCTGCATTTCGTGCCGATGTGTTGCCCAGACAACACTGCGTCTCCCTCTTTTTGTGACGGAGGGAATCAGGACGCGCTGAGACGCACATGCGCCAAAGCAACGCAGCGCGGCGGGCGCCTGCGAGCATATGGCAGGACCGGTGCCTGACGTGGCAACGCCGGCGAGACGCGACAAAATGAACGCCGGCGAACACGCGCACCGCGTCACGTTTAAATGTATTGACGCCTTTACTGGGGCATGTAGTCATGGTTTCACTTGACACGCATCGCATGATTATCATGTTTGCACCAGTCACATACCTTCGTAATCCCTTGGCGTCATGTAGTGCCAAATTTTCATATGTGAAGCTAGCGAAACAGCCGTGAGCGCATCATTAGTGTGGCATGTAGTCATGTTGGTACATGACACGCATGTGGTGATTATCATGTTTGGATGTGTCATTTACCTATGTCGTCTGTTCGCGTCACGTAATACCGAGTTTGGTTCGTGAAGCTAGTGAAACGGCCGCGAGCGCATCATGAGTGTAGCATAGAGCCATGTTGTTTCATGACAAGCATCTCAAGTTTATTATATTTGCACCAGCATCATACCTTCGTCATCCATTTTCGTGTCGTAATACCAAATTTGGTATAAGTGAAGCTAGCGAAATGGCCACCAGCGCATCTCTAGCGTAGCATGTAGTCATGTTGTTACGTGACACGCATCTCACGATTATCATGTTTGCACCAGTTCCCTACTTTCGTCGTCTGTTCACGTATGTACTACCACATTTCGTATATGTCATGCTAGCGTAGCGGCCGCGAGCGCATCATGAGGGGGGCATGTTGTCATGTTGTTAGATGACACGCATGTTATGATTTCTATGTTAGGGCCTCTCACTTGTGTTCGCCATGCAATCATGCCATACCATACCAGCTTTGCAACATGCCATGTTCACGAAACCACCTCAAGAGCTGCAGGACTGTGCAATGTAAATCATGACTGATTTGTGGGGTTTAACGTCCCAAAACCACCATATGATTATGAGAGACGCCGTAGTGGAGGACTCCGGAAATTTCGACCACCTGGGGTTCTTTAACGTGCACCCAAATCTGAGTACACGGGCCTACAACATTTCCGCCTCCATCGGAAATGCAGCCGCCGCAGCCGGGAATCGAACCCGCGACCTGCGGGTCAGCAGCCGAGTACCTTAGCCACTAGACCACCGCGGCGGGGCAATGTAAATCATGACATTCATGGCATACATGTCATGATTTTCACGTTATGACTAGTCAAATATGTTGCTTGCTCATATGGTATTATGATGCCATACCAAGTTTGGTATCGATACTATTATTGAAGCGGCCAGGAGAGCAAAAAGTCGTAGGCGGCTAATTATAGATAGATATGCTCAAAGTCGCTGAAGTTCAGTAACAAATGCTTCGCATTTAATAAAGAGAGAAACGAGAAGCGCGAAAGTGAAACAGAGAGAAAGAAATAGAAAGAACGTGAAAGTGATACATAAAGATTTGCAATGAAACAGAAAAAAGAAGAGATACAAAAAAAACAGCCGACAAAACCACCAACAATCATCTGTCTCTCGCTCAGCGTTCGTTGCTAGAAACTTACGGCACTACTAAGGCAATTTTTTTTAGAATAAACATTATTGCCTAACTTTCTATATAAAGATAGTCAGTAAATGAAAATGAAAATCAGAGATTTGCACAAAAACGTCACTTTCTTTTAGTTTGTGCAAAGTTATTTTGAAAAAACATTTGTTGTTTTACTTGAGTCATAAGGCAGGCTATGTTTGAATGACACATTGGTCGTAAGCATTGCTTTTTCAGCTTTGCGCAGACTCCCTGCACCTTTTCCCACTGTTTAACCGCCGTGAACATCACGTCGTAAATATGCACGGCTTTGACAGTCGCGGGACGGCTTGAAGCTCTCCCATAGTAGAGTACTCTGTACTCTAAATCGTTATCCACTTTGTCCTTCCCCCCCCCCCCCTCCTAACTGCCGTGAACTTATTCAAGGCGGTATTTTGTTCAATATGGCCTCATTGTCTGTGAGGCTTACGGGACTGTTCTCTGCTTTCCCATAGTAGAGTACGAAGTACTCTCAATCATTAACCACTATTTTAGAATACAGTCTAAACTGGGAAGGGGCGCATTGTTTGTTGAGCACCTTCCCGCTACCCCGCCCGGACTACGTGAAATACCGTAGGCTATGGCATTTTTTGGCAGGCCCTACGGGGCTTCATGAGAATTCAAAAATTAGAAATAAATATTTGAATCACCACGTGTACCGTGCTGCTTGTTGTGTTCGTTACATTATTTGTCACCTTTTCGTTTATCGGGGCTTTATTCCACAAGGAAGTGGAATTGCTACAGCATTTTGATGTGCCTTAGTTTCTCGCAGTGCTGCCAACTCCAGGTAAATTTCCATAAATCTAGGGCATTTTTGTTGTACTAAGCGTAAACGGGAAATTTGTCAACATCAAGGGAAAGTTTTCGCTTAATTTCACGTGAAGCAAGTAGATCAAGGGAGAGACCTCCGGCCACAACCTCTTTTTTTGTTCCTTCTTCAACCTTTTCTCTTTTACACTGCTTCTACATTCACTCAAAGGCGCTGTGCCATGCCCAGTAGCGATTCCGAGGTGTGCAAGGGGGCGACAGGACCGGCCTGTGCCGCCATCGCTGAATCAGCGCTCTCCTCTCCCCCAAATAATTGCGGTTCATTCTTTGCCGTCCGTGTTCGACGTCGACTGTTCGAACCAAAGAAAAAAAAGTCCTTTTTTCGCCTTTCGCCCGCGGCGTTATTTCTTTAGTTTGTTGTTTTTTCATCAATTTTCCTTCTTTGCGAACGCTGTCACGATGATAGTGAGCTTCCTCGTGGAGCTATGTGGCTCCGCCCACATGTTGTATAAACGTTGGCTCCGCCAAGGTCACCAGTGTTTTTGTGAAAAGCGTGGCCATAGCAGTAGTCTGCATGTATGCGGTTAGTTGCACAGCTGAAAAAAAAGAGAAAAAAAGTGGCAGGTGGAAAACTGCAAGGATATATTTGAAACTAATATACAGCAGTCAACATTTCTAACCAACATATCTTTTCGCAACCATTCAGCAGGTGTCGAGGGATGCCCCGCAACGATGGTATAGTGGCTGAGGTACTCGGATGTTGACCCGCAGGTCGCGGGATCGAATCCCGGCTGCGGCGGCTGCATTTCCGATGGAGGCGGAAATGGAGGCCCGTGTGCTCATATATGGGTGCACGTTAAAGAACCCCAGGTGGTCAAAATATCTGGAGCTCTTCACTATGGCGTCTCTCATAATCATATGGTGACTTTGGGACGTTAAACCCCACATATAAATCAGGTGTCGATAGATGAGCACGGTCCACCTAACATGCATAACATTCTTTTATGGTTAAACTATTTTTTGTTACAATATCCTGCTGCAGATCTTATGACAAAACTTGAGAGTACGCTTTTCAAGGCATTGTTTTGAAGTTATGTAAGCGTGCATCACTTCATGTTTTATATGAACAGTACCAAGTATGTTCTGCAGGATAGTTACAAAATAAAAGA
Source organism: Rhipicephalus annulatus (assembly GCA_013436015.1). Lineage (NCBI taxonomy): Eukaryota > Metazoa > Arthropoda > Arachnida > Ixodida > Ixodidae > Rhipicephalus > Rhipicephalus annulatus. The sequence goes on from WOVY01003168.1 coordinate 92,859, forward strand.
ATCGAAGAAATAGAAAAATAACAGAATTTTTGAATGTTGTAAGCTTCCCAGCCGCAATATTTCATGTACTGCACTTTATATGCTCTTTCTGTTTAATTATTATTATTATTATTATTATTATTATTATTATTATTATTATTATTATTATTATTATTATTATTATTATTATTATTATTATTATTATTATTATTATTATTATTATTATTATTATTTTGTCACTTCCATGCTATGATAAATGCACTCTATCATAGAGTAATATTTTCGTGTTTCACATTGCACAGCTAGCAGCGTTCTTAAACTATTTTAATCATTTTTCTCTTCTTCACCATTACGCAAGGTTTTGCAGTATATGTACTGTTTCTTGAAATTTTGTTTGGTTGTGTGTAGACGGAATGATTGTTCTTTCTCGGTGATTAGTCTAAAATACTGCGATACTACATGGTCTCCCCCCCTCTCAATGTGATGACCGTTTTACCTTTATAATTTCATAAAATAAAATGTTGTTTAAAGCTTTGCAAATTGTACTGCGACATTTTTTCACCTTAAGCATGGTGACTTTAGTGAATATTTTCAAACGAATGCACCATGATATAACAAAAGCGAACTTCAATATTATTTTCCACAGCAGTAACCCATTTAATTCTTCAAAAAACCGCTCTACACAAATATTTAGGAAAATCTAGAGAATATCTTACTCCAGCGAAGAAAAAAGTGGCTACGCAGGTTTGCAGCACTGGTTTCTTGCCTCCGAAGTTTGTTTGCCAATCTCGGAGGTCATGCGAAGTATATGTAAATTGGAACCGTAACCTCCATAAAAGCCCATGTATTTAAATGTAGACAGCTCATTACTACCGTCACGATCTATTTATAGAGGGGACAACTAACAGCCAACAAAAAATGAAAAAATAAACTATGAAGTCACAACCGAAAGTGATAGCGAGGTCGTCTATTTGTCCTACATGGCGCCAAATAGAATTAATTGCTCACCTTTTACGTGCCGCTGGAAATGGGCGATTTTATTGTGCCTTTATAACTCCCCAATTTCATGCGCGAGAAATAAAAAAAGACCAACAAGAAAGTTTGAGGAAGCAAAGATTTTTTTTTTGTTAGCCAAAGAGTCTACTTGCAATGCACACCGAAAACTTCGCACATGGAAATCTATATAGCACAAATGTTCACGAGCACAAGGTGTAACATTTCGAAAACTCACGTTGCCCAGTCGTGGAAAGCCAGTGCAGTGAGACAACAGCCTGAGAATATCGCTTTGGGAACCGTAGAGTACAGCGCCTCGTTGCTTATTGTGTCACATTTATCGTCACTGAAGACGAGGGCACGCCTGCCGTGCGCCAGTGAAGGCAGTCGGCAGTCACAAAAGCGGCTATTTACGCATTCTGTGAGCTAGTTCTCCTCTGAAATGTCACGCCAGTAAACTGCACATCAGCAAATAAATAAATTACGGAAGGTACACATTAAACCACCACACAAAAGTGAGCGGTGCCTCAATGACCCGGCAATTCGCCGAACTAAACACAAGCGGTGATAGAAGCTGGTGTAGATACGACCCCCCCCCCCCCCCGCGGATTTACGGCATTCTACCAAAATATGAAGCAATCATTCGTTTACCCAGGTGTAAGATAAACCGTAAAGTGAATTTATAGTTAACTCTGACATATTTAAAATTACAACAATTCGAAAAAGAAATTATATGGAGTTTTTTTAGTTTTCGTTTGCCCCTACTGGCGTAGTCGCGCTTCAATCGTCAACGGATGTTGATGCCTATGGCAATGGCTTTTCAACATTTTTCGCTCCAAGTTTCGCATCCCATCATAATACCTTCGTCGCAGTCATGTCCATCGACTTGTCAACGCTTAACAATAGCCCCGTACATATTGATGTCACGTTTTCATAAATAATCAAGCAGTGGCGTCTGCTAAGCAGCGTTGATGTTGTAGCCTGGTATTATGTGTGTAGCTCATAATCGAGCCAAATCGAGAGTAAGTCATGAAGCGTGGAAACTTGCGCATAAAGACATAACTGAATATACAAACAGAGTAACCTAGAAGTATAGTTACAGCGCAACTTCGGAAGCAATAAAGAAGGACAGAAAAGAGCGCTGGCTTTCAACAATGATTCAATATCGGAGTGGTTTACATATATAGGTGAAAAAAGAGAATGGGCATGCGTAGACGGGTGCAGTTAACAATCACTGCGATACATTGTCAACAAAACTCTTGTCACTTGTTGATGGAGCTGGAAACCAGTACACAGCTTAAAAGTGATCGAGACACGCAATCTCGTTTTAGAGTGAAGGAAGCGATGGCGTAGCGGTTAGAACATAAGCCTCGCATCAAGAGGTCCGTGGCTCGAATCCCGGTGCCGTGCAGTTCCCAACTGGATTAAAAAATGTCCGCGTGGTGATGGAAGTGCATCAAGAGGCCTCACCGGTGACCACCTCCTGTAATGCACTCCTTCACCAGAGAAGGATTGGCCACTCTGGTGCAGTATGTGGCCGCTACCTCCTACATGCATACATCAATTAACTCACGGCCCTCAGTCCGCAGTGGTATGCGAAGCAACTGACCACGGCGACGGTCAGATCTGCAACGCAGTAGAAGGTGCTAAGAATCTCTGGATCCGGACAGATTGCCATTGGGACCTGAGCTTGGCATATCACAGCGTACAAAAGAGCACTGATAATGTAATAATATCCGAGGTTTTAGGCCCTAAAACCATGCAAGACACCGAAGTGGAGGGGCTCCGGAAATTTTGATCATCTCGTGTCCTTTGATGTGTACATACATGCCCTGTCATCGCAGGGCGCACGCACCTCTACACAGTAAAAAATTTTACACCCAGAAGGGTGTAAATGAGCTTGTCCCGTGGACGACACCCTAAGGGTGTTAATTCAGCACCTTCCAAAAAGGGTGCTTTTTCATGCACCCTTAGAATAGGGTGTACATGTAAAAGAACTGTAGGGTGTTAAAAAAACACCCTTAAGGAAGGGTGCCTTCGATGTCCATCACTTTTTTAGCACCCTCTGAGGAGGGTGCGAGAAGGGTGCACAAGGGTGTTGAGTGCCCATGGCAGGGGTGCCAGTATTCTTTTAGACTGCACTAATAGATATCAGCATGCACTGATTACACACTACTTGAAGAAAGTGGTCCTCATTATCAATGGTGCGCCACCTGTCGAGCTCCATTCATTGCGTCTGGGCAAAAATATAAACGCGTGCCATTGTGTATGAACTTGTGCTGGATCTATATATACTTCACAGTATATATATGCATAATGCGCGTTACAGAAAATGAAGCCTTGCTGCCCTTGCATATTGCGTTTATTTAATAGGCAAATAAAACAAACTTTTCTTCTGCCACATAACTTTTTCACCAGATATACGTTCACGTATACGTACACCACAGATGCAACACCTCAAATGTTTATAATATTTATTCAGTTTCACTTCATTGACAATTCTTTGCAACATACAATTACACTGGTTTCAGTTTAGTATACTGCTTCAGGTACATAGAGACTACAAATGAAATATACGCTAATATATCCCTATAATTCTTTCAAGTATCTACAATCCCAGTGGTTTCCAGTTTAATACTCCTTCATGTACACAATCGGTTAATAGGAATGAAATACAAGCATATATATACTTATGATTGTTTCAAATATATACAATCACCATGATTTCACTATATATGCCTTCATGTACACAATCGTTCCCAAGAAGTGATGCACACAAAAATATATATGGATAGTGTTTTCAAATGTATATAATCACAGTGGATTAAGCTTTGTATTCCTGGATGTATAACAATTGGTTATGAGAAATGATGTACATGCAAACATATACGGGTTTTTGCACATATAACTTTAGCGAATACTTAAGAAACCAATACAATGATCAGAAACACAATAAGTTAAAAACTAACACAAAACTGAGTCAAAACACACAAAAAACAAAAGAGGTAATGCATAATTAAGGCTAATGACACAGCTGGGTCACTTTATGCCAAATGTCCCAGACATTTTGGCAACCATCTCAAATGTATTCGAAAAACTTGTGCTGCATTGAAAATAGTGAACTTCTGGAATATTTAGGAGAGGAAAAATATTTGTTCACGTGGCTGCCTTCTGAACTTCCTGGAATGCCGTCTAGGTGTTGTATGTGAAAAATTTTATTTTAAAAGCACCGCTCCTTCTTTTCATACGAAACTCGGTCTACGTGTTACGTAACAAGAGCTTAATTTGGGAGAGTTGGTTCATCGTGGTTGTGTGCTAGTCACAGCGCGACAACTTTCGGAAGAGACAGAGAGGACAGGAAAGAGCACCGACTGTCAACTGAATTTAATGAATGTGCTACGAGCGCTTTTATACGGAGTACAAGAACCGTGTTCATGCGCGACGACACGTGTGAGCACTACAAAATAATCTTTAACCGTGAAAAGAATACTCCCTCTCGGAAAGGATAAGTGAACGTGTAGTGATGCACTGATCATTGGTTTACCTGATAAAAAATACTTCTACAAACATTAAATTGGCATTAAGTAAACCTATTCTCGTGACGAATGGGGCAAGATTGACTATTCCTGTTGCTGTTTAGTACACACACTTTTGAAAGCTTGCAAGGGATGGAAAACAACACGCTAATATCATATGTGCTGGCTATTTTTTTAATTGTGAGACACATGATGTGGTATAACATGCAAAGGTTTTGGTCATTGTTTTTTGTTGGTCCTGTCTAACTTTACTTTCTGCAGGAGGGTTTTGCAAACGGGTGTGATGACTCTGTTGGGATACCCAGCATCTTTTAGCCTTTTAATCTGGTTTTTAAACCTGACCTCACCCTTGTGCTAACATGACATCTGAAGGGTGGCCTGAGTACATGTGGTATCAATTCCTCTTTCTACTAATTTTGAATGCCCACTATCAAAAGGCAGAACATTCTTAGCACTCCTGGGCTGATAGCACCAGCCAATACCCCAACAGCATCATCACACTTTTTTGTGAAACCCTCCTGCAGAAAGTAAAGTTCAAGGAAGCAGGACCAAAAGAAAAAGAGAATGACCAATCACCTTTGCATGTCACACGGTACTACGTATATAAGGTGTCTCACAATTTTAGGAAAAGAGCCAGCAGATATGACATTGTTGTTTTCCACCCCTTGCAAGCTTTCAAAAGTGCATGTACTTACAGCAACAGGAATAGTCAATCTTGCACCATTCGTCACTAGAATAGGTTTACTGAATGCCAATCTAATGTGTATAAGATACCGCTAACATGTGGAAAAGTAAACAGGACAAACTGGGCAATGCTTCAATGATCAAGCAAGACGGCATGCTTTAAATGTTAAGAAGAGCTATAGTAGTCTCATGGCCGGACACCGTAAAGAATGTAAGTGTAGTCCTAGGTTTCATAAAACACGGTTTTTGAAAAAAAAAGCAAGCAGAAAAATGAGAGATTTTAGAACTCTTTATCAGGAAGGCCAAGGATCAATGCATCAGTACACCTTCACTTATCTTTTCCGAAAAAGAGTATTCTTTTCTCGGTTAAACTTATTTTGTCATGGTTACACATGTGTTGTTGCAGATGAGCCCTGGTCTTGTGCTCAGTATAAAAACGCTCGTATCACCTTCAATAAAATTCAGTTGACAGCACTCTTTCCTGTCCTTTTTGCGATAAGATTTTTATTACAGAAAGAATTTCATTTTCTTACAATTTAGGTATAATAATGACGTTTTCATTGTATCACAACATGGAGCAAATTGCATCTCAATACGGACAAAAATCACAATTTTGTGAAATTCGTGATATTTTCTCGTATATTTCAGCAGCTTGAGAGGTCTAAAGATATTTTTTTCCTCAAAATATACCTTCTGTGGAGTAAATATTCACTGCTCAGATATTCATACAAAGTGCAATATTGCAATAAAAAATGCAAACATAACACATTTTGGCTTTATTCTTGGAAGCGAATGTGGCTAAAAAATTGCACTATTACTATTGAGCTTCAAATACCTTACAGAAGCACATTTACTTAACAGGTAGACCGAATTTGCTTTAGAAAAAATAAGCGGTAGATTTAAAACGAAATTTTCCACAAACAGCACACAGACGGCATTATGCCAGGAAGTTATAAGCCAGCCACATGAACAAAACTTTTTTTCTCGCTGAAATATTCTAGCAGTTCACTGTTTTCAACGCAGTAAGTCAGCACTTTTTTTTTCAAATACAATTCAGATGGTCGCCAAAGTGGCTGGGACGTTTGGCATGGAATGGTCCAGTTATATTTAAGCAAAATAACTTACACAAATAACAATGTTTGTTCATCTACCATGACCACACTAGAAAAAGTTGTTCAGGCATTGTGACACTAAAATTTTCAGCGTCGTACTGCCTGAACAACTTCTTTGATAAACTCCAAACTCACGCCGAGAAAAATCCGCTCAATCACGGTGGTTGTTAAAGGCCTTGCGGCCGTAGACAATGTTGAAAATAAAAAAAAATCAACTCTTCAGTGCTGTCACTCCTTCTTCGTCATTACTGACACGAAAGATGTTTCGGTTATCCATGTGGAGGTTCAGGAAGTAGGCTTGCTCTAGACTGGGGCCGGGGGGTAGACTACGCAGGACGTCAGCGGCACCCTCTCATCCTGTAATAAGAGCAAATATGACTTCTCTTAAAAGGATGTTCGTGCTGTTCTGGCAGCACCATATATAAAGAATGTGTAGTGTATATCCTTCGAAATGGCGTGTAATTGACATTACACTATACTCGAAGCATAGAACCCATACATTCTAATAATTTCGTATGATAAAGATAAGAGTTTTCTAGCATACAGCAAATTCCCGAAATGAGGTGAAGTGTAAGACTACAGCTCGAAAATGGCACTTACAAAAGCCTGAACTCACCTAAGAATCAAATTCCTTATAGGGTAGTGAGCCAGTGTGAAAAACAATTCCTAAAGTACAACGCTCAGAACATGTAACATTAATCAAAATGCACAAGAAACTCACCTCTTCATGTACAAACAGTGAAGACATCTCTGCTTTCTCTTTTACATGAGAACAAATGATCTTGGGCGTGGCACTAGCGAAGAGGTCTGCAAAAAAAAAAGTAAGAGATTTACTGACTTTAATCACGCCTCTAACAATCTGAGGAATTATTACAAGTCACCAATCAGTGCAATTCTGACTGCGTCTATAAGGGCTTCAAAAATGAACAATTTTCTCGTTCTTTCTACCCTCACAAGACGCTCCGTCAATGGAATCTAATCCAAATTTGACGCTGTGCTTCCTATTTGCCTGCTTTCTAGACGTAGGGCTGCTAACATGTCTTTTGTGCACCTAATCTAGCACAGAAATTCGTCATCTATAATTCAATCATCTTAATTCATTGTAATTTGATAAAAGATGTGATAGCTCGTCCAGTTTTTAAAGAGTTGCGGGCCTGCAATAGGCACTGCCTTGCACGTAATAAAGCACTTCTTTAAAAAAAATTTCAAAGCTTGCTTTCAGAAAAAGCGTCTGGCATATTTCGACAACCAAGCCCATCCTCTGATGGCAATCAGGGGCACGCTGTTAGCGATTATTGACTACGGGATTTACAAACGTAACCCGTGCCTAAATACTCAGTTAAACACAATCACGCAAGTAAGAGCGCTCGAACGCGGCAACGCGCGCGGACGCCGACTACGTTGCAGCAGCCATGGCTTATGCTAGAGCAACCGCACATAGCTCCAACAGTCACGTATACTCTCTCGATTCTGTTATAACGCCGAACATTATCGCAGATGAAAGCGAAGCACGAAAACAGCAAACAGAAACGAGGGAAAACAACACACGGCGATGGCCACAACAACGCGTTTTTGGAAGTCTGCTAGATCTTTCCCTGTTGCTGGTGGCACTTGTCCTAAATAGCTTAAAAGACCGAGGCGCACGTGCTGGGAGCATCGCGGCATATCAGCACCTCCAACTATACCGTCTTTACGCAAAAAAAAAGCCATTTCGTACAGTGCGCCTCTGTACATAAATTGCTTTTTCTTTCTTTTTTTACGCTTACACCTACAGAAGCACGTTGCACATTTGAGTAATAATAGAATTGTTATTACGATGTAGCCCAAAGCACATCTTAAAACAATATCAATCACTTTGTGCAGTGTAGAGACAATGTGCGATCAGCAACTAATCCCGCCCTTGTTAAGTGATCACATCACGCACTGTATGAGTGATGCAGGCACTTACACAACATCGCGCATAGCAGTGTGAACTCGTTAAGTCACACGTTTAATCGGGCATCTGCAACAGGCCCGCGAACGCATGCTGTTGTAAATGGCTGGCAGCCTACTTCGGCAGAGCTGCTGCAGGCGCCCAGCTAGCGCTGTATGATTACTACCTACGAAAACAGTATACTCACCGTTAATAGGCCCACGTTGTCCGTGTCCGCCACTGCATGAATATTCCTTAATCCGAGCGCCACTTCGAACACGGTGTCATGCGTGACCACCATTGAATATGCGCCTGTTCGCTAGAATACACACAGCGACCAAGACCCCAGACCAACGCAACGCATTTGAAAGACGATGAGACAGAGAGAGCAACGTTGAGAGAGAGAAGGAGGAGGCACTGGCGGCGGCGTGGCGGCGCCAGTGCCTCCTCCTTCCTCCTCCGCAGTTGTCCACGCAGGTGTTCGGTGACGCAACTCTTCGCTTATCTACGCCGCCGTTGTGGGAGCAACGCTGGCCGGGGTGAGCGTGAGCGGTGGGGGGGGGGGGGGAGGAGCGAAAACCCGCCAAGGCGGCGCCGAAAGGCAAACGCTATGGCGCATACGGCGGACGGTCGTTCGGCGCGGAATGACTCCTTGTAAACGGCAACTCTCCTCCCAGCCAGTCGCACAGCGACGCAGATTCTTTTCCAGCCTCGGGTTCTATGAGTATTTTGACGGAATGCGATTGCAGTGGGCGAAAAATAGTGAAGCAAATCTTGCGGAAAACGAAGTGCACAATGGAATGGCCAGAAACAATAATTATTTCGTCCTCGGTGGCATTAGCGGGAGAGCATCGCCACACCTTTTTCCAGAGGAATTTCTTTTCGCATTGTCTGTGTCTGGCTATTCCGCGTATGGTGCCGCAAACACTGAATGCGTAGTCGAAGCTGGAACAAATTAATCCACAGTCGCGGATGTTTATTACAAGGCTTGTCACGCACCACGAAACGTGCCGAGGTTGTTATAACAAACTTTTTGCTGACCACATGATCAGCACATAATTCCATATGGTTGCCCAATGAGCTAGCTAAGCACCTGTAGCAAAGGCAGGGCACGTTCTTGTTAAACGTTGTTAATATAAACGATGGTTGTGCATAAGTGCAGTGACGGCTTTCCGTGTGAATTGGTCATAACCCACGTTTTCGAGCGTAGAAGCGCCTCAGCGGACCTAATCAGCTACCACAGCAAGTTCGTAAGCAATAATTTGGTACGAAAGTGTGCAGCTGTTTTCCATGTACTGAATAGTCCGTGTACAGTGCGTTGACCACCGCCATTTCTTAAGCCACCTCCCATATAGACTCCCAGTCTGAACAGGTGTGGGACCTTAAACACTAAGAAGCAGTGCCCCCCCCCCCCGCACACACACACGACATTTGAGGGCGCACGGGCTGATACACACGCATACTTATTCACAGGCGCACACACATACACGTATACACACATACGGCAACACACACACGCGACCGTAAACGCACGCATGCATGGGCGTACACATGTGCACAGGCACGCTAACACAAGCACGGACTCGCACATACACGCGCACGCACACATGCACGGGTGTACACAATATCGCGCTTACACGCGAACACATGCGCAGGCTCACGCACACACACCCATACTCGGGCGAACATTATGTTCCTGTATATAATCCACAGCAAACATGTAGCTTATAACCAATGCTAAGGAAAGCTTTCGTAACATGGATCGCAGTTAATTGCCATTATAGATGAAACGCGCTTTGCTTCTGCTGACATTCTGCTGTATTCGGAGAGCACCTTCACACATTCTAAGTCAATTAGGCCGTCATTTAACGCAAGGTCCACATATTCGTGCAGTAGCTGCGCTGCTCAGCCGCCAATCCGAAGGTCGCGGGTTCGATGCCGGCCGTGGCAGTCGAATTAAGGTGGAGGCGAAAATGTGGAAGCCTTTGCACTGTGCCATATGAGCGCTCATTAAAGAACACCAAATGGTGAAAATCTGCAGCTTTCCACTACGACGACCCTCATAATCATATCGAGGTTTTTGAGACGTAAAATCCCAAATATTATAATTATGTGTTCTTTTTATGCTGCATATTCCATCCGATGAATCGGCACCTACACCCTTCTCAGGCACAAAAGCACCCTTAGAGCCTATTTTAGGGTGCTATCGAGGCAAGCACCCAAACAAAAGGGTGCTTTTTTTTCAATCGACCATTTATGGGTGTTAAAGGGTGTTGCAAAGGGTGCTTTCTCGTAAAAGCACCCTTTTTACACCCTTTTGGGTGCAAAAATTTTTACTGTGTAGCGTTTCGTCTCCCCTGAAATGCAGCCACCGCAACTACAAAATCAGATTGAGTGGACGAAAAGGAAACATATTTCCAATGATGTGAGACACAGCTTCATCGATTGTATGGTGCGTCTGGCTGTGTCAAGTGAACACACGTTACTATAGTGGCCTTTGAATTAATCAGATGCGTCTCCAGCCATGAAGGGCACGGATAGTTCCTATACATTCGAAAGATTACAGAGGCTCTGGTGCCTCGGTTCAAACCACGAAAAATGACGTCCTTAATGCTACGTATAGCCATAGAGTTTCCTGAATACACACTAGAGGGAACTCTGGCATCATTGTATATGCAACGCTTGGCGCGTCAGTGAGCATGGGAGTTATGGGTAGTAGACAGATTTGTCTAATCTTCGTACTTTTTGCTCCGTGTGTGTCGTGTGGCTTGGAGCTGTTTTCTCATGAAACAAAAATACGCAAATGTTCAGCGGTCGCGCTTTACCGCCTCATTCTTTTACGCTTACCATTTTAAATCGGGTCACCAAGTTCAAAAGGGTTTGTTCTTTCCTTTGAAACAAAATGGAAAGACAACAATAAACGAAGCCACAACGGTGATTCGCCACCCGCAAGTATGAAGGCTAGGCAAATCCGTGTACTGTTCATCATTCCCATGGTCGCTGAACGATCGCAGCGCCAGAGTCCCCTCTATAAGTTAGTTTTAGAAAACTCTATGCATGTAGTGTCTTTAGCGAAAGGCTGCTACAGTGCCGGTCAAAATATTTGTTGCGGTAACAGAGGCAATACTCAGATATTTCGTAGACGTGCTAATTTAGTATGATTTAGTAGCTATTGGACTTCAAATTAGCTTCTACATGTTTACTATTGCGCAAAATGGACAACGACGACTCAACAGTCATTCTTGTGGTTCGTATACCTTTTTATGATACTGAACGACCACCCAAATCTTATTTAAGGAATTTCCCGATTTAATTAAACTTACACGCTCTCACATCCGGATGTGAAAAAGGTTTAGGTGGCCCTCTCATATTCTACTATGCGGTGCCTTATATGGCTGTCACACGGGTTTCTGCAAATCTAATTTTGTCAATGAGCCGCTCCAAAGGCATGCACGACACATGGTATGCGAGGCATGACAGCAGGCACGATTTACTGCCTATATATCAACACCGATTCCTGTACAACGCTTGTCCAACTGATTTCAGAGAGCTGCATTCGGAGCAAGCCCCGTTGCCCAAAACGACCTCTGCCTGGCGTATTATGCTTTACGACCAAGGCGCGCACATTCTACAGCGTGTGCCGTGCACGCGACATCCTGCCATTCCGTAAGCTTGGCCTGGGCATCTTCTCCCGGTGTTCCGGCATTCTTGTCCTTTTTTTTTTCCAGAGCGCACGGCCGCAGCCGCACTCGACCGGCTCACGCGCCATTCGCACAGGTGCAATCGAAAGGGTCGAATTAGCCTGACGCGAGGGCAGCGCGCGCGAGTGGCCGGTCAGTCCATGGACGTCCGATCGGCACTGACCCGCGGGCTTCATTAGTGGCCCGGCAGTCGCACCCGCAACCGGTTCTGCCGGCGCGAGTCTACTACGCCCGCCTCGACGATCGCACGCCACCGCTCCGAGCACGCTCATTGAAAACGAACGCGCTCTCCGGCTCGTTCCGAAAAGGGCCGAGCACGCAAAACGCCCGTGAAACGCGTCCTATGCACGACCCGCGGGCGCCAGAGGGCACTTATCAAAAGTGCGCATATATTTGCAGGTACGGAGCTGTCGTTGTAAGTGTACATCGTGACACCTTGCAGTGAGGCTGGCAAGTTTGTACGGAAAGTGTAGTTTTTATTTATAGCAGCATGCGTTGCGGATCTGTTACACCACCTCGCGCTTGTAACTCTAGTAAATTTATAAATACTGTAAGGGTGAGCGGAACATTTTAATTACTGCTTATTTTTTCTCGGTTACGTAAATAAACCCAGCTAGGAATTTCGAGCTTCAAGTACGGCAACTAATGCCAGCACCTTCCTGATTTTCCCCCCTTTTTATAGATTGGTCGCTCTTACAGTTCATATAAGAATTACGCCTCTTTAGGCTACCGCGGACTTAATGGCGGGCAACATTTGCACTATCTAACAGTATGTCGTAAGTCAGTCCTCACTATGACTTGCGTATATGCAATAAATTATTCAAGAACACCATCGCCGTTGTAGGATTGAAGTACCAGACAGGAACTTCGCGTCTTGTCCGTTTGTGCACTACCCAACAATGGACACTGTTGCGAGAGCTTGTTTAAAAAAAGACGTTCTTTCTTTAGCTAAACAGCTCAGCTTATGTTATGGTTAACAGTGGGCTCCAAACTCCTTGTTTGCTTTAACCGCCAAAAATCCATGACTGATTAGTTGCCTCAACTATATATTTACGCTGGAACGGGAAAAACTTCTTCTTTATTTAGATTGATTAATTGATTAATATGTGGGGTTGAACATCCCACAACCACCATATGAATATGTGAGACGCCTTAGTGGCGGGCTCCGGAAATTTAGACCTCCCGGGCTTCCTTACCGTGCGCCCTAATCTGAGCACACGGGCTTACACTTCCTTATTTAGAGGCTGCCAATGTGGGCTCTCGAATGGTACCAATACGATCAACTGTGACTTATAAAGGTTTAATGTCTCATGTTTGGTGCAGCTAATTTGTGTTCTGATGCAGCCGAGTATGTATAGCACGGGTGCGTTTTGGCCGTTCTTAACATGAGCAGACCAACGGTGCTCAGCCCTGCCTGAAGACCAGATATATATAAGTCGCAGGACAGCGAATCGACCGAATCGAGCGCGTTGCTCAAGCAGCAAACAACAACATAGATTGCTCGCGTCCTCGAACGCGCTATTTGTCCAAGCTGATTGCGTAAACGCGTGCGTACCATTACAGTTTTTCTACTGAGACAAATCACCCAACCGTGTCCAGGCCATGCATGCCACTCGCATAAACACAGCCGGGACAGCGAGCAATTGCCGGCCGCTGGCGCCGCAGCGGCTGCATAATGCGCGCTTGCGCGCGCCTGTGATGACTCTCGTCGCGTGGACATCCGAGTTTATCTTCGCAGTCCACTCGCTGTTCACTACGAAGTGCGGCCATCATCGCTAGGTATGAGCTACCCGCGCGCGCCATGTCTTGCGAATTCCGTGCAGTACAGCCGTGCAGCGCTGAAGTCGCACCAACAGGCGCGGCCATGCCAAGCCTCGCTCCCGGAAGTTCTTACGCGATAAGCAGCTCATACGCCTTGGCGAGCAAGTGGCGTCGCAATCATTCTTTAACTTGCATTGCGTAAATCGCAGTACCTTGATATTAGTACGTTGACTTGGCTACAAGGTTACCTCTGTTATTGCTATGAAGCTACGAGGTCTTAGCAATGAATGCTGCATTGCTTTACTTACGCGCTTAACGCTATACCACGCGGTACGGATGCAAGAGAGAGTGGCTGTGTTTGTGTTTGCACACCTCTTTTTTTAAAATGGATACCTACACCAACAAGATCAGCTTCATGTTATTCTAAGTTACTGTCAGTTGCAAAATATACAAGGAACGAATGATTGTACGTTGACTTGCTGTTGTTGTATGCCTGCAATACCATGACAGGGAATCATACTTAGATTCTTTAATGCGATACGAAGTTCATCATCATCATCAGCAGCAGCTTGACTGCACCCACTGCAGGGCAATGGCTTCTCCCATGTTCCGCCAACCAACCCGGTCTTGTGTTGTTGTAAACACACCAATTAACCCTTGGCCCTCGATCGCCTGTGGCTGTGAAGCAACTGACGAAGGCGGCAGTCAGATCTGCGACGCAGCGGAGGGAGCTAAGAATCTCTGTGTCCGGACAGGCCACCATTGAAATCTGAACTCGGCTAGCCCTGCCGTCTTTAGTTGGAAAATGGAGCAATAAACAAAACAGTGAGTATGTTGTGAATGAAGGTAGTGGTAATTTTTAGGGCTCGTTTTTTTGTTTGACACAAATAACCTAATGAAAACCAGTAGATAATGAAGCCAAGGAAGGTAATATATAGGCGACGTTACCAGTACTGTTCTAAGAGAGAGAGTAAGGTTGAGTGAAAGGCAGGGAGGCTAACCAGAAAAAAATATTCCGTTTGCTACCCTGCACTGGAGAAAGGGAAATGGGATACAAAAGTAAGGCGGGAAAAAAGTAAAAATAAGAATGCTTCAAAGAAAGAAAACGCGCGCACAGTCAAGCACGGGAGTGTCAAAGTCGTTTTGCGATTCCTGTTGACCGCGAAACTTCAGCAGTGCCTTCGTTGCTTTCTGGTTGAAAGGTCAAATCTTCCGGCGCTCCAAAATTGCAACTACTCCGAAAGCGACCGGTCATCGTGCCGCGCTAACGTTGCCGAAATCTGTTGTGTTTGGGAGCTACAATGAGGCCAGTAACAAAGGACGTGGGCAAAGGTCTCTTCACTGCCACAGTGATCACACGCTTCCCTGTCAGCCATTCTGATTCGGTAAGCAAAACTGTTCGTGATTGACACTACAAGCCACAAGCGGCAGAGGGTGGTTGTTTCGGATGGGATAGTCCAGATGGAATTTCAAGTTGAAGTGACGCATTTCCAGCAATCTGCGACTTCTACTAGTGCGGCAAAGCCGACACCAAGGGAAAGCGCTAGGCGTGACGCTACGACCGGGAGCGTTCTTAAAAAAATGATTACTGTCTGTTTTTTTGCTAATTGCACTTCAATCAGTTAATGCTAACAACGTTATTATGCTGTACAACGTGATTAGTTTTGATTGGCCGGCTGTAGTTTTTTCCCGAGACAATTTTGTGTATCCATTGAAAATGTACGGGGTGATTTTTAAAAAGCTTATTGTAGCGCAACGACAAGTCATTAGCTAATTGCACGCTAATGGCACGTAAGGTAGGACAACAGCTTTTTGTGTTTGTAATTTCATGGGATTGCGCTCAGTGGGTTTTGTTTCCTGAGGAGCTTTTCCAAATCGATAGTGCAGAAAAGCAGCATTACAGGGGTAAAAGAATCACCTGTCGGTGAATCGATGAGAAAGTGGACGTTGATCATGGTAAAACATCAGCAAAAGTCTGCAGATGTGATGTACATTATGATGTACAGCATGAAGGTCTGTACGCCACTTGGTGTGAAAAACGATCTACTAAAAGCGATGTCCCGAATTCCTGGGTATGAATCCAAACGTCGTAAGCGGGTATAAAAAACTCAATGTTCCACACTGAGTCTTTTATATCACATGCTAGCGAGCTAATCTTTGATGCTGCATCAGTTCTTCATAACACAATGGATTCCTGTACGCTACTTTCATGAGCACTCCTGGCAGAATTATCGCCGTTACCGTCGATGTCACAGCGCTGGAAAATGATCTCACGCCCTTTGTCTTACAATTGCTGATAAATTTTTTTACTCCAAATACTAGTTGGTCTTGCACACCATGGTGCAAAGCTGTTGGTCACCAGTACTGTTTTAAGTGTATTGTATTAATTCTGATATAGGTGAGTAGAAATTGAAGTGGATGAATAGACATCTTGCCGCCGGCCAGCACTACACCTGCTAGCTTCGGATAACGTCCCCGATACTTTACCAGTCAAGCTTGGACGGCGGTCATCCTCTCGTCCAATTTGTCGGGTATTTTTGTGCATGCAAACCTGCACGTCAGGACCACACGTAACCATGAAGGCGAGTGTGGAACACTCTTCGTCAGGAGGAGTGTTCGAATGCAACCTTCGAATAACGCGGCAAATTGCCGCGTTATTCGAAGGTTGCATTCGAGGAGTCCGTCAAATCGTTTGCTCAGAAAGTTTTCGTTGTGGCATTCGGTACTCGAATTGCTTCTACGCACTCATCTTCTATGTAAATACGTTGTTGGATCACAAACTATATCAACCTGACAGTTTTTTTATCCTCGATATATTTACCTAGCAGGCTTGCTACCATCGTGCACGTGTCCTAAATTTTTTCTCAGCTTCCTTTTGTAAAACGTGCGAAGAAAGCGCCTCATGATGGTTATTGGAGCCGGAGATATATGGACACTTCCCTTAACTGGGCGCTTGATCTCAAGAAAAAAGCAAAAGAACGAAGATATTGTCGGTATATGGAAGTGAACAATGTAGATCACCATGCATGGTTCCGAAATGTCCACAGTGTAGAGCAGACAGAATGCACCCCCCCCCCTCCTTTTTTTTTCTTTGTTGCGTCGGAGTTCTGCTAAGTTTACCAGGGTACACTGACCACCAGCCTACACATGTTCAGTTCAGTTCAGTTTATTAACCTTAAGGGCTTCCCGAAGGAAGCATTACATAAGGGGTGGGTTACAACTTCTCACATAGACATTTCATATTGATTTTCTCGCGTGTTCTCGCGTCAAGGTCATTGACATTTCGACAAAACTATCCACGCACTCGGCTTGACGAGCAGTTGTATATACGTCGCCAACTGAAAGCAGTTTCGGGACAGTTTGGATGCCTCACAGCAGGCGACCTTGTTGAAACTTCCACAATTGCACGGTATAGCGGGTAATTTTTCTTTCTTTTACAGTAAAAGGAGGAGAAACAAGCAAGGCCGTAGTAGACTAAAGAAAATCACAGCTGAGCCTCACAATACGCGACGCTCAAACGTTGTGGGAGGTTGATGAACAGTGTATCCCGCTGTACATCGCTATACCATGCACTCATGAGTATATTTGTGTTCAGGCGCGATGTAAATGAACACCACGGGTGAAACGAAAAAAAAAGAGGCGGCCGGTGGCAGCGATGAACAGCAAAGCTATTTCGCCCTTTCTATTTTCCTGCTTTCGATGTGCCTTAATAGTCCTTTTTTTAGCAATCCCAGAACACCCTGCGGGTGCGCGAAGCCCGATGGGAAAATTGTGTACGCTGTTGTGGATCCCAGCACTGAGGACCCGTTGTTGCAGACCGGGGTCTGCCCGGTCTTTTGTGGTAGCGTGGTGTAGCTTCGGGTTGAGGAAACAAGCGCTTACAAGATGGGGATACGAAAAAACAAACACGTTTATGGCACTATTTAAAATATTTACAGCATAGAAAGGTTGAGAGTTTTCACAAACCACGAGCGTGGTGGATGAACCGTTACACAGTTCAGAGCGACGTCCAGCACTCTGCGGCGTCGTTATAAGCCCTGTCGGGCTCCTCCTTCTTGAGTGGAACACCAATCACACACACACACAACAGGCGAGGGGTACGAGCATGCACGGCCCACGTGAACATCCAATATTGAGTCGTGATCACTGCACTGCAAGGTGGCGCCAGAGGGGCTCTTCCTCGTCGTGTGTGTGCCGCTGGTCGAGGGGTCCCAAGCTCCTGACAGCATACAACAAACGGTCCGCCATTCTGTTTGCTCAATTAGCAGGGCAATTTGTGGCGGCGGCCGTGGTTTTTTCCAAGAAAGAAGCTGTCTTTGTTGTCCTCTCTGAACGGCATAGGCGTCGTGGCGACACGACGTCTCATCCTCCGGCTAGCAGGGACAATACCTGGCGGGCATAGGCAGCCGGCCAGTCGGGTACTTCTTTGAGGATTAAAAGAGCGCCACTCCCCCATCAGCTCTGGACGCTGGTTCCGAGAAACTGGGGTTCCAGGCGTGGGAGCGCTGCCCGGCTACGCTTTTCAGCGACAGCATGGCGCCTACAGACGACGGTCATAACAACGCCGAGTTAGGCGGCTGTTTCGGTTCGCACGCTGCTCGTTGGCGCCATGCGAGCACGAAACGAAAAGAACGCGCCACCGCTGGTTGGTATCATAAATCCTGAACACTAGAGATGTCCTAACGCACCTGCATTTATCTCTACGCATGAAATGTAAAAGAAATCCCGCAGTAATTTAGTGTAGGTAAGTATCACCGGGCGGATGAGCTGAGTGGTACGCGAGTTGCTCCCCACTACAGTATTCCGTACAAATGCATGTAGTCAAAACGTGCTGTCATGAGGAATGTAAGGAGCCCGAGAACGCTGAATTAATATTTATTTAACAATTAACTGTTTACAAGGCGCTATGGCTTTTAATACTTTCGCGGTGTGGTTGGGGCGTTGACGCCAAACAGCGGAGAAGTGTTGCAAAATATAATTTTTATTGACGATTCATGCGCTGTACACAAAAACAAACACAAAAAACAGTGAGGACATTTTAAACATGTTTATAAACAAATTAATGGAACTAGTATCCACATACGAGGTAGCTTGCTCGGATAATTTACGGTTTCTTAATATATGCTGCGTCATGGTGGATCATATTTGGCAGCAGTACCTTCCGCATTCAGCGAAACTGGTTTTGAATTTCGTGTCGGTGCATTCGAATATTGTTCACCGAGAATGCTTACTCCCGGCGTTGAAGAAAATAGCAGAACAATAAAAAATGCTCACATTACCGTGCAATAGTTTCCAGCTGCAAATTCATCTTTAAGGAGGCGCGGTATTCTGCAATCATATTGCATCGGTTTACTAACCACTCACTCGCACAGCAAAAAAAAAAAAACGGAAGTCCTCCACCCCGGAAGAAACTAGGCTGCTGTTATTAAACTACTGCTGTTATTCCATGTAAACGTACGTCGCACAGTCTGAGAGAACGTTCGAAATTAAGCGATACAGGGTGAGTGTTGTGTTTTCCGCACCTTGGTTACATTTGTTCCGCAGTGCAGAAAAGGTCGTGGGCAAGAAAAAAAGTTTTATCAGGGGCACGCGAATCGTTCTTCCAGTTGTCGTGTAAGAGATGCTAACCAAATTCCTCTTTCTGGTGTTCACATATATACATCGGCCACAGTGCTTGATGATCGAGTCAACACGCCCTTCTGAGAGCAATTAAATTCATTAATTACAACCGTCTCATCGCACCTCAAATTGTCAGTCATGCAAATGTAATTTCATCTTCGAAGACACAGTAGCTGCCCCGCCGCGGTGGGCTATGGTACTCGGCTGCTTACCCGCAGTTCGCGGGATCGAATCCCGGCTGCGGCGGCATCATTTCCGATGGAGGCGGAAATGCTGTAGGCCCGTGTGCTCAGTTTTGGGTGCACGTTAAAAAACCCCAGGTGGTCGAAATTTCCGGAGCCCTCCACTACGGTGTCTCTCATATTCATATGGTGGTTTTGGGACGTTAAACCCCACATATCATCAACTTATTAGTCGACTGTAAAAACCAGTCATAGTTTTTTTGCCTTTCTGTGCCTCTTTGTGACATGCGCTAAGCACCCCCATTTTAGTACATATCTTTTTAACCCGTTTTCTTAAACCTTTCAGGTGAGGGAGCGTTTGCGGTGGGTATATTTCGTTCTTTGTCCTGCTTCTTTCTTTTCGCCCCGTAAGTTTTATTTCAACTTGTGGTTACAGTGCCAAGGAAAGTGGGTACGGGCATATCGTGCAGGTGCAGCGCACACGGTCTCGTGAGTGTACGTTGTTTTACAGAATAGCGGTTATTTCTAGCGCACTCTTTTAATTGCAGAACCTCACAATTTACTCGTCAGCACTGTCGGTGGCCATTTGTTCTTAACGCATCCGTGAATGATGGACTCCTCCGGAACCTCTTAGGCAGCCAAACTGTTCTTTTTTTATTTTTGCCGAAAGTGGCGTTCAAGGATAATAATACAACTGAAGCCTGTGAACCGCTGGGCTGGTTCAATAGCTGGTATAGGTGGAAATAGTAGACAGGCCTTTTCAGCTAAACACCGAAGGTAATGAGTGATTTACGCAGTAATGTATCGCATCTTGGCAAGCTCACTTGATCTGGGAAACGCTGGCCACCGGGCGGAAACGGAAAGCTAAAGCGTGAGGCCTGCGCACTCGTCGAGGCGGCGACTGCGGCGTAACAACTTTTCCAATGAGCGCTTACGCACCCGTTGGTGGCGTTTGTGGGCTTGAAAAATGTCTATCGAAGCTTTCTGCACACCAAGGTGATGCTCACGACGTTGCATATTGAGCTGCCGCATTTTTTCTCAGCGACCCGTTTCACTTTCTATTCTTTCCGCATCTCGCTACTGGCATCGGATGGTCCAGATGATGTCACATTTGTCGTTGGTATTATAACTATGGACAAGTCAATAGACCACTGCAAAGGAATTGAATCTATACGTTTGTATATGTGATACATGGTATCATTTTTTTCGTTTTGTCATCCGGCACATGTGGCCATTCCTCGATAACTGGATAGAGGCCAATATCTTATGCAAAGGTCACGTGTTAACCATGCCAGACGTTACGTAGCACACATGGTTCCGCCATGCATGATTCGCTGAACTGGCGTGACTTCGTAGATTCTTGGCACTCACCTATCTGCGGACCATGAAATTTCGGCCACAATGTCGAACTCTCCATCTTGTCAGCTCTTATGAACCCATCTGATACGCCCCGTTTCGATTCGTTCGAACTTGCCCGTATCTATTCACGTGGCAATCCTGATATAGCGTCCGGACCTACGAACGCCTTTCAGCTCATAAATTTAACAAGCGTGGCTAAGCTCAGCACAGTCACCGGGGCTTATGCGTCGTATTTATGGCGATTATAAAGCCACACTGAGTCGCTATAGCGTAGTACAGAATTTCAGACAGTGACTCAAGATTACAGCCGGGGTTGCTGCACACGTATCGTGCCCCAAACTTCATCGTGCCTAAGAAGCGCTTGCAATCTAAGGCGCGCACTTAATAACTGCGTAAAAGTACACTGCACGATACTTCATGGTGCTCTGAATTCGCGAGCGCAGACCCGAAGGGAGCTTTGAAATGCTGCCGGCCGACACCAACATGGCCCCTCCCAAGCCTTTTCGCTGCGCAGACTGCAAGTACCCTTTCCCGGGCCCCAGTTGTGTTATCGCCACGAAGGGGCCCCGATTTTTGGGAGCACCATGGACGTAACATCTTATGGTGATCTAGTGTAGTAATCTAGTGTAGTTATTGTATAGGTATGCGTATGGAGGCTTTGAATTTAATTGATTGATTGATATGTGGGGTTTAACGTCCCAAAACCACTATATGATTATGAGAGACGCTTTAGTGGAGGGCTCCGGAAATTTCGACCACCTGGGGTTCCTTATCGTGCACACAAATCTGAGCACACGAGCCTACAACATTTCCGCCTCCATCGGAAATGCAGCCGCCGCAGCCGGGATGCAAACCCGCGACCTGCGGATCAGCAGCCGAGTTCCTTAGCCACTAGACCACCGCGGCGGGGCGGCTTCGAATTTAAGAAACTCAATGCATTATACGACAGGAAAACAAGCGAAATATTGATCAGAAGACACGCAATGCGCCCCCTATTCCAATAAATGACAGCCTCAATAGTACAGACTGAAGAATCGCGCGACCATTCGGATACATTATCGGATAGAGCATCTGTTCGCAGCTGCGATTCCTCAAGGAAAGACTCGGTAAAGTTCACAAGGCCGTACCTGTACAGGCGAACAAAGCCAAAGAGATTTACTCGCAGGGCACAAGGCGTCACTTTGAGCAAATCACAGCGAGGATAGCTAATAGGTCGAGTTGCACCTTGAATCAATGCGCTGAAGGCATCACCGGTGTTGCTTTATGGGCGCTTTCACAGAGTACTTTCCGTGAAGACAGGCATATGGGTTCGTGACTCAGGAGTGAAGATGATTGAAAGCAGAATATGTAACCTTTTCGCGAACATCGTGCGAATGGTATGCGCATTGTACAAGCGCGACACCCTCGCACCCTGATATCACTCTCATCAAGTGTGAGGCTCCCCTCGCTGCATCGCAGACTAAGTCGTCAAGGACGCGCCCGTCATTCTCCAGCCTAATCTCAGCGATGCTCATTGGAAAAGGTGGGGTGAAAACGAGTGTAGCCGAGTGCATCATCTTACGTCGGAGGGCGCGGCACCCTTCCTTGTTGGTGTCAGTTTCTTATAAACACCAAACCACCAAAACAAGCAGGGAAGCGTGTGTTGAGACTGCTATTGAGAGAGCGAGAGCTACTCAGAAAACCCAAATATTAACGCGCGTGTGTAAGAATATAAAGAAAAAAAGACTATCGTCTTTAAAAAATGAGTGATCCGCGCACACGCTACGTAGTCGGCGTCGTCGACGTGCAGCATACCACAGTGTCCGACGGCGGCGCCTCGCGGCCTAACCATCCCGGCGACTGCTATAGTTTAGCTGACCAACCCACCTTTACTGCGGTATTGCGGCTCACGCCTTGCTCACCTTTGGACGCTGGTTCGCCTTCATTGCGCCGTCCTGTCTCTTTTTTTTCTTTGTGTTTTGCATCATATCGTTCGCCGGATCTGATTTACAGGCTCGCTATCTATTCCTTCTGTTTCTTTGATATTTTTTACGTCTTGTTTACGCTATAGTACTCTATGCGCGGTAGCGCCAGACTCTATCGCTCTTTTCTTTGTTTGCCGTCAATTACCCATATACAGGGTGCCGGGACTGGTCCTGACAAGAAATGTGCGTGCGTCCGTACACGATCAAGTAGTGGCGGTTTCCACCACTTATGCTCGTATGACGGCGGTAGCTGCTTGTTATTTTATTCTCACTGTCTGAATTGACCCTCCTGGCTTCGTATTCGCTTGGCTCGAGATGGCCAGCAAAATCAGCGTATGTTTACGCGTACCTCTTTGCTGCCCCTTCCCTACATTTTGCTTGTTAATTTTTCTGACACGTTCTCCTTCATGCTAACTACTTTTTAACACCGCACCTCAAAATTTTGTATCAGCATTACTGAATCATTTCTTTCTCTTCCCATGCGAAGGCTCGAGTCCGCTATATGCATGGGTTGGGACGACGCGAGATTGTTTCGTTGCTACAGTCGAGCCCGACTATATCGAACCCGTTTATATCAAATTATCCCGTTTGTCGAACAATTCCTGAACACGATAAGTTTACATTGAGAATATATAGCAAAAGTTACTGTTTTATCGAACGAAAATAGCAACGACAACTGATATATCAAACTCCATGTGCCTCAAAAGTGCCCCAGCAAGTTGGCTTTCCCTCGCAGTGGCGGGGAAAACTGCCGGCGCCACCCTAGAAAAAGTTGGTTAGACCCGGTTGTGCGCAGGCGAACACCCCCCTCCAAGAAATGATCCTGGCCCACTAGCAGCGCTTACAGCCAATCAGAGGCCGTCGTGCTTTCTCCGAGGCGCGGAGGCGGTAGAAGTGAGCGCCATTTTTTTCTTTCTTTATGCTTGTGTGCCTGCTGCTGCCGATTCAGCGTGGTCTGTGGTGTTGCCTGTTGGTGCTCTGTGAACTGTATTGGCGCGCTGTCATCAAGGCTTGCGCAAAGAGGCAAAATTTGCCGTTCGCCGCGAAACTCGAAATCATCAATCGGGTTGAGCGCGGGGAAAAGAAGTCCGACGTCGCCGCCGCGTACAAAATTCCAAGGAACACCTCGAGTACTATTTTGAAGAACAAGGCAGACTTCAGGGCCAAGTCGGAAAAAAGGCCAGGTGCCCGTGGTGCCCGACGTGTGCGCGCTGCTGTGTACGAAGATGTTGAAGCGGCCGTTTACAAGTGGTTTGTGGACGTTCGGTCGCGAAACATCCCGGTGTCCGGTCCTATGATCGAGCAGAAAGCCAAGGACCTTGCTTTACTGCTTGGCAGGAATGATTTCCAAGGCTGTTCAGGCTGGCTTCGGCGGTTCGAAAAACGGCACGACATCGTTGGCAAAGCTGTTACAGGTGAAAGCAGAGCGGCGGACCTGGACAGCGTAGAAAAATGGCTCGAGGAAAACTAGCGAGATATCGCAGCAAGATATAGAGCCCAAGATATCATCAATGCAGATGAAACTGCTCTATTTTGGCAAATGTTGCCAAACAGGACACTTGCGTGTCGTGGCGAAAAGACAAGCGGCGGCAAGGCAAATAAAGCTCGCGTGTCCGTGCTGTTGGCAGCTAATTTAGACGGATCGAAAAAGCTTCGTCCTCTGGTTATCGGGAAAAGCACGGCACCACGGTGTTTTCGGAATGCGCTGTCGCTTCCAGTTACCTACCGAGCAAACTCAAAAGCGTGCATGGATGAGCGGGGAGATTTTCAGCAGATGGCTATGGTCGTGCAATGATGATTTGGTAGGCGAAAATCGCAAGGTGTGCCTGCTCGTGGACAACTGTTCACCGCCCCACTGCAGTACGACCTTCAGCAACATCGAGCTGCGTTTTTTGCCCCTGAACACTATGTCCGTACTGAAACCACTGGATTAAGGCGTTATACGCGCTATGAAAGCCGGCTATCGGAAGCGCCTGGTGGAGAGCCTGCTGCAGAACCTTCATGTCGGCAGGGAGCTTAAGATCGACTTGCTCGGAGCTATTTCTATGTTGAGTAGATCGTGGGCAGATGTCAAGAAGGAGACGATCCAGAACTGCTTTAGGCATGCCGGCTTCCGCATGCCTGGTGATGACACCCCAAATTCTGACAGCACTGAAGACACGGCAGGTGTTTCCGCCGACGTTTGGAACGAGCTGGCATAGTTCCCGGGTGCTATCGACGGATCGACATTCGGCGAGTTTGTCAGTGCGGACGATGATGTCCCCATCATGGGCCAATTACAGGATGAGGATTACATTGCAGACGTCGTGCTGACCATGAGCCAAAGCGCCAGCAACATGGAAATCGACGACGGCCCATTGCCTACATCCTCCGAAGTGATTAGTGCACTTGCGTTGGTCCGGCGCTATTGCTTGAATGTGGATGGTTGCGGCCTCGGCTGCTCCGACTCGTTGGACAACGTTGAGGCGTGTGTGCTGTCGCAGGCAGTGAAGTCGTTAACACACCAAAAATTCCGGGACTATTTTGTTCCACAGTAGGGCACGCAAGTAAACCACCATATTAATAAAGTACTTTTCTTCTAGTTTGTTATGTGCCTTTGTGTCAAAACCTATACCGGGCCTACATCGAATTATGCCATATATCGAACTAATAAACGTTCTTTGGCGAGTTCGATATACCCGGGTTCGACTGTACATCTCTTCAGTAACTGCCCGCGCATTCCCCGAGTCGCCCTTACAGATGACGCATAACTGCTCAATCACTGTCTCGCTCATTCATTGCTTCCGTCTTCTCTTTTTCTTTTTGTTCCCTATATTCTCGTTTCACATGTCCCAGCTATTTTTCCATCACTGTTACCTTATTCAGGTCTCCGCTTTCGCTGTTTCTCATTTCACACTCACATTATATATATATATATATATGAGATATGGCACAACGGGAGCGTTGTCAACAAGGATAAATATATTTATTTCCCAACAGTTTCGGGAGGGATCCTCCCTTCATCAGGGGATGAGTTATACTGACATGAGCTTCCAAACTTCTTTGCTGCCGCGTCCCTCTCGCCTTGGAAAATGTTTGCGAGAGTGAGAGGGAACTAGAAAAAGAAAAAAAAAACAAAAAAGGGGGAGAAAAAAGACAAAAAAGAAAAAGAAAGAAAGTAAAAAAGAGGTAGAACCACTGTCAACACTGAGAACGAAGCCAACTGTCCGTCTACATCCACATACGGTTCATATCACGTGCTGTTCAGTTCTTGACGTGTGTCGGGCCACCCAAGATTGTCGCCGCGGTGCTGGGAGGGTCCGTGACGGCGTGCATAAAGAAAGGGGTTTCCCCGTAATGTGTCGGTCGGCGGGCGGCGTGCGTAAAGGAAGGAATTCCCGTAAATGGGTTGATCGGCTATTTACCTTTAATCTTCGTCCGTTTCCCTTCAATGGTCATCAAGTGGTAGGCGAAGGTAAACAGTTTGTATGTGCATGTAGAAAAAAAAAAGATAGGACAGTGTACACGTACGAGTCAGTCAGAAAAAAGCATGGTCTCCAGCTATCAATCTTTGTCACCAATTTTCTCCTGGCTTACTTCTCGGAGGCAGTTGAGTTTTCCGGGGTCCTCGTTGATGCCGGCTACTACTGTACGAAATTTGAAAATAAAATATGCCTCACGCTGTTCGCGCTCGCGTCTGTTTGAGAAACTGGACTGCAAAAGAGTTACGCTGATATTTTCAAAACTGTGTATATATATATATATATATATATATATATATATATATATATATATATATGATGTGTGTCTGAAAGAAATGCAATGATATGGCCGGAAATGCAGTCGAAAAAGGTGACAAACGACGTACACAATTTTTACTAACGTTTCGGCATGCGGACCTGCTTTCGTCCAAATAAATGATGAGAGGCCGCGCAGGGTGTCTGTGTGAACGGCTGGCTTTGGTATCATTAGAATGTGTTGAAAAGACAATGTATACATGGATGCAACGTAAACAAAATCCATCTCGCTCTACTGTATTGCACGACCTTCTCTTCTGTGTTCAACCGACGCCGGTGAAGAACGTTGCCAAGGCTGCGACGGTGCCCAACGACTAAGCGTCAAGACAAAATGAAAGCGGAATGAAATTGAAGGACTTTTCCCGTCATGGGATGCGTTACGAGCCACTTTCTACTTACTTCCTCGAGGACCACAAGCTCGAGAAAGACAACAAAAACCACGCGTGCTGATTGTAGGCACTTCAGTGCTTAAGCGGTGCAACTGAGCAAGCAGCTCCTTCATGACCGCGACATAAGTTCATCAGTCATCAAACAGCGCTAGCATCAAGGAGATACCTCGTCCAGCTCCATTATACTGAAAGGAGGAGGAGGAGAAAAACGGAAGGACAGGGAGGTTAGCCAGTTCATAGTTGGCTACTCTGTGCTGGGGAAAGGGCTAAGGAAAATAATAAATGGTAGAAGAGATAAGTTATAAAAAGAAATGGAAAGGGAGAAACAACAGTAATACGTAAGTCGACACTGCTTAAAGTCTGTATTTGACATTAGTTGTCCATAAGAAACGCAACAACGCTCTCGAAGCTTTCCGTGCCGAGGACGGTATCGGCCAGTGTCCAGGGAACTTCTCCTCCGACAATGGGCGATTGTCGATTGTCTCGAACACTTTCAACAGTTCGTATTCCTGGTGCATTAAAGCGAGCGCACAGATACAGAAGATGTCTCCTCGCCACTACAGTTACTACATGACGGGCTACGGACCGAAAGATGGTCAATGTGCCAGTAGCCGTGACCTGCGTTACTCTGATATTACGAAAAATTTGCCGAGAATGGAGTTTTCACTGACCATTAGGTTCGGTCCCTGCCGGTGGCGAATTATCTTTTCGTTCACTTTTTTTTTCTCCTCATTTACATTAGAGTTAGTTCTAATGAGATCCCCTACACTTTTCTTGGTATCACTGTCCGTTAGCTCTCATCAATATTGTGTCCTACAAAGAAACCAAGTCCTTAAATTTACACTTTTTTTCTTTCCTTCACGTTGCTGACATCATTGTGCCCTTTTTACAAATTTTCGCAGGTGAATACTGTCAAAAACCCAAACGTGCGCATCCGACCCTACGAATTGAGGGTGAACAGCGAACAGTTTCTCATACCTTCGCCTTTACTGTGGGAGCAATATCTTCTGTTCTACCTGAGTTATTATTACAAAATTTTCTTATAATACTTGCACGAGAACATCATCTAAAATCGAGCTTTTGTTTCAAGCATTAAGGAGGACATTTCTTTAGTCTCGTTCAGCAGCCCACAACTTTGTTTGGAAACAGCCTAAAGCAATACATACATGCATACATACATACATGCATACATACATACATACATACATACATAAATACATACATACATACATACATACATACATACATACATACATACATACATACATACATACATACATACATACATACATACATACATACATACATACATACATACATACATACATACATACAAAGAACCTTATTTTAACACCAGAGGGACTAGTGGAACGAGATCCTGAAGCCCCCTCAACCAGTCGGCACCTCCGCCCAAGTCGGCACAGGCAGGTGAAAACCCTCCGCGATGTCCGGGCCCTCCGGACAGCCAGTATAGTTGTAGACCCAAGTTCGGGCTGTGTAAGCTCCACCGCCACGAGTCATCATCACATAAATCAGCGCCCACATTCACAGGGCACTACGAGAGCATGAAATAATTTATACTTTGCAAGACGACTAAGGTTGCACGGCGGGCTTGTTGGTTATTCATGTTGTTCGAAGTATAGTTCATCCAGGACGGGACAGAAAAGAAGACACAGAACACATACACGGCGTGTATGTGTTCTGTGTCTTCTTCTCTGTCCCGTCCTGGATGCGCTTTACCTCGAACAATTTGCAAGACGCTACACTGTAAGCAAAAACTATCCGAGTTTGGGGTTTTTCCGGCTCATGACCTCTGAAAACTCTCTCGGGTTTAAAATTACTACCTCGCGTAGGAGTAAAAGATGGTACATGACATAGTTTTACCACCACCTCTCAGGCAAGTAGTAAAAGGATGTCAAAATCCAGTTTTACCACTTAGGGAGTTTTCTATCACGTGATTTTTAACCTGCGTTTCAGAGTTTATTACCACGTGACTGCAAGGTGCAGCTGCTTCGGCGGCTTTTGCCCCATACCCCCCTTGTGACGCTCTCAGTGAACACTGAAGGTACGCGAAGCCCACAGATGTTTTTTTTTGTTTTTTTTTTTGCATCGCCGTGCCTCTGGACTGACTTCGAGTCAGCGCACTTTTACTGGAACTGGGGGCCGCATAAGCACAACAAGCGAGAACAGCATTCTTTGAACGAAAAAAAAGAAAGAGACGGTGGTGGGTGGGTGGGGGGGGGCTCAAAAGAGAAAAAAAAAGAAAACCTGCTGTGGAAAGTTGTCCTGCATATTTTCGCAAATTGTTGCTTTTGCTCGGCGGTGGCCTTGGAGACAGACAGTGCAAGAAGCTCGGTATCTGTGTGTCTGGTTGGGCTGATGGATCTCACGTGCGACCGTGCTCGTCCGAGCGCCTCCGAACCTGCACGTCGCGGATATCTCACTTCCGAGCCGAATCGTGAAGATCTGCCAGTGGTAACAAAATCAATCTGGCGTCATCGTCCGTGCTTGCCTGCTGGAGAAGCAATAAGCAAAATGCTTCACTCTGTCGTCGTCACCGAGCCGTGGCCACCAGTGACCAGTGGAAGTGTGTCCCCGGGGCAGGTGAAAGAAGCATCGCATATATTTTGTTCCACAGTAGGCGATGTCTGCATGAGTAAAGTGCTGCCCGAATTGCCCACCTCATGCACCAACTGTTCTCAAACATGTAGCGCGAAGCCGATGCGAGGCAGACGGAACCAACAAGCGGCTGCCCGTGAGCACGAAGAAAACCCGGATGGTGGTCTTTCGTTTGAAGTGGGCATACACCACCCCGTCCCCGTAAGATAGCGGTGACGTGTTCATTTGTGTCTGAAATGACGACGAAATTCGCACAGGATATGTGTTCTGTGATCGCCAGCTGTGTTTCATCGGATAGCCGTGCTCCTCCAAAAGGCCTAGAACGCCTTCGGTAAGCAGCTTGTATGCAGGCGTGGACCGCTTTCTACGCCCGTTGTGATGAATACGTGCTGCTACTGTGTTTGTGCACCGTCGCTCAATTAAAATCATTGAGCTACCATGGTTTGTGTGTACTTAGGTATATTTTATGGACTTGTGCATCAGCAGTGCTAACACGCGTGGGGCAAAGAGCCCGGTGTGCCAAGCAATCATTGGATAATCAAAAAGGTGAGATTGTGTAGATTTATAATAAAAGGTCGGTGTGACATTTAGTGCCCTGCAGCCCACCTGAAGCTTACGCTTGCACCTTCAAGCGTTGTTGTTAATCGATGCAAAAAAAGAGCTCTCCTACCAGTACTACATTGCCGGTCAAAAAGTCGTGCCTATATATATACCGGATTGTCGAAGTGTAGTTGAGCAACGCGTGCAGTCTGTGCTAGTGGTGTATTATTCTGCATTTGTTGCGTGTGCGTGTTTGTCTGTATGTGAATGTATGTGTCACTAATTCTGCCGTTCAATAAATTCAATCAATTCTGCTATTCAATAAATTTGTCGACTCTGGGCGAATGCACCCGTCATTTTTATTTTTTTACCACCAAAAATAACTCCCAGTAATCACCTCAAAAACCTTGTGAGGGTAGTAAAAATTTACTCTCTCTATACTCGCTGGAAACCTCGCTGGGGTAAATAATTACTACTCTCGCTACGTTCAAAAACTCAGTTAGCACGAGAGTAAATTTTTACCTCGGTAGTAGGTGGTAAAAAAAACCCAGGAAAGGTAGTGCGCTAGAGGACAAATGGTTTAACCAGTTTTTGGGGTTATTTCAGGTCATTTTTGTTTAGTGTGTACGAACAACCTCGGCGGGTTCCGTGGGTGGTGGTACAGTGTGGTACAGGATGCGGTTGAATAGCTAACTAAACCTTAAACAAAGAAATAGATCTTTATGACATTCATGCAAACTACTTATAATTAAAAAACCAAGCGCATATTTGAAATCGCCACGTAATTGTACATTGACCCACCAAGTTGAATTACAATCAATCAAGAGTTTTAAACAGCTCTAACGTGGAACGGGCCCCCTTTTGAACAATAGATGCCATGCGAGCGAATTCTTGATTGGCTGATTCCACAATGATATAATGTTCTTGGCGAGTCTGACGAAAGTCAGCGCATTGACTATTTGTGTATGGAGACGATTCAGCCAACAAGCGATTTTATTGGATGAAATAAATAAATTTTAGCACTGGAAATCTACAAACCCTTACATAAGCTTTTACGCCTGCAGTCGCAATGAGAAACGATGCCTCCTTTTCGACTGTTTTTAATCAGTCACATTAGTGAACACGATGAATCAGCCAGAACTTTCTATGTTTGAGTGTACATACGAACGAATACTTGGGGGGAATTCATCTGCAATCGTACAAAAGGGCATATTTGTGTATTTTATCAAATCTGGAGCAATTCGCATGCCACAACAATCAACTCAAAGTGTATGAAAGAGGATGACGTGTTCGAGTGGTGGACTATCTACGATTGTTGTCAACTACTTTGGTTTCGTGACAGGTATACCTGCGTTGGTGGTCAACTGCTTTAGTTGAATGACACAGTAATTCACGGTCACACGGCAAAACACGTTTGTTGAGTCTGAGTATGTTGTTAATTTAAAAACGTTATGATGAAATACAATTTTTACGATTGCTTAATTGTGTCAAGTTTTATTACCTATCTGTCTAATATAATAAAGCTCGCCATTATATGTCTCTACCACTCATTCATATTGACGAAACATGTACAAGACGCAAAGAGTGGCTTCTTTTTTTTGCGAACGTATTCTGAAGCAGACCTTGTACACTGCATTCCTATAACGACATGGCGTGCTTCATAAGTAATTATGCTTGCACATAAGAGTGTCATTATGCATCCTTTACCTCAAAAGATGTAATACATTTCGAACAGGCTTTCAGTTACATTAACTGGCGCTTTTGGAGGACAAAACAGGGCACTGACAACTTTTACGAAAGCACTCTTTCCGTGTTCGCAATTTAGCAACAAGCAACGCACAAAGGAGTTTTCCGCCCGCGACAGCAGTGTCACAATGCAGAGCCCAGAGGTTGAAAAAAAAAGCAAAATTTGGCCGTGCAAAGTTTGGTACATAGTCTGTAGCCCTCTCAGAAGACAATGTACTACTTCATATTTACCGATTAGGAACTTCGTAAGCCCTATAGTAGGTGACATCGCAATCAGTGCCTCACCGTGATTAGGGCAGGAACACTCGCGTTTTATTTTTTGCGTGTTTTTTCGCTTACCAAGCATTTTATAGCGGCAAGAGTCGGTGATTTCGGTATTGTAGAAGTAGTAGAGGGAAATATGTGAAGAAAGACCATCGAAAGCGGATACATTGTATGCTGAGTTTATTGCAGTTGTTCAGACGACGGGGCCTGTTTCCGTGTTAAAGAATAAAATCATGGGGTGTACTAGAACCACGATGTGATTATAAAGCACACCGTATTAGTGGACTCCGAAATCATTTAGATTCCTCGGGGTCTTTTAACAGGCTAAATGCACGTGCGTTTTCTTGCAACTCTATCCCATCAAAATGCCGCGCCATGACCGCCGGAAATAGAGCAACAATGCAACGCCATATGGACGCTATATGCTACCACAGCGGGTGTCTTGGTACAATTCGTTTGTCAGACAAGTGGGCGCAAGGGCCGCCTAACAGGAAGGCTATGCTATCAGGCACTCGTTCGACAGCGAGAAGTTTATAGCGAACCAGCAATATGGGCTGTAAATCCTACAAACGGTATGGAAGCAAACGCTTGCAGTTTTTACGCCGAGCTTTTGTATAGCGTAAAAAAAAAGAAAGAGAAATCTGAGGCATGTTTAAGCCGTGAGAACCGTCGGACAGCGAAGCTGTAAGCGAGCGAGTGTGGGTTTATGGGAGTGTCTACAGCGAGATCACGTAGTGTCGTAAATCCACTGCGAGACTTAAAATACAGACGCTTACACAAGTATGGCATCATCATCATCATTTTTTATTTATTTATTTATTTATTTGTTCACTGCATCTTTGATCACGTGACCGTCGCGACGTCTACTACCGCCACCATTACCATTACTACTACCACTACTACTACTACGACGACGACGACGGGACAGGATCCACAAGGACAGCTTCGCTGTGAAGAAGGGGGTCGATACAAACGAACAAAAGAAGCCGTGCCAAGCTAACGTATGAGAGATAAGCAAGCGGTGCAGTCGCGCAAACTACATCAATGTCTGTTCTGTGGTGGCCGGAGTGCGCGGATCTGTGAGGATGGAACAGGTGTGCATGAATAGATGGGTTTTAGTGGATGCGTATGGATGGAGGTACAGATGCAGGACCCAGGAAGCACTCGCTGCGCAGGCACCTCGTTCCCGCCCAAGAGCATGACGAGCAGAGCCGCGGCCGTGCCTACCGTTCGTGGCAGGGGCGTGCCGGGAATCTACGACGATGCCTGATCGACTGCAGACGAAGTTCAAAAACGGACAAAGCGCCGGCTACCACCGTAGATGCTCACCTGCACCTTTGCGGCAGGTTATAGCAGCTCCTCGAATTGGGTCGCTCATCTTCTCGCCTCAAAGATATATGCGTGTCGGTCATTTACTTGCGCTCCTGTGGGCAAAAAGGGCGCGTGAACGATTCTGATGGCGGAAACGTTTTAACTCCTGTGCGTTTCTCATTCCGGAGCCCTCCACTACGGCGTCTCTCATAAACATATAGTGGTTTTGGGACGTTAAACCCCACATATCAATCAATCCTGTGCGCTTCTGTAGGTGCGGTTGCTCCGACAGCCCTCTCGTTCATCTTATTTCCCGCAGCTTGAAATAGCGGAGGGTGAGAGTGGGTGGGGGAAAAAGAAGAAACCGCGACGGCTATAAAAAGCGGGAACTCTCACACGACCGCGTGAATGCACTGACACCTCTTAACAGTGGATGTCACTGAGGAAGATTTGTCACAGCGCGAGCGCGGTAAATGGTGCTTTACATTATATAGATGGCTGCAATAAATGTTTTTATCCTGACAGGGCACGCTTAGTTGTGGTAGCAAAATGAAATACAACAAACGGAAGCTTGACGGCCCTCTACGAATGTGAGAAACACCTCCCTCCTTTTTTTCCTCTTCATGAACACACACCTTATTCTTTTTCGTGCTTCTGCGATCATTATGAAATAAATAAAAAATATATAAATAAATGTTGCACTAATTTTCTCTAGTGTTGGTTTACGTGGATGATAGGGTTACACATCGGTGTCATGTACAAAGGTACGGTGGTTATCACAGTAGAGAAATTGCAACATAGAATATTGGTTGAATTGGCTAGGATGCTTATGGCAAAATACAAGGTTAGAATGGCCACAGGACAAGCGCTGTAACAACTGAAGTTTGCTAACCAGATCGCTCACAGAATTCTAGTGTGCCTTAGAATATTCAAGTGAACTTGAGACTTAAGCGAAATTCACGACACACTTTAAGGACGTTAACAACGTAACCCTCGTTTAACTCTATCAAAACTGTCCTGACAATGACAAACAAAGTGAACTTTGGTTTCGACTAAACAGCTTAAATTGCTGCGTCTGCTTAGGTTGACACGCGCCAGGAAAATATATATCCATGATGCTTGGCGCTACGTTGAAATCAACACATCAACGAGAGTTCTGCGCGAATTTTGCTCGTCTAACTAAGGTTGGCATTAAAAAGAGAGTCAATTCAAAATTTCTGTCCCTCATATTTTTTTTTCTTGTTTTTACCCTTTGTATGTTCACTAGCTTCATAAAAGTACAGCATCGCATTTTCTTTGAGGTCTCATTGAGAAAGTGAGTAGAGGAAATTTTAGAATAGCACTTTCAGAATAAATCTTGAACGTGATGCTGAAAAATCACCTGATTATCTTAGCTCAGAAAACGTATAACCATCTTACAATTCAATATTAATGGCGGGTCCCAGATTTTGATTGTCGGGAAGCTTTTTTTTTTGTAAAGCATGCCATATGCGGCTGCTGCGAATTGCTTTCATAAAAGTGTCTCTAAGCAGCTGACTCGGTTTTTGCCTGTTTTGCAAAAAACAAAAAAAGAATTTCCAAGACGCAGGTTCTTGGCTCTCTTGACAGAATTGAGAAAGCTTGGTATACGTCAACGACGTGTTGCTTAGCTTTATCAGGCCTGATATATACATTTTAAAATCTTGTTCACAGCTTCGCGAAGTTCTTTCTTCATTGAGCTTATCGTCTGGGAGATTCACAAAAAGTAACCCTCATTCCAGACCGAAATATAAGCAGGTGGTTGGAAAGCGGCTAAAGAATATCGAAAATGTCCATCTATGTTTCTCATGAATTTATTTAATTATTTGCTGCTCTTGTTCCCCCTCGTCACTGTCGTACTCTTCAAATGACTATTCAGAGTCAGACTCAGAAGTTAAGTGCGCGAACTCGTCCCATACGGCGGTACATCGCTATCTCTGGAGAGCCTCGCGTGCAGCACACCGCCCTCCGAACCATCTAGTGCATAGATTATGCCACATCCAGGGAATGATCGTGTCACTATTTCTGCCGAAACAGCTGCCCGATACGAAGCACAGGTAATATGCCAGGACGGTTTTCGGCAGTCTCGGGGGGGGGGGGGGGGCGCTTGCTCGGTTATTTGCACTAGAGTTTCTGTATATCTTACCTTCAGAGTTAGCTAGTTTCCATATATGCTACCTGCAGTAACTGTAATTGGTACTTATCTCCCGAAAAGAAAAAAAAAGGAGGGGGGGTGTGGCTCACTTGGCATTTTACGGAATTATCTTAGCTTTTACCTCCCAAAACCACGATGTGAGAGGCACCGTAGTGCAGGTGTCCAGAAATTTCGACGATCTGGTGTTGTTTAACGTGCACTAAAACCACACAGTACACGGGTCTCCGTCGTTTCGCCGCCATGTAAGTGCGACCACCGCACTCTGGATCAAATTCACGGCATTCGGGTCAAGACATGGACGTCGGCAGGGGGGTACAAATAAGGCACTTGCCCCCCCCCCCTAAAAAAACACACCAGCCCCGAAGCAACATCAGCGTTCTTCCCACTCCCCCACCACGATGCAGCATGAGTTTGCACCCCCGCAAGATACAATCCTACCGACGCCTATATGGGTCAAGAGCTGAGCTCCACTGCGTCACCGCGCAGGACGACAACGAAGCGACACGGACATGGCTTCCCGCCCCCTTGCCGAAATTCAGCACTTCCTATAAATGTAATAATACAGAATACCAACAGCATGCGGCCTGCTCACGAGTATTCTATGAAAAGTACTTCAAGCATGTTTGGGAATTCGGCTGTGTGCTCCGCGATTAACAAGCGCCACTTGTGTCTCCCTGGTCGGGAAAAAAGAAAAAAAAAATTATAACAAAGGAAAGCAGGCCCTTCAATGTCTGAGTGCGCATGTTGTTTGGCTCTTCTTCGCAGGTCACGCTGTTCCCAGGACGCTGCGCCGGCCAGTCTGCGCTGCGCTTTACGTCTCGCCGAGCGCTGCTGCTGTGCGCGCTGCTGTGCAGTGGCATCTGCGGAGCAACAAGAGGTGTCCCGCTGCGACGACGGGCTCTGGCCGCGTGCGCGACCATGGCGGGTCACGCCCGAATGAGCGCGCAACTCGAAGCATGTCAGGGACCCGTCGGCAGCAGCGACACCTGCACACGTTGCTAGAGGGCATCGGACTGTTGGGCGCGCGCCAACGTGAGCGCTTGAGCCTCTCCGCGTAGCTCGCGCACTGCCGTGGGCCAGGAGCGCGTCGGAGAACGACCTGAAGTCGAGTACATGGCGCTTCAGTAAATTAATTCAACAGTTATATTTGTAACTGTGAGTTCTTGGTGAAATTGATGATTGAATGTTATTACAAAGATCACACCATAAACGTTCATTTTCGTGCATAGCGCCCTTACTATTATATTGTTTTTTTTTTTCATTAGCAAAATGTCAAAGTGGTGGTCGGGTATATCCTATAGGTTCCCAAGTGCAGTACATACTGCGGCGAGACTAAATAACATATCAAAACACACTATAAGCGCATGAACAAAGTGGGACGAGTGTCTATTTGCGCCTATATACTGCTTGCACAAATTTTCAGTGTCCTCAATATGACGCAGGTGGCACTTTTCGCTGAAATACGTAACAAATACTTACGTAAATCCCCTCGCAATGACGGAAGTAAATGTCTGTCAATGCGCTAACTTTCATGACCCATGCACTCGCATCTCCTTCTACGAGCTAATGCTTCGCGTCAAGCCTTAAACTCTCGCAGGTTTGACACCACAAAGCACTCCTTGAACTTATACTTAACACGATACCAAATGAAACCGGTAGGGCGTACGGCTGAATGGGGTTTGCCAATGCTTAAATAAATGAAGGCGCTGATGGTCGTAGCAATCGATGAGTGTGCTGCCTGTTTCTGTCTACTTGCATGCAATGCAGTCAAAAAAAGTCTTTTTTTTTTTCTACTTTACGCCTGACTATATCGAATGTCCTTGCCGCTTCTATGACTAGAAAAGAAATCACGTAGTTTCTTTGAATGTACTGTTGCTTTTAGTTATCTACGCAGCCTGCTTTCCTGGTCGATTGTTGCATGGGCATCGGAAGCGGAGTGCAAATGGGGCACTTGCCTCCCTCGAGCTTTGCCCCGCACCCAAACTACACCAGTGCTCTCCCTCTGTACTGACCGAGATGCAACAACACGGGTTTGCGCCCCCCCCCCCCAACAAGATGAAATTCTGTGACGACAATGGATTGTTGGAGATGTTTTCTTATAGTTCCTTCGAAATGGATGCATGGCAGCGTGACTGCTTCGCTAGCCACATGTGATGCCTTTTGTATAGGGGTCAACTGCTTTGTTGCCCATGGAGTGATGCATCATTGTGTGGCATGAAGGCGACGGTATCTTTAAGCGTTATAGTCGATTGCATCTATCTATATGGTGATGGTTAGTTGTGGAATTATTTGAACATTTATTCGGTATGTTACAACATGACAACGTAATGTATATTTTTTTATCTCTTCGGGTTAGGCATAGTTGTCTTCGTCGTGGTGGAGGTTAGTTCCGCTCGAACGCGCATGCGCATTATAATCACTGCAGGCACTCGATACATGACATATTTGAGTATGAGTGTTGGTGCGTGCGATGGAAAATGACAGCTATTAAAAAATAACACTAAGGAATGAAGGCTGGGAGAGGTGCTCGTGTTAGTATTGTCAATCAGGGGTGATTAAGGACTCCACTTTTTCAATTTTGCGTATGCATTTTTCTCTTTGTGACGTAGTAGCTACGACATTGCATATCATATATGCAGTGATGAATGACAGTGCGAAAAAACGCGATCAAACTGTGCAAAACCTGGAATGGTAAAATCCTTGTCCTTCATTTTTTCCCCTCGGCGGTTATGGGCATTGCCCCCTCAATCGCCTAAGGTGATAGCTTAAAGCCGCACAATTCAATCATACAGCCCTTATTAGTTTCTATCACACTTGCACTTCAGAAAGCCCGCTAAACCATTTTTCATCTCTGGAAAAAATCCAGTAACACAAATTCAAGAGAATGTCCATCCCGTCATTGTCTCATTTCGAGTGCACAGCCTTCTCCGGGATCAACTCCTTGTCTTCGCATTACGCGAACCCGCGCCGTAGTGGGCATTTGTACTTCCCCTTCACCCTCTCGATAAGCTCACTCTGATCGGGGCCAAGCACGAGTGAACGGCTGAAACTTGAGCGTTTACGGGAAGACTAGAAAATGCGATTAAACACGCGGGCCCACGAGCACGAAGAAGTTCACGGCATATTCTTGCTTTTAAGGTGTTAGTTCGGCATTCCGAACGCTGCGACATCTCTCGACCACTGCCACGGTTACTTTTTTTTGAAGCCTCCAAGATTGCAAACACTTGCCGCGCCTTAGCCATTTCGGAGGTCACTTTTTTTTTCTTGTTACTTGGAGAGGGCGCAGCATACAGACCAAACTTTGTCTCCGTGGTGGTAGGTGTTCTGTGGTCACGTCGACCGCGTTTAGTTGTTTCGTGTTAACGTTACATGCTTACCACAAGTGTGACCATTAACCATAGATACAGTACACCACTAGCCCTACAATGACAATGTTTTTAATGCGGTAACGATTTGATTGATACGTGGGTTTTAACGTCCCCAAACCACCATATGATTATTAGAGACGCCGTAGCGGAGGGCTCCGGCGATTTCGACCACCTGGGGTTCTTTAACGTGCACCCAAATCTGCGCACAAGTGCCTACAACATTTCCGCCTCCATCGGAAACGCAGACACCGCAGCCGGCATTCGAACTCGCGACCTGCGAGTCAGCAGCCGAGTACCTTAACCACTAGACCACCGCGACGGGGCAACGCGGTAGCGACCGTCCTAGCAGTGTATACTTACGTTACAACGCGGGTCTTAATTGCGAGAGAAATAAGCGATGACCTCGCATCCGACGGTATTTTTTCGTGAGCTATGACAGTGGCTGTTGGCGTCGCGGCAGCTCTAATACTTGAGTGGATGAACTATCGCTGCAGTGCGCAAATTAACTATAACTTTATAGAATGTTGTGCCTACATACTTTTCTGCTTCGGATGCCTCTCGCGATTCGCCTCGCGTGTCAACTTGCAATCATAGTGCGTGCCACAATTTTCTTGTTAGCGCTGTGGCTGTGGTGGTTAATATTACTCTCAATTCGGAATACTCTTTTCACAAAGGTGAGTGAGCGTTAGTACTTACTTTATGTGCACAGCTGTTACTAGTAGTGCATTTTGTGTTGAGTTTCTCACGACAAAGGAGAATAATGGACGAGAAAGGCATACTGCACGCGTGCATAATTCCTTCCTACTTCTCAGTGCTGGCATGGGCAATTCAAAACGAATGTGATTGAGAATTTGGTTTAACCTACAGAAGTCATTGGTTCACTTTTCACAAAAGTTTAGTTATGATGATGTTTAAAACGTTTATGACGCCCCGCCGCGGTGGTCTAGTAGCTAAGGTACTCGGCTGCTGACCCGCAGGTCGCGGGTTCAAATCCCGGCTGCGGCGGCTGCATTTCCCATGGAGGCGGAAATGTTGTAGGCCCGTGTGCTCAGATTTGGGTGCACGTTAAAGAACCCCAGGTGGTCAAAATTTCCGGAGCCCTCCACTACGGCATCTCTCATAATCATATGGTGGTTTTGGGACGTTAAACTCCACATATCAATCAATCAAAACGTTTCTGATGGTTGTAAAAGGGTACACAGTGAAGCGGTCAGGCTACAGATTTCGACGCGAGTATACGCAGTGGCCTTCGACTCTTCCAAGGGGAGCTCCAGCATCTTCTCATATTTTTCCAGGTGGAAGCAAGGCGGTTAGGCTAATCGAGGCTCAATAAATTCACTGCCGACAATCACTTTTCAATTTCAATTTGATCATTTCAGACGTGTATACACAATTTCTTATATGAAATATGTCAACGAGGTAAAGCAAAAAGAAGATTCGTATGACTTCTGACGAGGCCTTTACTCCAGACGTACGTGTATCGCAGCACGAGGGAAAGCAGTGAAATCATGTTATTAAAAAATAATTACACTGGTTATCGCACAGTATGCAAACTTGAATGAAAATGAAAAGAAACACTTTCACGTGAATAATAAAGGAAACGTTTGGACAAACTGTAATGCCGCAAGTAAACGTCTTCGCACAAAAGAAAACACGCCCAAGAACAGGCACATAGTGGTTATCAACATTTTATGAGAGTAATTATAGATTTGAAAGGGACATTTGAGGCCATTTTACCTGTTTTTTTAAACAACCAAGACTATTGTTTTCTCTGTTGTTGAGAGGAAAAACTTCCCCGTTGTTTTGCTTTGATGCGTAGCGCTTCCGCTACTTCGTTAGCTCTTGCTCCCGTCGTTGGACAAGGATTATAAAGGGCCCACACCAAAGATCACCGCAGTGATTATGCAATCAGAAAGGTCTTGCCTCTGCGAGATGGCACTGGTGTTCTCATATTCGAACCTCGTCCACTTTATTCTATGTAAGACAGAAAAAGTCCATTAAGTAGAATTGTGAACATCGTCATGTAGAACCGCTGTCAAGTAGAATGTTTTAAACAGGAAAGAGAACAAGGTGCTTGAACCTTCGACTAGGATTCTGTCTTTATGCGACGTATTAGTTGGTGATAAAACACGGATGTTTCGTCAATGGGAAAAACTAGTTGTGCAAGCTCCGGGTTTCAAGATTAGGTTTACCTGCATGCGGGAAAGAATGTTCAGTGCTCAGAGGCTGAAGATCGCGCCATCTACTGTGGAGCCAGACGAAGTTTGAAAACCCTGGGG
Organism: Rhipicephalus annulatus; assembly: GCA_013436015.1. Taxonomy (NCBI): domain Eukaryota; kingdom Metazoa; phylum Arthropoda; class Arachnida; order Ixodida; family Ixodidae; genus Rhipicephalus; species Rhipicephalus annulatus. Next base: position 134,126 of record WOVY01003168.1, read on the forward strand.
GGGGGGGGGGGAGTGATTTAAGTGAAAAGAAAAGAGCCCCGTAACTGTCACTAGAGAAGGGATTAAAAGGATAGGATCAAAAGGTAAACAGAGAGAGAGAGGAAAGAGAGCGAGGCGCAGGGACAGCGAACGACGGAAGTGAGGAGAAGATAGGGAACATGAAGGCGGTCGCAGGAGTCCGAGGACGGGGCACCACTGGCAAGGGCTCTTGTCGGCGACTAAAGATGGCGTAGGGCTAATCCAGTCGGCCAGAGCTACGCTGTCGTCATCGTCAGGGACAGGCGTCAGGAGGTGGCGTAGGACCAACCTCGTCTTCCAGAGCTGCTACTGTCGTCGGAGATCGCCAGGGCACAACCAGTCAGCATGGAATCCAGCGAGCGAGTCCCCCTTCAAAAACCGTCCGATTGTATACTTCACCGAGGAGCAGCAACCGTCCGATTGTATACTTCACAGAGGAGCAGCAAATCAACAGAAAAGGCGGAAGTGGAGAATTCCAAAGGAACATAAAACTTTCATGATACACTCTGTGGCATTGTGGCGCCATCTGTGGGATCTTATTGTAACGGTTAGAGTATCTGCGCGGCCCCCCGGATCGGCGCCCAATCCAGCCGTCCTAATCGAACGCGATTGATCCGGCCGTCTCAATCGAACGCGTGAGCGCTCCTTACGCCACACCGTGGCTATGGTACCATACCGTGGCACACGCCTACTACCACTTCATATCTTTGCCATCTTTGCGGGACGCCTTGCGGCACATTCAAAATAAAAACTGCGGGTTAGCTATGCCTATTCCTATTCCCCCGTTCAAAATGAAAAGAAAAAGCACACCAAAAGAAGGACGGATGATGGCTGTGAATATATTGTAAGCATACATCACACACCTCATCCTCATTTGAGGAGCAGTAAATCATCATTGTCTGTTGGGGCTCATAATCATGGTTGTTTTCGGGTGTGTGCCTTTTCATTCGCTCTCGAGAATAAACCGAGTCGTCATACACGGTTAACCCGAGTCGTTTTTCGTGCTGGAGGGGCAGGCACCCTGTGGCACATACCTGTATACCAGTCACACATACACGCTTGCGGATAGGGGCCACGGTCCCGCGAAAGTGTTTCACGACGCACGCGACGGGATTGGGACATTATTCTTGTTTTGACCAGCGCGCGTCATAATTCATCGAACTTATTACCCTCCCATTCTAATTTTCGTTCGCGCCAAGTTAAGAGGGTGATCATGAGAGCACCCATATTTAGGAATATAGATAGATAGATAGATAGATAGATAGATAGATAGATAGAATAGATAGATAGATAGATAGATAGATAGATAGATAGATAGATAGATAGATAGATAGATAGATAGATGCCAAAAGTGCTTGCAGTACACAAAAAAATGCTTCTCATTTAATAATGATCTTAAGTTATACTTGACTAAACTGCAGCTGTTTTGTTTTTTTGCCGTTATCGACACTTTACATCTCATCAAATGAAATCTAGTTCCGGTTTTGAAATCGCGTGAAAACAAACGAAAGGAGAGCTGAGTATAAATGTTCCTTATGTATCTCAACTACGTGAACTTCTTGAACGGTCAAAGGACAGCCCCGCCGCGGTGGTCTAGTGGCTAAGGTACTCGGCTGCTGACCCGCAGGTCGCGGGTTCAAATCCCGGCTGCGGCGGCTGCATTTCCGATGGAGGCGGAAATGTTGTAGGCCCGTGTGCTCGGATTTGGGTGCACGTTAAAGAACCCCAGGTGGTCTAAATTTCCGGAGCCCTCCACTACGGCGTCTCTCATAATCATATAGTGGTTTTGGGACGTTAAACCCCACATATCAATCAATCAATCAAAGGACATAGAGAAGGTCATTGGTCGCGCAATCTAATCTAATCAAGCCACTCCGCCAGGAAATTCGTTCTGAAACTACTCATACAAGGCTGCAGCACCATGTACATTAAAAACCCCGCCATTACTTCTGGCCTATAGCAGTTTTTCTTGGAAAACCATCTTTTATTAAAGCGATGCCCAGAAACCAATATTTGCCTTCTCACCCTGTTTCCTAAGTAAGTCAAAAAGAAACAATAATGTTCACGCACTACGATGACAGATACGTAAGGGGAATCTTCGTAGGTGAATGCGAATTATTCAACCACCTAATGCTTTCAACCTGCTCCGATGTCGAAGCAGATCGCGTTCTCAGGTTTTTCAACCCTATCAAAATGGCGTGGCTGTGCCTGGAAGTTCAACGCACTACATCATTCTGAGCTGCCCGTAACCTCACCCTCTAAGCTAACGCGGCGCCAACCACCTTTTAAACAATACTTCAACTGCGCTACGCACTCGGCCATTTGAATAAAGATTGCCAAAAGCAATGTGGTCATATTATGCCGGCTTTCTTTGATGCACCTGTGAAGCATATTTAGCTCTATAAAAATATCACCGACGAAGTTACGTATGGAGCGCCCAGCTGAAACAGCTAAAACTCGGTTTAAATAAATTGAGTGGGAGCGGCGAGCTATTGAGTTAAATAGAGAACGCCGTTAATTCAAACGAGGCTTTTCGCGATCTCTTTATTCGGCGCATTTACTAATACAGTGTAGCGGTACGCGGAAGCCTACCATGGTATACCATTTACTGCATTTGTTTCTTTATATGCGGAAACCTCCAGAAGCTACATTTATTCAAGTGCACGTTGTGCACTCGAATAAATATTCGGAAAACAAGGGAAAAGGCACGGAAGAATATCCGCACAATCGTGGGCAGCGGGAACAATAGGTGGCAGCGCGCGACATCTATGTCGTCAAGCTCTTGAGCTTTTAGTCCTGTCCTCCACCTTATCTAAAGGAAATAAAATGATTGATTGATTGATTGATTGATTGATCTGAGTCAAGCGATATGAAACATTTTTACTGCTTGTCATCATGGAAACGCAACCCAGAATAATGTGCCGTGCAGAATTGAATGAAAGTGCTCCACGATGTTGCCGTTGGCTCACAATCAATAACTTTTAGTGCGTTCCCTTCAAAACAAACCAAGCCTGATCAATATTTCATACCATTGTTTAAAAAAAATGTTAGTGTTGATAACAAAATTCTGTTACTTCGGTTTGTCAAAGGATTTGACCCTTTAGGCGTCTGAGGGGGAATCGAGGTATCTTCGTTAAACAGTGAATTCCGTTAAATTAGGTTTTGTTAAATAGAGTTCTAACTATATATGTCCACTTTCCATGTCAGACTTCTTTCAACACCATTTTTTGTGCTAACACGGCGCACTTCACGTAACACGGCGCACTTCACTCGGGCGGCAATCGGTGGTGGCTCGGCGTTACAGCCAATACCTCATCGCATCCTCTCCGCGTTACAGGTTGGAACCATGCTCTTTTCACTTATATGGTTGCTTTCTTCATGTTTCGCCACTGCCACTACTGCTGTATCCGTGTATTGTGTTAGTGTACCGTGTACTATCGTACTGAATTAGCGCTACTGTATTGCCACTATGTCGAAAGAATATTTAGGACTTCTTCATGAGTTCAAGTATCAGCTCAAAACAAAATTTAGAACGTTTAAAAAAATATCGAATGAATTATGCGCACAGAGAGAGATACAAAGATGCAAGGAAAAGCAGGGAGCTTTACTAGACGCACATTCGGTTTGCTATCCTGCACTGGGGAAAGGATGAAGGAAAGAGAGAGGTTTCAGAGAGATAAGAAAGGTACACACAATCTCGAGCACACTCGAGGGAACATACACAGTCTACAGGTGGTCACTTAGGTTTGTTGTCTTCAAACAATGTAGGAGTGCTTTAGTCGCTTTCTGCGCAATTGAGGCAGGCGCCCGAGGTCCCAGAATCTTCTGCACACAGAATGGTCTAGAGTCCAATTGGTTCTAAACCATCCGTAGCTGGCATCACTGCGAGTCGCAGCAAGCGAAGCTGCACAAGACGTGGTTGATGGTCTCTTCATTTCCGGAGGAGTCGCATGTAGAGGTGGCTGCCATACCGATGCGAAAGAAGTACACCTTTGTGAACGCAACACCCAACCAAAGGCGGCATAACAGTGCCGCATCGGAGCGGGAAAGTTGTGATGGTATCTGTAGTTTAAGCAAAGGATCCGGTTCATATAAGTGACACGTTTGGAAGCTGGTAGACGACCAGAACGTGTAGGATCTGGGGCCAGCAAGTGAAGTTGTCTTGCTGCATCAGTCCTTGAAATAAGAATCGGGACTACACTTGTTCCTTCATAGGCTGAGCGGACTGCATCATTGGCTAATTGATGTCCAGTAATACTGATATGTCCAGGCAGCTATAGATATTTACTATTGTTACGGAAAAGAAGAGACGCCGTATCGACGAGGCTTGGGATTAGATGTATTCAAAACCAGTGGTAATGGCGTGACTGGTTCACCAGCGATTGAGTGGAGACCACTTTTGGTCTTGTTACGTTTGACCCGGCAATTCGTTTGGGCCGACGCCATTGGGCGTACGCCGGTCTACTGGGGAGGCTCTCAACCCCTTTGGTGCCCTTTCTGCAAGACGCTGTCTGGTAGACGTCCCGGAAAGCAGTCCTCGTCCGGCACACAAACGCGTCGCCCCCTATATCCATATACATGCATGTAGCATACCCCCGGTGGCACAAGCGCCGTCTCGGCGCATCTGAATTTCAACGTCACTAGGAGAGGGCTTCAAGCGCGCAACATGTACAATATCGGTCGTTTGTTGGGCACAAGAAGGCGACGAGGTGGCAGGGCCAATTTCATGTGTTACAGGAGTAACCACACGAAAGACCTTGTATGGACCTGTGTAGCGAGTAAGCAGTTTTTCTGACAAGCCAACTTGACGGGTCGGAGACCACAGCTGGAGCAAAGAACCGGGTGGAAAGTGAACGTCGCAGTGTCGTTGGTCATACAAACGCCCTTGCTTATCTTGAGTGGTCAGAAGGCGAGTACGGGTAATTTCGCGTTCGTGAGCGGCCCGAGTGATAGCGTTCATGGTATATTCACTGGTCGGTACTGCAGGGGACGGTATGACGGTGTCTAGAGGCAATGTTGATTCTCGGCCAAACAGCAGAAAAAAATGGTGAGTAACCGGCAGTGCCATGGCGCGAAGAATTGTAGGCAATTGTGACGTACGGCAACACGAGATCCCAGTCGGTGTGGTTGGTAGAAACATACAGTATCGACGAGGCTGGGGATTACATGTATTCAAAACCAGCGGTAATGGCGTGACCAGCTCACCAGCGATCGAGCGGAGACCACCCTTCGTCTTCCTCGTCAGGCACACACACGCGTCCCCCCCTATATCGATATACATGCATGTAGCAATTTCATGACCTCGTGCTAGAGAGCTTGATGGTGGCAATGTCTTATTTCATGTACCAATCGTTCATGATTCCTCTTACGCATGGCAAACTGCAAACTTTGAAGTGCTACCTTCAAATCCCAGAATATGACCCATTTTCCAGGACGCTCTTGAACGTGATATTGTAAAGCGGCTCTTATAGCAGCCAGCTCTGATGCCGTAGACGCAGTCGTATGCGACAACTTAAATTTGATTGTCACTGCTGCAGCCGGAATGACAGTGGTACCTGATGAGACGCTGGACGAGACGAACCCATCAGTGTATATCCGCGTTCGGTCCAAGTTCAACTCATATAATAATAGCAGTGTTGCTTGCTTCAATGCTACTCTGGAGTGATTGCTTTTCTTTTTTGATACCCGGAATTTCTAGACGTACCTGCGGCTGGTCGATGCACCACAAGGGACATGCAATTCTCGTAGCTGGCGTATATCCTGATGGAATGCTGTTGAAATGTTTGGTTATGACGTCTGAAAACGTAGCACGTGGTCTTTCGGAGGGTAGAAGGGCCAAGTGGTTGTCGGGAACACGGCTAGCATGTCAATAGTGTGCTCTGAGGCAATCCACAACTCTATATGTTCTTGCCAGATGGTCCTTGGCAAGCACGATTGTGGCGTAGGTAGAAGCGCATCGGGGCCATCCTAGGCAGATAGACAGCACCTGATCCTGCAAATTGTCCTATGAATGAGTACTGGATATAGAAGTGTTTGTCAGTACCAGCAATCTGTAGCGAAAGAAGCCCGAAATAGGGTCCTGTACAACTGTAGCATGGAGGCCACAGAAGTTCCACATGTTTTTCCGCACATGAATTTCATTATATGCACAATAGATAGCAGTCTCTCTTCAGTACGCACAATGCGGGCTCCACGAAAGGCTTCTGCCGATAATTATGCACAGGAAATGATACGTCCGTACACAATTGACACTCTGCCCATTGATGTAAACAGGGTATGGCGTCACTGGTTTGCGTGTAAACGCTATGAACGCGCACTTCGCAGGTCATATAGTCAGGCCTTGTTTCTGAAGGTAGGCTGTTGTTAGGGTTGCTGCCCGCTGTATTCGTGTACGCACCTGAGGGCGAGTAAATGCAGCACTCCAGAGGCAAATATCGTCGGCGTATATGGATGGGCACACCGACTTTGGCAGAACCTCCGCCAGACCAATGAGGGCAACATTAATCAAGGTGGACTTAAAACACCTCGCTGAGATACTCCGCAGTAGGTGTAATGCTCGGTAGTTTTACCCTCATCTGTGTGCACAAAAAACCTTTGCCAGGAATATAGTCTTTTATTCATTGAAACATTAATCAACCAATGCCCATTGCTGCGAGAGAAGTGAGGATGGCATCGTGAGCTACATTATCATATGCACACTTCACATCAAAAAAGAGTGCCACGGATATACGCTTGCAACTTTTTTGTCGCTGAAGAAATGTCGATACTGGACACAGTCGATGGAGGAGCGGCCCCAACGGAAGCCAGTCTTGCAGCAAGGGTAGTTGGTGTATCGTTCCAAGTACCACTCGAGACGAAATAGAACCATTCTCTTCATCCCTTTTCCGAGGCAGCTTGTGAGGGTAATAGGGCGATACGCTGTCAAATCCAATTGTGATTTTCCCGATTGCAAGAGTGGTAATTGACTTATTTTCCATTCTCGGGGAACACTGCTGCTGAGCCAGAAGTTATTGAAGCATGTTAAAAGTTCTCTTCTGGCTTTTTTCCAAGATGTCTCAACGCACTGTAAGTAATATTACAATCAGGACCTGGCGAAGACGTGCGCTTAGGAAGCGACTAACGCACCTTCCCGTTCTTCCATGGGAAATGGAATGTCCATTTTTGGTAATCGAGTCTCAGGAACGATCACGGCGTCGACGCTCTCGTTATAATATTCCCAGAAAATCTCGTGCGAAATTCTTCAGACACCTCAAGTTCTGTTTTTCCATGATGGAGTGCCAAGTTTTAAAAGGGTGGTTGCCGTTGTTGCGGAGAGGAGCGAAGACCACGAACTGTTCTCCAGATATGTGACAGCGGTTCATGAGGGTCTAGAGATTCGAAGAATGCCTTCCAGCGTTCGCTCTCCAGCTTGTCAATGCGTCGTTGAATCATTTTCTGGAGCCGTCTTGCTCAGAGTTCCTCAGGTCATAAGTTGATTTTGTGTGTCTGTATCGTCGGTCAGCACGCCTTCGTATAGCTCATAGTTCTTACAGTTCGATGACGAACTGTGTTATTTTAGACGAAAATAATT
>WOVY01003169.1:0-218024 GCA_013436015.1 Rhipicephalus annulatus
AAAATAAGCTGTTTCGTGCCATCTTGCGAAGCCATGCAAAATAGAGGAATTACAGATAGTTCACTCTCATTAAATTGAACCTGAAAGACATTTACTGAGAGAACAGAGGTGGAGCATACGAATTGAATTTAATTTATCAGAAGCACTTGTTCCAACAAAGCTGCAGTTCTCGAGAGTCTACTGTGGTACTTCTACTACCTTCAATCCTGCTTTCATTAAAAAGCTTTCAAATTCCACAGAAAGGAAACTTTGGATCGACAGATTCTGCATTGCATGTTGATGGTCCAGTTGACGAGCTACTGTTTGGGTTGGCAGGCTCGATTGTTGCCTAACATACAATCTTACTTTACATTGTCATTTGGATTTGAACGTGTTACTGCCAGCAATGGTTAGAATGTGTGACGTATGTCCCTAAACTGGGCAACATTGGTCTGACATTGGCGTCGTCTGTATTGTTATTTAGGGGTGCAAGCTTGTTCGCACTGCTCACGTTTAAAACTCTGGCACCAGAGTTTAAACGTGAGCAGTTGTGCGAAACTGGAAAATCTAAGAATGTGGGCAAGCTTGAATCGGAAGCCTTTTTTTTTTTTTTTTTGAAACCGAAACAAACTGACAAAAATATACCTACTCGACACAGGGCTAATATGTGTCATCATATTTCAATAAACTTCACTACCTTTTTTTGCAGCTATAGTGTCGTGCTCTTTTTTCTAGTGTTAGCAGCTCGTGCAGTTTTGTGTGTATACGCATTTCTTGTGCCTGAAAGCACAGACAGAGGCAGTTGTGCTCGTCGGCATGTGGTAACTTGTACATTAGTCACAGTCAACTTGTGTGTGAAAGAGTGGGTGAAAAGCATCGTCACATTGTATGACCATGTAGTCCCGAGTAATTGATCATTCAGACTTTATTATGGGTGTTGAGGGCAGATACTTGTATAAGCCTCAGTACATTTATAAATCGTACTGCATGACTTGCAGGTTGTTTCTCGTGCAGGGCTGTAATTTTGTTCGGCTGCACATTCATGTTCAGTTTGCCTTTTTTTTTTGGAAATAAAGTTTTTTTTCTACTATTCGATCAAGTCTGTCCTTTTTATCGTTTGTCCCCACCCTCACAACTGGCCACTGGACAGCCATATATGCTAGACCAGTGGTTCTCAGCCATGGATGTGCCGGGGACCCCTTGTGGACTGGTGGAAGTGATAGGGGACCCCTTGCAGCAGAGAGGAGAAAGGGGAGGGATACGTAGGTAAATTAACACAACTGGAGTGTGAAACAGGTGCCTTTTATTGCTACCGAAAACATCAAACAAATGTGCCACATCCCTTCATTTTGGACAGTTCATCAATACATGGCAGAGTCGTACTTAGAGAAAAATGCAAATGAGGGTTTTGCGGATCAGAAAAATTGCTTCGGAGACCCCCTAGGGTCTGCGGACCTCCATTTGAGAACCACTGTGCTAGACAGTTATTGTAGCAAACTTCCTATTTCCTTCTCCAATTTATAAAGGAGTTGCCAATTAGTGCAAAAAAATATGCGTTCCCTCGCGAGACGGCCTTGCATTGTGCTTCTAGTATGATGTCCCTGTAACTCCAGTGGATGCTGGTCATCTACCAAGACTTCGGTCACGAATGCTAATATACAGGCGAATGCGCCAAAGTACTACATGTAGAGTCAATATTGGACAATAAAGTCTACAGGACACCTCTATAGCTTCTGTACAATCAAGGCTTGTGTGTACACTATGCCATATAGCAATCTGTGGGGAAAAAATGGTTATAAGAGACTCCTTCAGCAGTGATATATTTAGAGACAAGGAGTCTGTAAGAACCATGCTTTGCAATTATCACAATATTTGCATGACTTGTAGAGGATATTGTTTCGACTGAAAAATATAATTGGAGTTTTGCATCCCTAAACTACTCTATGCAGCGACAGACGCCGTAGTGAAGGGCTCCTGAAAGTTTGACGACCTGGGGTTCCTCAACCTACATCTAAGTACATGAAGGCCTCCAGCATTTTGTATTTATTGAAATCCGGCTGCGGCATCCGGGATTTGATTCCGCAAGCTGCGGGTCAGCAGTTGAGCAAGATATGCACAAGACCACCTCGTTGGTGGTGTCCCAACTGAAAACGCATAAACAATTACAAACAGCTCACATAGCTGAAGTTGAATGCATTTATTTTGCCAATTCCTTATTACTGAAACAAACCTCATATATGTACAAGTATGCTATATTTCTGCTGCTCAGGAGCATGGTTAAATGCCTAAGAAGGAAAATCTAATCTGGGTGTTGACAGTTGCGAGCAACCGTTCACGCTAAAGGCGGCTTAACTATGACCATCCCATGATGCCATCCAGCAGCTGAGGAAAGCGGTTCAGGTTCGGTTCTGGAAAGGTCCTTAGGCGGCTCGGTTCCATTTCCTCCAATGTCACCTGAAGGTCTCTGCGAGTGCATGCCCCCAGATCACATATGGTGAGCGAAGTACGAGAAGTAAATCAAAAGTGGTGAAGCCATGCTTGGGATGAGTGAAATTGAAAACATTATTTATATAAAAAAATTCATCACAAGAGAGGCGCATTCATTAGACATCACACATTTCATTTATTGATATGTGGGGTTTAACGTCCCGAAACCACCATATGATTATGGGAGACGCCGTAGTGGAGGGCTACGAAAATTTTGACCACTTGGGGTTCTTTGACGTGCACCCAAATGTGAGCACACGGGCCGACAGAATTTTCACCTCAATCGAAAATGCAGCCGGGATTTGATCTAGCGACCTGCGGGTCAGCAGCCGCAGTAACTTAGCCACTAGACCACTGCAGCGGGGATCACACATTTCATTCTTCTAGCAAAGCAGCAAAGACTAAACCAGAATACCTGCCACGTCATACTAAAAAAAGGTGTTTAGAATAAGGGAGGAGTGAGCTAGTTGGTAAGTATTCACTCTAAAAGACAGGGCATGCAAACCTGGACACAAGGAAGTACTCAAGATGCCATAGATGCTAACAACTGTAAAGACGCACAACGCCAGAAATGAAATGCTTGAAAACTAAATAATGCACCAATCAATCCTGGCGGAAATAAAGAAACGCTCAAAAACTAAATGGTGCACCAATCAATCCCGTACGTACATGAGTCTATGTGACAGAAAACTGTAAGGTCATTTAATTTCTTTTGTTATACAAGTCAACTGCTGGTTGACTCACACGTGTCATCAATATTATTGGTATGCAAAGCCTCAGTCATGAAATGCATTTTTTTATTTCGTGCCGGTACAAAACTGTGCATTCATTGAACTTTGGCGTGCTCTTAAACTCTCTGCAATGTAAATAAAGATTAGAAGGTGCGCCTCCGGTTAGTGATCTCATATGTTCCAAAAACCTCAGGTTAACACATTAACACAGTGGCCTGTCTGTCCTATGCAAACTTCTTTCTCGTGAAAGCCCCATCTTTAAGAATAAAGAAAGTTCTTTGAAAATGTAATTGAAATTTTACAACATGACTGACAAGGCCCAACTTGGTTAGGACCTAAAGTGAATCTGAATGTGTGATTGTCTTGATGCCCAAAACAAGGTTCTCAAGCACGCGGACTTCATGCTTTTGCTGGCGGCCGAGCCCACACACGACTGTTTTTGTCCCATATTTTCAAGTAAGTAGGGTAGGTAAAAACTGTATTTTTCGTTTTGAAAAGAAAGGAGCAATGGGATAGAGACGAGGAGAGGTTGCTACACTTGGCGCAACCCTCTGTGCCCAACCCAGGATGACCTCCCGGACATCAGGTTTCAAGCGGCACACGGCAGCCTCCCACTGCTCCTCATTGCCTAATACTTGTTGCAGGAACAGGGTAAGCAGGGCGTTCATGAGCTACGCAGACGTGGCTGGATTCAAGATTTTTTTTTTTTTTTATGAGGCACCCCATTTTGTTACCATGTGAAACGTAACCATGGAATAAGAACTCTGCATTTCAGAATCTGCATGCAGATTTCAGTCAGCCGAAGATCACGGTTAAAAAGGTTTTCGAAATGTGATGCCAAATCTCTCTCTTTCAGAAATGAACCACGTACGAGATACGGGACAGGCTTGCTTTTGAGTGCCAAAGTTAGCTCATATTTTGTTCAAACTCCTTATCACCGCCGCTTTTCCAACCTTCTTCACTATTTACACCTATCATATGATGGAATTGTGCAGCAGTGGCCCACTAGCTGAGGAGAGCTTGAGACCCTCTTCCTAAACAATCAATACTCCTGAACACCTTATCTTATATTATGCTCACAAAGCTTGGTCAAGACAATTCCAATTAGGACCGGTATGCACGCAGTACAATCTGTGGATGTTAATTTCAGCTACTGACTTGCAAGTGCAGTAGAGAAGGTAACCCTCCTTGTGCAACTGGCCTGCCAGTTCGCTCTGGTGGTTGTGAAGCAGCTTGTCATTCACTACTGCAACGAGCTTCTTCCCGGCTCTCAGAGCTTGGAGTATACTGCCTGCACCTGGAAGAGAGGTTCACATGAACACCCGCGGGGTACAGTGCCCACGTTTGCATAGTAGTGGAAAACACATTTCATTGTTTATAACCCCTCACTGAAGAACTTCAATGTTTGCCACTTCTCAATACCCATCTAATGTTCTAGAAGATTGCGACACAAATGTGAAATGCCATCATTCATCCAAATGCAGATGATGTTTTACATGTGAGCGCGTTTCTAAGAAAGAAAGCACATTTCCCTAATGAGCTTGTACTCGGGACCAACAAGTTTCGGGCACTGTGGTTCACCCGAGGCTACCTTGTGTATTTCCACAGAAATTGAATTATTCGACTTCTGACCAGTGCGGCTTCAGCATTTCTATCCAGTACCTTCTTATAAACCCCTGCTCGGACTAAAACACAGAACGACATGCGCGTGCAGTCATGGAGAACTCACCCCCATGACTTATAACCAGGGATGCTTCGTTGATGTCTCTTGTCAACGAATCCTTGAAGTTATAGCTTTCCACAGATGGTTCAACATTGCCATCAACTTTCGGTGTGTTCCCTTTGCCAACTTGAAGAAGAACTTTCGTGTAACCTTGGTTCTTTAATACCTGCATTAAAGGCACGTGCATTCGAAAAAGGTAAAATGTTTTCGTATAGTATGCAAGCTGTGATGCTCTGTATGCGTTAATCGGTGCGAAATGCAAACTCACAGCTAGCACCTCCGGCGATACAACGGTTTCGATGAGCTCGTCGAATGATGTTGTTCCCACAGTAACAAATACGGTCTTCATTTTCAAGGCTAGTGACGGCGCCGTTCCATGGGCTTCCGACGTGCCTGCGTGGACATCGATAGCGCAAACACAACCAACACGATAAAAAGACAAATAATTAAATCAAATATATTAGCGGGGTCCTAGATTATGTAAGTTGTCCATAAGCAACGCAAAAACTGATTGCAGTGCACTGGGATATAATTAGCCGCGACGTCATGTTACATTTTTTTTTTTTCTTTCGTGCACGTACGCCCGCGTAGGATCAAGTTGCCTTTGCATACCTCAGTCTCCGCAGTCGACCAGCGAGCTTCAGGTTACTCGCGGACGCTGTCAGTATCGAAATACAATCACCAGGCGATTCCCTCCAGGTACAGTCCTTCGCGTCATGCAACAAAACTTCACTGAAGCCTAGCAACCAAAACCGAAACTCTGCGTACGTGCCCGATGCGTGCGCATACACCTACCCTCGTTCCAAGGAAGCTGCCGTCGCTAGGAAGCAAAACATACAAAAAACAACAAACTGAGGGTATTGTGTTGTTCCAGCGCCTGCCATGGCGGAAGGGTGGATAATCGCTCCGTGGTGACAAATTCGTTTCCTTCGTACCCTTGGGCTTGCCTGCTGATCGTTGGATTGAAGATTAGACCCGCTATGCGTCGTACGTAATTAGGGTAAGCGACACTGCGTTTTCATCCTTGTTGTCGTCCCATTTCAAGTGTTTGCCGGGAGCGCCGATCATGCCGACCTCTCAGTACGTGTGAAGTGTGAATGTCGAGAGAAAATGTAACCGTGTTAGTCATCTCTTAAATATTGTTCTATGCGAAGTGTCGACGCAGCGATGCAGTCGTCTTCGTTTCGAAGACACCGCGTTGATTAGCGAGAACTGTTCGTTTCCTAGCCCTGAATTTCGCCAATATCGGGACCTGCTGCTGCGCTCTTATCATTGTGCAAGGATTTGTGGTTTGTAAGCACGCGACGCGCGAAGGCCCAGATTCTGTGGCTTCCGTGGGCGCGTGACATTGCTCGTGCATTTCATCCCAGATTTCTTGAGGCTGGACCCGGCCGCCGGGCACGGCAATTCTTCCGATGCTTGCCAAGTGACGAATTCAACGCATCTTTTCGCTGCGGCTGTAAGCACTCCTGCTTTCTTATCAAAGTATCCTCGTTTACTGCGCGTCTCCGTGTCGCGCCGCTTGCGTTTCGTCGATTGCTTGTTCTAGTTCACTACGCCCGGAATCGTGAATCACGTCGATGGCTTCGGCTGTGGGATTTGCCAAGGGTGACGCTTTTAGCTTCGTCGCGCTGTTGTCTCTGTCGTCGCTTCGCGAATACCGACGGCCAATGCTTGGTTGCCTCGCTGTTCTCGAAGCGGGGGTTAGGAAAATGCAGCCGACCGCAAAATTGCTTGCTTGACCGAGCACATATTGTGCTTCGTCGCTGCGTTGGCTTGTAATGAGCAGTGCGCAGCGTTGCGTTCGGACTGCGATTCCACGCTGCGCGCTTTTTTTTTTTTATTTAACATGAACTTCGTTTAGGAAGGGAGCAAAATTTTACTGAGCTAGATTATTATGTGCTTTAAGCCTTCCAACAGTATTACGGCCATCAGGCCGCAGCCCTAGCGTTCACGTGCATCTTTTTTTCTTATTTCCTTTACCGGTTGTGCAGTTCATATGGTTGCATAGTTGCGTGCAGCGAATGGAGAAGTCTCGTTTTACCCTGTCAAAGCGTGCCGTTGCATTTAAATTGCGAAGCAGCATTCAAAGTGTCACCTCTTTCCTTCTTCCAATATTGTGTTCATGCTATTGCTGATTTTTATTAGTATGTCTGCTTTAGCGATGTTTTTTTTTTTTGTGAACATGTGCGGTAGTGAAATAAAATAGTGTTATGAGTGGGATTTAACAATTTTATCATCTTGTTTTTTTAAGGACATGGCTGCTATTGCAGGATTACATCGATTAAGCATATAAGAGTTTAGTGTTCCTATCTGCTGTATATATCGCATCACCACCCATGTGTGTGTCAGTATGTAAGCGACAAGCTGAGCTCGTTAGTTCGAATTATAATTAAGTTTTTGTAATGATCAAGAGCATTTGGCCATCTCTTATGTGCATTTATTCCCATAATTTTAGCAATAGTGTGTGTACCACTGCTTGTTTTCGGCTAGTTCGTCCAAGCAGAGATGTGTGTTTCAAAACTTTTATTTGCAAACCAACCTGATCTCTATGTCTCATCTTCCTTATCGTATCCTCTGACTTTTTTGATGAGGAAGTTCCCAAGTCATCATTGTAGTTATATTTTGCCCTTATTACTGTTTCTGCGCTCATAGTGACCATTTGGGGCACAAGGAAGGTAAGCAGGGCGAAAGGAAACTCTGAGGTTGATTTGTGAATGCTCTCTTGATTTGTTCAGGAAGCATGTTAATTTAAGGCAAGACCACATAAACAATGAAAGAAGTCTTAAGGTAGCATTGTAAATATGGGCCTTAAGACAGTGAGAAATATATTGTAATGCAATATGTTATTTGGAACCGTCTGGATATTATTGGCATTTCCGAATGTTGAAGTCTTAAATGATCTTTGCAATGCAGTACATGTGTAAGTACACAATAAAAAAAGTCTAAGGGGGTGGGGGAGAACTGTGCACAAAAGTCCGTTCACTCATGTACTTCAAAAATACAAAGGCTTTATAGCGATTTTCAAATCACTCAGTCAAACACTAACAACACCCTCAATCTTGTTCAGAGCAACAGGATTTCAATCTAAGGAACATTTTAAAATGTGATAGCAGATCCTGTGTTGCAATTTTATCAGTTGGCTTGTTCCATTCCAGTTTTGGCAAATACTGAACAGTGGCATAGGCGAAACCCTCATGCACAATTTTTTAAGAGAAAGCTTGCGGGTCCGTTACACTTTTTATACTGTGCCTGCTTGGTATTGTTTTGCATTTCATCTTAACCCTCCCCCCCGTCAAAGAAAAAAAGTATTACGTGGGCCTCTTACTACCTTCATGGTGAGTTAGTACTAGTTGCAAAGCCACAGAGATCCGTTATCTAAGCTTTCAGTCTTTATGGAAACAACTTTACTTTTGACCATGCAGGCCATGGAGGACCAACTTCTCTCTCCTGGTAGTCAGAGCACCCAGTGGAACCACTCTTCGGGCCTTGTCAAGGGCCAACCAAAGGCAAGTGCCCAAAAAGAGTGGCCAGTGTTTCTGGGCACTGTCTTGAAGTTTAAGCCACATTATCAGACTGTTGTGAGCAAGGAAGCGTGGGTTTACTCGTGGTGCACACATTTTCTTCTCAAAGGTGAGCTGGAAGTAGTTGTGCATGGACTAAGTGCATTTTAGAAAACCCCATGTGGGTGAAATTAATGCGAAGTCTCATACTGTCGCAAGCCCTATAGTCATATTGTGGTTCCGGCATGTGAACCCCTTGAACGTGTAGTGGGCATGGGCCGGATTGACTGACTGCGAGACAAGAGGTCCGTGCGGTAGAGTTGTTTTTTCTTCGCCTAGGCCGAGCTGCGGCGACACGCGAGTGCGGGCTGCAGCCAGGAGAGAAAGAGGAAAAGTGTACAAGGGAGGATGTTTCATGTATATACAAAAGCACAGTGCAAGAGTTGACACACAGAGTTAAGTTGAGGGCACATAGTTTATATAACGTGGGGGTGTGGAGGCGTGTGTTTAGACGCTCACCACAGGGCTTCCCCCCTGAGAAAGGAAGCCGAAGTGACGAACAATAAGTTAGCTCCAGTGAACTTGGCGAGCCGGAGGTACTTCGTGTTGGTTGTAAAGATCTGCAGGCATTGTAAAAGGACAGGTAGCAGATGCTGAAATGCAAGAAACCGGGCCACCTACGTATGCTGGCTTCAGCCGCTCGAGTGCGATTGCATCGCACTTTCCGTTAAGGTCCATGATCAAAGATGGGGAACGGCGTTCGAGTACACGGAAGGGCCCAAGATAATGTGGTCGCAGGGTACTGCGCACGGGGCCGCAGCACACGAAGGCATGCGTCGCTTTGTGGAGGTGTGGATTCACGTAAACAGTCCGTGAGTGGCTTGCTCGCGTTGGCTGTGGTCGAAGGTTCCGGAAGATATCGCGCAGTTTGTCAAGTACTCGCTTGGTGGGGGGAAGTCTAGTTGAGTTTAGTGGCATCAAAGAAATCTGCCGGTAAACGAAGAGGGGCTCCATAAACAAGCTCAGCACTGGCGCACGACAGGCTTCCTTGAACGCAGATCGGATTCCCAGCAACGGGAGAGCCTCGAGCCACTTGACCATAGGACCATGTGCTGTAAGTGCTGATTTCAGGTGATGATGGAAACGTTCTACAAGCCTGTTTTATTTGTGGATGGTAAGAGGCAGTTCGCAGTCGCGCCACTCCCAGCAGCTTGAGAAGTTTCTTGAAAAGCGATGACTCAAACTGGCGGCCGCGGTCACTGACGATTGCTGTGGGGCAGCCAAATTGTGCCACCCAAGTAGAGACAAAAGCATCAGCCACTGTAGCTGCTGTGATATCGGGGATAGGCATAGCCTCAGACCATCGAGTGAAGTGTTCAACACAAGTCAATATATACCGGTAACCTTAACAAGAGGGAAGGCCAACGATGTCAATGTGGACCACTTGGAAACGTTGATCAGTCTGCAGAAAACGCTGAAGGGGGGGGGTGCTGGGTAACGATGTACTTTGGCACGCTGACACGGTGTGCACGCACATACCCAGTCTCGAACGTCAGCATTCATGTGAAACCAGACGAAGCGTGATTTGATCAGCCTTTGAGCTGCACGAATTCCAGAGTGTGAAAGGTTGTGCAAAGAATCGAATATTTTCTTACGAAAAGCGATAGGCAAATATGGTCTCTTTGTGCCTGTAGAGGTATCCCAAATGATTGGAGCAGTTTCAATAGAGGCTGTATCCAGCTTCAGTGATGTTTGCGTATCCCGTAGGTGAGATAGGTCTGAGTCGTCTGTCTGTGCTCTTGCCAGCTCACGTAAATCGATTGGATAGGACGACGAAACTGACGTTTTGGAACGAGTGCGTCTGACAGCGTCCACGCGGCTAAGTGCATCAGCAGGAGTGTTGTCCACGCCGTTGATGTGCCGGATATCCTTCGTGAATTGTGAGACTAAGGCGAGTTGACTCATTTCCCGTGGCGTATACAGTGATGCAGTACGGTCCATTGAACAGGTAAGCGGCTTGTGACCTGTGAAAACTGAATGCTCTGCCTTCGAGTGGGTGGCGAAAGGGACGTACTGCCAAGTAGATGGCGAGAAGTTCCCGACCGAAAACGCTGTATCATGTTGGAGTAGGAATCATGTGTTTTGAGAAGAACGCAAGTGGTTTCCATGCACTGTTGACCTTCTGCTGTAGAACAGCTGCTAGCGCTGTGTTGGAAGCGTCAGTCATAAGTGCTAGCAGGCAATCTGGTTGTGGCTAAGCGAGTAGAGTGGCTTTGGCCAAGGTGCGCTTGATGGCACCAAATGCATCATCCGCAGCAGTGTCCCATCGTAGTGCTTTTGCTGAGTGCTTGCAGCAAAGCATACAGTCTAGGGGTTCCAGTAGTGTGGCGCAGTTTCTGATAAAGCGGTGGTAAAAGTTTACAAGCCCAAAAAACTGGCGGAACTTTGTGGTTGACAATGGTTTCGGAAACTCGATGATGCCTTGCACTTCGTGAGGAAGCGGGCAGATGCTGTTGGTGTCCAAGTAATGACCAAGGAATTCGAGGGCTTGTTGTCCGAATCTGCTCTTTTCCGTGTTGATGAATCTGCTACGGGATTTCGGGGATAGGCACGGACAAGATAAGTTTTTGTAAAGATGGTTGTGCCTTGGAGAGCTGAAGGGAAGTCCTGTATGTTGGGCAGTGGGTACCGGTCCGGAACAGTCTTGGTATTCAGAGACCGGTAATCCCCGCTTGGCCTCCAATCCCCAGACTTCTTGGGGACAAGATGAAGGGGAGATGACCAGCTACTAGAGGAGGGTGTGATGATGCCGAGATCCAGCATGTTTGAATTCCTAACGAGCCACCTTGAGTTTGTGGGGAGCTAGACGTTGCGGTCGAGAGAACACAGGTGGTCCTAATGTCACAATGTGATGCCGAATGACGTGGCACACTGGTTGAGTCCAGTTCAGTGGTAATGTTAGCTGAGGAAACTCTGCTATGAGGGCTGCAAATGGCTCTTTGGCAACTGTGGTGCATTGCCATATATGTAGTTGCGTGCACTGCGAGTCTATGAATACAGAGTTTAGTCGCAGAGTCTATTAAGCGCATTTCTTGACATCGACGAGGAGTGCATGTTGGTTTAGAAAGTCAGCACCAATTATTACAGAACCAACATCAGCGACCTAAAACACCTAGCGGATGATTCTTCAAAGCCCCAAATAGAGTGAGTGTTACAGAATGTTGCTTGAATATGGGAATGTGTGTTCCGTTGGAAGCTTTAAGGTGAAACAGTACAGTGGAGGTTAATTTTGCTTTTGTGGCTGGCAGGACACTCACTTAGGCTCCTGTGTCAACGAGAATTTTGTGTTTGGAAGTTCGGTCGAAAATGCAGAAAAAGCTACATTCTTCTTTACGCTGACTGCTCATCGCCGCTAGTGGTCGGCCGTTGAGTTTTCCGACCATGTTCAAGGCAAAAGGCAGCGGTGGGCATTTGCACCAAAACGGCAATGATAAAAGCACATTCTTGGACCTGGGGAGCCAATTCGCCCTTGCCGGCGATGATTAGGCATTGAAGAACGACGACGCTGGCGCTCACGATGTGCGGATGTCCCCGAGTAAGTTGCTGCCGCGATGAGATCTTCCCGCCAAGCACAAAGGCGGTCTAGATCGGAGGGGCCAGCGGTAGTGAGTGCAGGGTTAGGTGGCTGAGCAGGGCTGGCAGGAGGGGTCAGTGGTGTTGATTGCGTAGGTGTACTGATGGAGGCGACTGAGAAACTTGGTGTCGCCACCTCCATCGGCCACTGCAGCCAGTGACGTCAAATCCATGGCCGTGGCTGTAGCAAGCACCATTTGGACCTGACGCGGCAGTTGCTGGGGAAAAAGTTCACTTAGCACTGTAGTGTCCATAGTTGTCGCAATAGTGCCGAGAAGCTGCGTCATTCGCCGCAAAAGCGGGCTTGGGCGTTGGTCATCGGAGGAAGGAAGGAAAAGAACAGCAGGTAGGTTAACCAGTCTATAGACAGGCGGTTTGCTACCCTGCGCATGGGAGGGGGATGGGGGGTGATCAAAGATAGAGAGGAGAAAGCGAAGAGAGAGCTTCTGTGCAAAGAGTAGCTGCTGTATTTTGGTTCTCTCCGACGCAGTGGTCCTTTCTAGGAGGACTGCCTTGAGCTGGTCGTATGGTCTTGCCAAGGGATTGTCGCGAAACAAGGTAATTATGTGGACTACCTCTTCTGCAGCTGTTAAGGTGAGTGCGCCGACCACATAGTGAAATCACCGCTGTTGCGTGGTGATTCGTGGTAGCTGGAATTGAGATTCCACTTGCACAAACCACACGGCAAGGTTGCGTTCCCAGTATGACAGAAGACTGCTAGGGACAGTGGAGACAGCCTCACTGGATGGATCTGTATCGGGCATTGTTTGGTTGGAGGGTGGGTTTGGAAGATCCATGCGATGGTGTACGATCTTTGTCAGTTACGAGAGGCACAGCTCTACGTTACTTAGGTGCATTTAACAAAACCGGTCACCAATTGTCGTGGGCATGCCGCGGATTGACTGACTGCGGGACAAGACGTCCGTGTTTTATGGTTCTTTATTCTCTGTCTGCCGAGCTGCGGCGGCACGCGAGTGCGGGCCACTGCCATGAGAGGGGGAAGGAACGAGAGGAGGAAGAAAGCGTACAAGGGAGGATGTATTACATATATACAAAAGCACAGTGTAAGAGATAGCACACACAGTAAAGTTGAGAGCACATAGTTTGTTACGTGGCGTTGCGGAGGCACGTGCTCAGACGCTCACCACAAACTGACTGATCTTGAACTTGAAAAAGGAAAACGTGCAATTTTTATGTTTCAACACAAAGCTGTTGAATGTGTTACCTACTCTGAACTTCACGTGTTTCTTTTTTGGGTGCATAACTGATGCCTCACGGCCACTGACAGGAAAAACACGAGTTCAATCCCAGCTGTGGCAGTCGTGTCTTGGGGGAGTCTAAGCTAGAGGCTGATGTACAGTGTGATGTCAGTGCATGTTGAGACCCGGGGCTCTGAAATCATCCAGCGACCGAGACACATTGGGACGATAAACTGCATAAACTGGCCAACCACGAATGGTGCCTAATGGTAGTCATTTTCATCGTTTGTCTTCAGCCGCGCGTTTTCACTTTTCAGGGCACAGTTGGCTGTTCTCGCTTGGTGTCGCCCTGTAACAGCTACAGCGTAATTGTCTTGCTTTGGCTTCAGCAGGCTGTGAATTGAATTTCTAAATAAAAACATAACATTGTGTACCTATTTCCATTTATGCGATTGGTTCGGTGCACTACCAAGGGATTGACAGCGCAGCTGAAGATGTGTTAGAATTGAAATGGGCTGTGAAATCAATGCATTTTTTTTTTTTGCGTAAAATGTAATCTGCTCACAGGACAAGGTAAATAAATCTGAGATTGTTTGCAGAGGCCTTCATCTTAAAGTGCACATAAGGTTGGGAAACATTGCATATTTTGTTAGGTGGTTGCCATTTACCCCTTACAGAAAAATGGTCTAGCATTGTATTTCAGTCTTGAGAGATATAGTTGTGTAAAATTAGTTATGTAGCAATACTTTTGGCTGCAGCAGCTTTGCCATTTGGAGGCATAATCTGTCCTTTTCAAGCACCTCTGAATTATAATTTTATTTAGGCATATAATTTTTGTGGTCTTTCTTTTCTTTTTCTATTGGAGTGCGAAATCCTCACATTAGCAAGCCTTAAAGCCAAATGTAGTCGATTTGTAATGCTGCTGGCAATATATAATTTATTCTGTTTTTAAGAGAGAAAATGACATGGCAACGGTATAATTAAAAAAAGTTTATCAACCAATGTCGCTTTTTTGTTCTGTCATTATCCCTTGCAAACAACTCATCAATATCAAATACCTTTCAGTAAGAGTTTTTAAAAACTTCTTGGTTTGTCAAACCTTTGTAACTTTACATTAATAAAAGGCAACTTTTTGCACTGTTTCACAACAGGAGAAATGTGAGCGACAGTCAGTCTGGATAAGCCTTATTCTGCAGTCTATCGTATAAAAGATCAAATTCCAACAAATTTTCACTGAACAACGTCCCTGGATAATTGAGCCATGGAAGAGTTCCGCACCAGGGAAACAACACTGAGAGTATTGTCTCGGATTCGTATATACAAGCATCGAGTATTATTGCGAGTACCTTCAACAATTATTTTAGTCATTAAGGCTAGAATTCGGATCCCTTGAATTGATAAAGTGTTACTTGGAGACTCTTTAAAGAATTTGTTACTGCTCTAGTTGGTCCATATTACGAAACTGCAGAGTGAAAATCTAGTACACGACATAGAGCAATAGTTTTTGTCCTGTGCTGCGTGTGTTCTGCTATGTCCTGTACCTTAGTTGCACTCAGCAGTTTAGCTTGAAAACTTAATTTCGCCGTCGAAGGTTCGTTGTCCCTTCACCTATTTGGTATGAGCACAGCTCGTCTTTACCAATCTATCACCAGACCATTTTGTGCATATGCAGCTTGTTTGCATGCTCTCCCGTCCCCCCATGAGCACTTGAACGAGATGCATTTGTTTGTAGATCATATAACAAAGGTCAAAAATTGAATTTTCATAGTTTCATAATGTTGACATTTTCAACATAATAATTTGCTTTTCAGCAAAAAAATTAATAAAATGACAAAATGAGTTTTTGAAGAGCTTGGGGAGAATTATCAATATATCAAAATATTTAAGAAGCTGAAGATCATATCACAAAGGTCAAAATTTGAATGCTTGTATTAAGTTTTTTGACATAGTAAATATTAAGTGAAGACTATACTGGATAACATTTTCTGATGCTTGAAAGACCAGCTTTTTTAAGTTGTTGAGGTCATTGGATTTCACTGAAATTTGTTAGGTTGCATACTTCCTTCATTTATGGATAATTGAAGCCTTGAGAAATGTGCATGTTGCTTACAAATAATAGTATTGATTACCTCTAATTTCCTGCCTTGGTTTCCACATTACTCCTAGTCTGTGTGATATCAGCATGGGCACAGCGTCATAAGTTACAGAAGCACTGGTACCGGTTTTCAGGGGTACAGCCTTGCCTAGGCGATAATTGTGTATGTTCGGCCTGTGCCTTGCTCGTGGGGTTAACATTAAAATGTGTTAATGCTAGCACATATATAATTGCAATGCTGCTGAAAATTTATAGCAGTGAAGAAGTAATGGTTTGTTTGTTATGTGCTTACCTGGTTTATTTTTCAATCATCATGTGGCACCGCCTATCCAGGCGGCTTAAAGGGTACTGACACAAAAACTATGGACTCGTTTTTTTTTTCTGCTCTGTGTTGCAGGGGGCCTGTTATTCACATCATTTGCTGCAGCACATGACAAATAATTGATTGCAGGCCCCTCATTATCGACCAGTTGCTGTTTTGGTTTAAGAGAGCTCCATGAATGAGAAGCCATAAGATGCAACTATCACCACCTAGTTTGTACAGCTCTCAACAAGGTCAGCATACAGAACTACGACACGTAGTCCGCATCAAGAATTACTTTCGGACATAAAATGCGACTGCAGTGCTGCATAAAATTTTCAAAGCTTGCACCACAGCCAAATACACGCGACGAGCCGCCGAGAAGTATGGACTTCCGGAACAAATGTGGCAAAAAAAAATGGCAGCTACAACGTCCTCGAAACTAAAATATCACGAAACTACGACATCACATCAAACATAACGCAAATTAAATCAGACCTTCAGCTGCCGTCATTGGATAGCCGTCGCAGTATTGCTCTTCTCTGTCCCAGAAATATATTACCTCTAATAAACGAACGCGGCTTCAGCTTCAAACACCTCACTCTTTTTCACGCAGATTGCATAATCAGTTCAGCTTCATGCGCATATACGGGTCAACTAATGCATTCAATTCATCACCACTGCCTCGGGCCGTTCGTCTTTGGAATGACCTCCCTGATTGCATAGCCTCCATATCTAATCCCGATACATTTCGCCGTCAGCTACTCACTCTGTTCACCATGTGACCCTGTTTTTGTATTCTGAGTGCATTGCGTAACGGTGCTTTATATTCCCCTTGTCTTTTATTTTAAAATGTATCCCTCTGTCGCCATGTTCATATCAACAAGTGCTGTATTCCCTCAAATTTACCTCGCCCTGTATAGCCTAAAATGTGATCTCATTTATATATATGTATAGTTTTTCGTTGTTTTTGCACTGATTTTGCCTGTAAACGTTACCTGTCTGTACCATTCCGATTCCTCCCCCCCTTACCCAATGCCCTGTTCTGGGGCCTGTAAGGTTTTTTTTGAATAAAGAATAAAGAAATTTGTTCTATTGACTGCAGCGTGGTGAAGTGATGGAAGTAAGTGGGTCTCCAAGGAGTCCCTTTAGATGCTGTCAATACCTTCAAAATTCAGACTTCAAAATTGCTGTAAAATATATTTTAAGCTATATTTACTATTGATAATTTGAAGATGATATACGCTTGTAAAGGAGTCGATGCCACAGTTCATCTCGGCCACAAAATTTTGTGTCGGTACCCTTTAAAGGGGCCCTGCAAAACATTTTTAGCATGTTCAAACAACACTACAGCTGAGGCTCTTGAAAACATGTGAGCCAAATATTATAAAGCAGCATGCAACCTATAATTTACATTTAAATACTCAGTCAGCTCATAAACGCTTCGTCTTTTCTCGGCAAATGATGCTATGTATATTCAGAAATTATTGCGCCATAAGATAACATGTAGGAACGGCAGACTGGGCTTGTTGGTGTAATATATTGGAGGTTTAAGGCGCAAATACAACACGGATGAAGGTAAGGTACACACACGATGTGCTTCGTGTGTGTGTGTACCTTGTCTTCATCCGTGTCGTATTCATGCCTTGAACCATGAATAGGCTAGCATGGCACGCTCTAAAGTTGCTGAGGCCGCGCGTTCAAAAAAGAAAAAAAAAGAGGGAAATGTGCTCAAGTTCACGAGGCATGCAAGATGTACCTTCTTCCCTCATGCTATCCCTCCATGCTTAGCTTCCAGCGTTTTCATTGGAATGAGAGAAGCAATAGCATCGTGCTACAAATCTTTGTAACTCCGCTCATACTGGATAGATTCTAAACATACTTCTGGCAGTTTTATTCGTAAGGGAATAAGCTCCTCTCGTGGGGCCATTTCATGGCTACTAAAGAAAGTGTTGTGGGATCCTTTTAAGTCAGCTAACCGTTTTAAACAGGGGTTAGGAATCTGTGGGCCACAAGGCGATATTGATATTATGCGGCCTCCGTCATGACATCAAGAAATCTCCTTCACCCCTCCCCCCCTTATGGCTTCCGATCTGAAGGCCAACATCATGAGCGTTATAGGAGTGTCTCGGAGGAAAATAGAATTGCCTTTTTTGCTCGTACAGAATTATGTAAGCCCTGACAGACTCTGCCTATATATGGGACCCCAAGGTGAGCTGGCGTGTGAACTTAGAGGCGACATTGTGACCCGTTATTTTTGTTTTGTGTGTTTGCTGTGATTGTTGAGTAATGTCTCTTGGTAAGAGAGGGGGACAGTTCTGCCACTTTCAAATGGAAAGATGCCCAGTAGAGAAGTTATTCTGCTGTTTGTTTACATAAAGGTGTTTCGGGGCCCCCTTTTATGTGGCTCTCTTACAGGTTGCCCAAGAAGTGGTTCCCGAAGAAAGCCCGCCCCCTTCACTGTCGTCCATCTTCGAGACTGCGTTCAGTGCCACCGTGACACAGTCATCGGCAGAATTGCCTAATGGTATGGCACTTGATGGTATGGCACTCTTTGCACTGAAGTAGTGGCCCATTGTCACCAGACATAGGAATTTGCCGATCCTGGTAATCAATATTTGCTGTATGTTCTTAAAGGGGTACCGACACAAAAGTTTGACACAAGATAGCCTGTGGGGACGATTCCCGTGAACATTTGTATATCATCTGCAAAATATCAACAGCAAATATAGCTTGGAAGGTATTTAAAATTAATTCTGAAGTTTGTGCATGCGCTCGACTCCATCGTGCCATTAACAAACTCAAAAGGGACTTTCCTCATGTAATCACGTTGCAGTCAATAAAACAAGTTATGATGACGTCACAGCTGCCATTTTTCTTTTGCCACGTTTGTTTTCGCAGTCTATATTTTTCGGTAGCTGGTTGCGAATGCGTGGCCGTGGCGCACGCTTAGAAAGTTATAAAGCATGCTTAGAATGGTGCGCACGCTCAGCGACATTGCAGTCTTGTTTCCTATACGAAAGTGATTCTTAATTTGGACCATGCGAAAGTGTGTCAAAGTTCAGTGTGCTGATGTGGGTCGAATGAGTTTTCTAAACACATCCGCATCCGTTCTTGGTCTGAGCGTGTAGTCTCGATGTGGTCAAAAGCTGCACATGCCAGGTGGCGACAAATGCACCCAGTTTTTGAAGCTCTTTCAAACATAAACTGAAACTGATCGGTAATGAAGGGCCTGTAATTACTTATATGTCACGTGCGGCAACAAACGATGTGTTGTGTCGTGACTAACAGGCCTTCAGCAACACATTGCTGCAGGAAAACACGAGACTAACGTTTTTGCGTCAGTACCCCTTTAAATACATGATCCCAAACGGGAACTTGAAATCTGTGGTGGTTTATATATTCAGATATTTATTTTATAAAAGTAAAGAGTAGTTGGAGCAATATTTTTGTTAAGTCATTTTCGTCATTATAATAATTTATTTGTGAGATTTCTTTTGGCATGGCTCCCGACGCAGTATTCAAGTGATGGCATTGCAACGAGATATTTTCCGAAAGGGATCAACATCATACAACCAAACTTGCCTTTTAAGTACAGTACTGCCCTAGTGTTAAAGGGGGATGTTTGAGAGGCACCCTTATGTGGGATTAGAACTACGATCTTAAAGTTGTACCCCATTCCTTTTCATGCATGCAAAGCGATAATGGCAGCATGTGTTGTGTTCAGCTTGGAGGTTAGCGTGGGAACCTTTGTCTTGTTGGGCGCTCCTCTTTCCTTGCTGCTGCGGCTATACCTTCTTGCTTCTCAAACTGCGCTGTTTTGTTTCTGTCTCCCCATTGCAGTTCCCGAGATGCCCATTGAATGTGGCTCTCCTCTCTTTGCCTCTACCGACGAAGATGCCGACAGTGCATCCGGTCGGCTAGACCACGGAAGTGTCCGTGGCAGCCGCTGTAACTATCGCCGTGCAACGCCACCGGCAGTTCCCGCGTACTCTCCTTACTCTCCTCCTCCTCCGTTCTCCCCCTTTGCTACACCCAACCCTCACTCGCTCCTCTCCCTGAGCGACCTGCGCATGGACGTGCGGCTAGCCCCGAGAAGTGGTAGTGCGACAGCTTTTTTGTCCGCCACCAACGTCGTCCCTTCGAGTCGAGACTGGAATCCGGGCAACATCGTCCCACCAGACATCGTCTCGACAAGTGTCTACTCTTCGAGCGTGGTACCGCCAAACGTTGCCCCGTCGCATCTGGCGTCGGCGGGAGGCCTCGAGAGTGCCGAAGCACGCCACCGCAAGCGCCTGCTCAGCGATGGCGAGAGCAGCCACTGCAAGAAAGAGAAGCCACGCAAGATGTACCCGCACAGTCCCTTGGCCGCTTCCTCTTCTTCACACCAGAACGTGGACGATCGTTGGCGCAGCGCTGACAGCGAAGAAGGCGCGTCCGGCGGCAGGCACGAAGAGAGGCGTGGCACTGAACAAAGCAGCAGCCGCACGACGCTGTCGTCCAGTGAGTGCTTGCTGGATTAATGCGAAGCCAATGCACTTCTGATGTCGCGTTTAAATCACAGCCTTTAACTACAGGGACTGATGAAATTTCTAGTCACTGTGTCCTTGCTCTGCTTTTTGGCTTACGCTCTTGTCCTTGTCTTTTATGTGCATGCTTGCTGTGGTGGGAAGGACAATAATACCATGTAATAGTTAATCCTGACTTGGTTCAAGTATATAGAGCTTCGACTTCGTATTTTCTTATGTTGAATTCCAATGGCGGAGTCGGTGCAGCCGACCGACTTCGCGAGCGAGCACTCGACTCTGGCGTAGAGCAAATCCGCCATAGAAACACAACCTGCCCTGCTGGAGCAAGGCGGAAGCTGCTGCGTTACCCAGGATACCTTGCGCGTGGTATTTTCCGCTGTCTGTTTCCCACGTGGTTTACCAGCATCGCCGCATCGTTCGTTTGCTTGTTCAGCGCTATTCACCTGTGTGGAATGGATATCACGACAAGCGTGCAACAGCTATTGTCCACGACGTCTGCTGTCGCTATCGAGTAGCAGAAGCATGGCCGCACGTTTTGCCTAGGTAGCCGAGCCGTCCGCCATTATCAACACAACTCGCGCCGCGCCAGCCGCGCCCCCAAACAGGCAAACGTGTTAAAGGAAATGCGCCACGCTGAGTTCCGGTCCACTCCACCGATTTCGGCGGAGCAGTTTTTCCTGCTCCACGGAGGGACTCCCGCTCTAAATTCCCTCCGGCTCTCTCATTGGAACTTTTGACTCTCGCTCTCACTCTGTCATTGGAACACACTTGCTCTGAAAGGAGCAGAAAAACTTGCTCCGACTCCGCCATTGGAATTCAACATTAATTTTCTTCCTCCGAAAGCTTGCATCCCTTTGCTAGTGGCACTTACATCTCGTTTGTACATATTGTTTCAGGTGTTGAAGTGACAGCTGGGGCCAGTCAGCAGGGTGCAGCTTACGGAAGGGTTGCAAAGACATCGTCCGGAAGTGACAGCGACGCCGACGTCGTTGTCACCCCACCGAGGCCTCATTCCGCTCCTCAGTCCAGGCCTGTGTCCCAGGATGCTTGCAGCCAAGGTCACAGCTACTCGGAAAATCGTCCTACTAGGGATAATCGTAGCCACCGTAGGGGATCAGTGAGAACTCAGCCAAGTAAGCTGTTTGTTTAGGGATTCTGTCCTTTGCGTTCAGGGTACAGAGGACAAACGGACCACACATTGTTTGCCATCTGTGGTGTTTTTTGTTGTATGGTTTTTATTGTATGTGCACCATTTTCTTTTATCTACATAACTCTTCTTACCATTTTTTATTGGCGTGTGTTATGTTTAGGACAGTTTGGGCACTTCTGTCATTGTGCAGCAGCTCGGGAAACAGACAGCGAGTCATTTTTTAACATTCAAACACAAAATGGAAGGATATGAAAATAAGTCCGTGGTGTGGGTGCCGTTGGGACGTTCACCACAGCAAGAATGGCGCAGTAGTCCCATGATCTCACGACCTCCGAACAGTGGTAGAGACTTTTAGTAGGTGCCTAGGCCAGTGCGGGCTCGGCTCCCGTTTTGGGTGTCTTGATCACCACCCAGGTGTGGCATTATGTGCAGGTTACGTCAAGCACAGCACCGTATGTACCATGCAGGAATGCTGCTTGACACAGCTGTGGTGCAGCAGATCAACCAACTATGTTCCTTGCTTCAATGTACTTCAATGAGAACTCACAGACAATGATGCCAAGAGTATAGGGGATGTCATCAGAAGTAATTGTAACGTAAATATGAAGGAAGAAAAGTGGATGAAGCGATAACGCCATCATTTTCAAAAAATACGATTTTTTGAAAATGCTATATTTGGATTCTCCCACTATCGCTGCATAATCTCGCCAATTTTCATGCGTCCTAGATTGGTGATTTAGCCATGAGAGCAGTTAATGCGACGTTAGTGAGTTGAATTTTTGGCGATGGACGCGTGAAAACGGGCTTTTTCAGCGCCACAGTGTTGCCGATCTACGCTTGCTACAGCAGTTCTCTTGGTCGCATTCGAAAGAGCCGCCCTTTTCCTTTCATATCCCGCCGCGCTGGTTTTCGTCCTCTCAGTATGCACGCCGAGAATCCGCAAAAAAAAAAAAAAAAAAGGTTCCTCGCGTGAGCCTATTGGTGCGGTGAGCAAACGTCACTAAATAGCGCCTTCTTATTCGCCAGGCCTCCCGAGCTGTCTGCTGCGTGCGACAGCGGAGCGCACGCGAAGCGGCGAGTGTATTTCACTTTGTACTCGTCGGCTTCCTGAACTCGCTTGAGCTAGCAAGAAATTAGAGCAAGCATCACTGTATAGTCTCTACGCTCAACGATATACTGGTACCGCGCTGAACAAGCTCGATGAAGCCGCCGGGACAGTGCAGCAGGCCTACGCTCTCGGCCGCGTTTTCCCGAGCTGTCTGCTGCGTGCAGCAGTAGAGTGCACATGAAGTGGCGAGTGTATCTCACTCACATGACATTGTTCTTGTCGGCTTCCTGAACCCACGCGAGCTAGCGAGAAATAGAAACAAGTGTTTTTCACGTCTACACATTCAGGCACGCCGCTGAACCAGCCCGACAAAGTGCGCCGCAGCCACCGGGCCAGTGCGTTAAGCCTACACTCTAGGCCACATTTTGAACCTGGCTTGAACCTTCCATCATGCTGAAGCTGTATTGCAAGTTCTGCATCCCTTACAAGTTCGGAAAAAAAGCGCAAGAAATCTACGGCAACAGCAGATAATGGCATGGGCATATCCCACACGCACCTACTGCAGAACGGCGCGGCGACTGAACACGATTCAATGGATGAACCGCCGACATCTTCGCCTGTTTCCCCCTGGCCGCCTCAGACGACGTCGGTGATAAGCAGCGCATAAGGAAAGACACAACCTTTTTGACGAGCGCCTATCGTGCGCAACAGCAGTAGCAGAAAGTGAGTGCTGATAAGATCAGCAGCTTATCGGCAATTTCGGCGAGCGAGCGCACGCTGCAAACGCTCGCGACAGCACGCGAGGGCTCGGACCTGTCGGCGGCTACCGACGGGATAGTCGACTTATCCGCGATAAACAAGCTTCTTGAAAGAACGGCTAAATGCCGGACATGTAGCAGGACCATTTCTATT
Source organism: Rhipicephalus annulatus (assembly GCA_013436015.1). Lineage (NCBI taxonomy): Eukaryota > Metazoa > Arthropoda > Arachnida > Ixodida > Ixodidae > Rhipicephalus > Rhipicephalus annulatus. Next base: position 23,291 of record WOVY01003169.1, read on the forward strand.
GAAAAAGGTGAGCATGAATATGGACTTGCAATGAAGCTGATTTCAGTGTCGCAACTGTGGACTTGTTGACAGTGAGTGGAGCTCTGGGAGGGTACCCAGCCGGGCTAAATGAGCTGCATTTGAAGTGAATATCCGTGCCTCTCGTGCCGTGCAAAGCACAGGGAATGGCCAGGCAGCCCTAAACGACATCTTTTCTGTAATGAGAATATCTTTAAAGGGGACTTCACTATAAAAGCTATCAGAGCCATTTGAAAAATAAACTGAATCCTGCGGCAACAAGATCTGCAGACAAGGTCCTCTCCGATTGTGCCATGTCAGTGAAAACATGATACCAAGATCTGTGCTTTGACAACCCAGGTAATGTGGCCATCTGTTATGGCCATCATAACAGATGGATGACCAGAGGCCACCTGTCGCACACGGGTGTGGGTGTTCTTATAGAGCTGTTTTCTGGCTATGTCTTAGGCTATGTTCTGTCGAATTTTCGTGCCGGCTGCAAGCACGCACCACCAAAAGAGCACTCAAATTACTTAGTTTGGGAGTCATCGCACATCTGCCAGAAAAATACACAGTGCAATTCGGGACACATGAAAGCGGACGCATTAGTCACTCTCTTTGAGCGTTCAATTTCCTGTCACGGCTTGCGGTCACAGCTTGCGGTAAACTTTATGACAAAGAGCTGCTAAAACTCTGCCAAAGAGGCAAGACACAAAATGCAAACGAGGCACTCCATTCTGTCATATGGTCTCTAATGCCTAAAGAGAAGCATGCTTCACTCATAGCTGTTCAGACTGCAGTTGCTGAGGTCGTGATGTGCTTCAATTCAGGAATGAAAGAAGCCTCCACATGTATCCTCAAAGAACTTCAGCTAGAGCAAAGCTCCATGAGCGAGCGACAAGCAGAAGAGAAGGATTTTGGTCGGATCACGAGTGCCGAGCGAAAGCGTTCAGCATCTTCAAGGTTCCTGCAACAAGCAAAGCGGCGGCATCGACAACAGTGTGACAAAGACTTCTGCCCTGGTGTTTTTTGAGGCATTTACATGCAAAGAGAAGCATTTTTGTTTCGGTAGAATTCCTTGAATATACAGAGCTTTGTTTTTTGGCATTTACTCAGTTTGAGTTTTTTGGCCACCTTTTATTCTTCTGACAAGCGCTTCTCAGCTTTGGTACACTGGAATTTGATAATTTTTATCTTGCTGAGAAGCTGGATGTTTAGTGAGTGAAGAAAGTGCCATATGTGACTATAGGACGCCATAAATTTTTACAAAAAAACTACAAAAATTATCATTCCTTGATGATGGAAGGATGAACTTCTAAACTTCATAACTTTTGTTGTAGGATAGGTAGAGCCATGAAACTTGCTTTTTGCACTCTTTGCTAATTATAGACTGCAATGACATTAATTCAGCATTATCTGTAAAGCCAATTTACTGAAAAGTGATCAGAAAAACTTTTAAATAATGACTAATGAAAGACAGAATGATAAGAGGTACATAAAAACTGAGTTCACATTATGCATCTGCACATGTAAATATACTATCTCATAAGTTTTCATCACCCTAGCTTAAATAATAAGATGCCTGAGGGCTAAGTGCCTCTTCCCCCCTTAAGGAAGAATTCGTCTAACCGAGATTATCTCGTTTACATTAGGTTCATTTGAACTTGGGAGCACCAGTCAGCGCCGCCTGTCACCAGTAAGGCAAGTGTGAAAGACTTGTTTATTGTTTTTCAGGTACATCACGGGGTGCTGAGGGAGGCCCACCTGAGGCGGGGCAGCCTAACCTGGACTGTCTCTGGCCTTCGGCTCCGGACCTCCAGCTAGATTGCCTTATCAGTGATGATGATGATGACAGCAGCAGCGTGGAGCTCGTCAGTGTGGAGCTTCCCAGGTGATAAGTGCTGATATTTGTGAACTGTGGAATTGATTTTCATTTAGAATTGTGAACAAATGTGTGTACAAATTAGCAGAGGGGATCATCGGTTTTCACACCTCTGGCAGCAGAGCTAGTCAAAGAGTCAGCCAGGTAATTCCTGATGGGACAGAAAATAGCGTCATGGTCATTTGTGTGGTGAACGTGAGACAACTTGAAGCTGCCCAAAGATTGCAAAATCGAACTCTGGGACAGCCTGCGTAAAGATAAACAAACGCAGCCGTCTTGGCAGCAAACGAAACATTCTGCCGCGTGTGCGGTTATTTTTTTGTTGTTGTTTGCTTGTTTGTTTTTCTGCATTGTCCATTTGGGAATACGTGGCTAAGTTTTCGGAAGAGCTGAAAGAATACCCTCAAGTGTACGCATTTGGGGTACGACTTCGTACACTCACAACATCAATCGCAACTCGCCCCGTCTGTGAACAATACATCCAGCTTGCACATGGCGCATCGAGAACGACGCAAGGGGAGCTGGCGCACCGCTCACTGCTTCGCAAAGATCACGTCTTCTTAGTACATGTAACAGTCACAGCACAACACTATTACAGTTGAATCTCAATAATTCTAACACACCTAATTTGAACTTCTGGTTAATTAAAACTGACGCTGTGCTCCCATTTAAGCTATGTGTATTCCAATGTGCGAAAATGCCCTGTTATTCGAACGGGCAAGCACTTGCGACTGTTATACTTCACTTCGAAAATGCTATCAGCACCACGCCCAATCACGCGGCGGCACCTCTGACTCCTCAACGCTGCGCGTGAAAAAGGAAGAGAAGAAAAGGAAAGAAAAGGCTGCAGCGGAATGTCTGCTCTCTCTCTCAAATGCCGATTTGCGACGTGCGTGTGCACGCTTCTTCTTTTTTCCTTTCTGCCACATAGAGACCCTTCTTTCAACGCCGCACGTGAAGAGAGAAAGGGAAAATAAGAACAAAGATGCTGTGAAGTGTTGGTTCTTTCTCAAATGCCGATCTGCTTCTCTCCACGTGGAGACTCCTCCTTTCTCGTCGCGTGCTGGCCACGCTGCGGCTACGATGCAGAAGGTAGTAGTGGAGACGCAGTCATTGTCTTTAGAGAGTGTCGGCCCTGGTCATTGCCGTGCACAACTTCTCTTGCCAGGAGAATACTGAAGCTGAAGTAGAAATGCTTTGCAAGCTGCATGCAAAATTGATTGACCCGCTGCAAGGCAAACATATGCAGACGCGCATCACCGTTTACTTCAATTAATGACGAATGTCCTGTGATTTGTGATTAGTGTAAGTCTTCTGAAACTTCCCTCTCGTGTGTTAGCTCAATGCACATGTGCCAGTGCACGGTGAGCCCTTCGTCCATTTAGCTTTTATTAATTGAGCTTATTTTAAATCAAACAAATTTTCAGGCCCCCTTCGAGTTCAAATTATCGAGATTCGACTGTACAGTAAAACCTCGTCAATTCAAAGTCACTGGGGCTGCAAGAAAGCTTTGTATTAATTCGAAAACCCGCTTCAAGAAGTGGGATGCAAGGAATCGCATCCCACATTCAAAGAACATTCAAGAAGTGGGATGCAAGGAACATAGAACTTCAAAGTAATTAATCAGTGCTCGTCGTTTGCTGTGCCGGCCTCGCTGCCCCAAACATCATGTTTTCTAGCAATACCTGGTCTTTCTTTTGCCGTAAACATGGAGGAACTGTGAGCCTCGCTGCATCCACCGGAAAGAAAAAATGGGACCATGCGCACATTCTTTCTATTATAATTATGAATTAAATAATAGCCAGTATGACGAAGCTCACAATGTGTTTTGGCTGGGAAAAAATGATCTGAAATTTCTAACTTAGTTTTCGAAGTAGGTGTTGCCAGCAAGAACTCCACCAGCAGTGCAAAGACGCGAATCGTGGGAGCAACCGGCAATCGGAGGTTCGCATACATCGCGATTTCCGCTAAAATGTCCTTTGTTACTTTCTTTACAACCCCAGAAAGAATGGGTAAACCATGACCCACTGACGTTGCGAGATACATGCAATAAGCTGCCCGCGTGTCACCTCTGTGTTGCAGTGAAGCACGGCTCATTTACCGCAGGCGCACGTTTTGGTTGACCATGAGACCATTTTTTTCCCCCTTTTTTTTTTTTGCGCTAGAAGTAGCGAGGCTGGGGTGCTTCAGCTGCCACTCGTTAGCATCGATACGTTGCATTGCCTTGTGGCTAATAATAACCTTCTTTCTGGGGATTCGCAGCTAAATCGGAAACTGGCACATGGCACCCAAAGTTTTCTAATTAACCGGACTGGTGCTGGCCACCGCTTCCAATAATCCACTCAATCTTACATTGTGAAATACGGGACCGCGGTAATCCTCCGAATTAAGCGGTATTTCGAAATAACTGAGTTCGAATTAATGAAGCTTTACTATATGTGAAATCTCAAGGAGATGATCATGTCCCAAAAAGAGCTTGAAGATGTATACCTGCTCAGCTATTGCGTATGTATAGAGTGACATAGTATATGGTATGAAGGAAAGAAAGGTAAACATGAGGGATCATGTGCTTTGGTAGAAACAGTATTAATGAGAACTGACAATTATGCCAAGGAAAGTATTGGGGATATTATTAGAAGTAGTTATTGTGTAAGTGTGAAGAAAGAAAAGTGGACAAAAAGATAGCTTGCCATGGGCTGGGACCGAACCTGCGGCATTCAAATAACGCGTCTGATGCTCAACCACCTGAGTAAACACGGCAGGCATTTCCCATTAACTTTTTATGGTGTATGTATGTTCATTAAACGTGGGAATATCAGTCAGCATTGCCTGTTGTCATTGCCGCAAGTGTGGTACACGGTCATCTTTTGTATATTGGCATCGCATAGCACGTGATCTTATTACGAGCTGGCAGGTGACCAATGGTCACTTGCATACCACCTGAAGGCATTAAGTCTGCCAGAACGAAACCCTCACTATGAATGAAGGAAAAAAAGGTAATTAAAGGCCCATTTAATTTGTTAGAAACAATATTTATGCGAATTGAGAATTATGCCTAGGAATGTATCGGGGATATTGCCACGTTTTTTAAGACAAACTTTGTTTATTGGGTTCGTTGAGTCGACTAGCCAAGCAGCAGCTCAGACAGATCGTCTTTGTCTTCTTCCACTCCCGTATCTCACCCAAGCATATCAGGTGGCATTAGTCCCCCCTTTGAAAGCATCGACTCGATGCTCGTAACGAAAAAAAAAAAATGAAGGCATACACACGCAGATACAGAGGACCAAAAGATGGAGAGTGCCAGTACTCGCAGCGCAAATGAGGAAATTTCGCCAATGCTTGCGCCAAGTGCAAGAACAAAAGGCATAAAAACACAGGAGAACACGAACAGCAGCAGCAGCACAATGTCACGACATGTCGCAACACGTGAACCACAAGGGCTACTGTGTGAAGTAGGGCTTCAGCCTAACGACATGCACCGTTTCGGGCCGAAGCTGTCGACAAGAAGACGCTGCGCCGTCCGGAAATACCTCGTAGGTAAGATCGGTGACACGTCTAAGAACCTTGTACGGTCCAAAATAACGGCTTAGGAGTTTTTCGGATAAGCCTGGTCGCCGGACAGGGGTCCACACCCACACTCGGTCCCCAGGGTGGTATGTGACGTTTCGATGGCGGAGGTTGTAACGTCGTGCGTCTTCATCTTGTTGGTGACTGGTGTTTATGCGAGCTAGCTGACGAGCTTCTTCGGCGTATTGAGTGTATTCCTCAGCGTCTGGAGCGATTTCATTGCTTTGGTCACACGGAAGCATAGCATCGAGCATGGTTCGCACGTTGCGGCCGTAAACGAGTCGGAAAGGCGGAAATCGCGTTGTTTCTTGCGTTGCCGTATTGTATGCAAACGTGATGTATGGAAGAATTTCGTCCCAGGTTTTGTGTTGTACGTCAACGTACATTGACAGCATGTCCGCTATGGTCTTGTTAAGCCTCTCTGTCAGTCCATTCGATTGCGGGTGATAAGCCGTCGTTTTTCGATGAGTTGTGCAGCTCAATTTAAAAATGTCCTCCATCATTCGTGCTGTAAATGACATCCCTCTGTCCGTAATCACGCGTGACGGGGCACCATGCCGTAGGACGATTTAGTGCACGAAGAACTGCGCGACTTCAGAGGATGTGCCACGGGGTAACGCTTTTGTTTCAGCATACCGAGTGAGATAATCTGTCGCAACTATAATCCATTTGTTCCCAGAGGACGACAAAGGGAAGGGTCCAAGAAGGTCCATTCCCACGAGGTCAAACGGTGTCTGTGGTGGTGCGATCGGCTGGAGCAGGCCTGCGGATCTCACAGGCGGAGTCTTGCGACGCTGGCACTCACGGCAGCCTTTCACGTATCGATGTACACTTGTTGATAGTCGCGGCCAGTAATACTGTTGGCGTACTCTGGCGAGAGTTCGCGAATAGCCCAAATGTCCTGACGTGGGCTCGTCGTGGCACGCAAGGAGGATCTCGTCCCGCATTTCGGTAGGAACAATGAGTAGGAAGGCTTTGTCGCTACCACGGGCGTTTTTCTTGTAAAGAATGCCTCTTCTTAGACAAAAAGAGGACAGTTCGCGAGCAATGTGTCGAGGGACCTGAGAGTTCCGGCCTTCCAGGGAATCAATAGCTGGGCGTAATTCGTCGTCTGCCCGCTGTTTTGACATAAATTCGGAATCGCTGACTGCTCCGAGAAAGGCATCTTCATCCTCGGAGCCCCTGACAGCGTGCCCCACAGGCGCTCGAGAAAGCGCGTCGGCATCTTCATGTTTGCGCCCTGACCTTTACACAATCGTAATATCGAACTCCTGCAAACGCAAACTCCACCGAGCGAGACGGCCGGATGGATCTCTGAGATTTGCCAGCCAGCAGAGCGAGTGGTGGTCAGTCACCACTTTGAAGGGACGACCGTAGAGGCAAGGCCGAAACTTGGTCGTCGCCCACACGACTGCAAGGCATTCTTTTTCCGATGTAGAATAGTTGGTCTCGGCTTGAGAAAGAGTACGACTGGCGTAAGCTATTACATGTTCAACGCCACCGTGTCGTTGTACAAGGACAGCGCCAAGTCCGACATTGCTGGCATCTGTATGAATTTCTGTAGCTGCGTCCTCATCGAAATGGGCAAGAACAGGGGCTGTTTGCATTCTCCGCCGTAGCTCTGTGAACGCTGCATCTTGTTCTGCGCTCCAAGTAAAAGGCACGTCATCTCGAGTGAGTCGCATAAGAGGTTTAGCTATCTTCGAAAAGTTGGTGATAAATCGGCGATAATACGCTCAAGCCGAGGAAACGGCGTACTGCTCTTTTATCTGATGGAACAGGCAAGGCGGCGACAGCAGCAGTTTTGTCTGGATTAGGTCGCACTCCATCCGCACTAATGGCATGCCCCAGAAATTTCAGCTCTTTGTAGCCGAAATGGCATTTTTGGGGTTTCAGCGTGAGTTTAGCTGTGCGAATAGCGTCCAGAACCTTTCTCAGACGCTTCAGATGTTCTTCAAAGCTCTCGGAAAAGATGACCACATCATTGAGGTAGACAAGGCAGCTTTGCCACTTCAAGCCAGCGAGAATTGTGTCCATCATCCTCTGAAAAGTGGCTGGGAACAGAGGCCGAAGGGAAGAACACGGAATTCGTAAAGTCCGTCTGGAGTCACAAACGCAGTTTTTTCTCGGTCTCGTTCATCCACTTCAATTTGCCAATAGCCACTCTTTAGATCGATGGACGAAAAATACTTCGCGCGTCGTAATCTGTCGAGAGAGTCGTCGACCCGTGGAAGCGGGTAAACGTCTTTTTTCGTGACGCTATTAAGCTTCCTGTAGTCAATACAAAATCGCAGCGTTCCGTCTTTTTTCTTCACTAGAATGACTGGCGAGGACCAAGGGCTGCTGGATGGTTGAATAATCCCGTCATCGAGCATATCTTTCACTTGTGTCTGAATAGCCGCACATTCTTTGGAAGAAACGCGATAAGGCTGCTGCCGGATGGGGCGGATGTCATCGTCGGTAATAATTCGATGCTTGGCGAGGTGTGTTTGATGGACTTTGGAAGAAGAGGCGAAGCAAGACCGAAACTCCTTTAAAAGGTCATGAAGTGCAGCCTTTCTCTTGTCTGACAGCGTCGAATTAATGTCGATGTGGTCTTGGAATTCTTCATCCTCATGCGTTTCCTCCGACGCGAAGCACTCCGTGACGTCGGCAACAGGGTCTCCATAGGCTACGGTGGATCCGCGGAAAAGATGCCGGTGCTCGTAGTTGAAGTTCGTAACTAGTATTTGTGAATCTTTTCCATTTCTTCCCGGACGACAGATCGGATGATCTCGCGAATCCATTCGGGGCTCTTGCTCCCAGGGGTGGCGAAAATTTCGGGGGTTGAGGCAGCATTCACTTGACGGTCAAACAGGGCAGACCGTTGGTGCAGCACTTGCTCCATTGTTGCCGCTTCAGTAAGGAACTCAGCAACACTCTTAGGGTGACTACGCACCAAACCAGCAAAAAGTTGTTCCTTCACACCACGCATGAGGTGGCGCAGCTTTTTTTCTTCTGCCATAACAGGATCCGCTCGCTTGAAAAGCCGTGTCATGTCCTCGACGTACATCGAGACGGTCTCGTTTGGCATCTGGATGTGTGATTGTAGTGCACGCTCCGCTCGTTCGCGGCGGTCGGGACTTCTGTAGGTCTCCAGTAGGCGACGCTGGAACTCGCGCCAAGATGTCAGAACATCATCCCTGTTCAAAAACCACGTCTTGGCACCGTCCTTCAGGCAAGTGTACACGTTCCGGAGCTTCGCGGCATCATCCCAGTAATTTATCGCTGCGACACGTTCGAACTCACTCAGCCAGTCGTCAACATCTTCATGCTGCTCTCCATGAAAGGGGCTAGGCATGAGCGGGTTCTGGACGGTGCAGTAGATCGGCGTGGAAGGTGTCGGAGCTTGCACGGGATCTTGTGTCGAAGTCATAGTCGCTGCGTGAGTGGTTGGTGTCTCAGGTGGTAGGCCTCGTTGGCGGCAGCTTACTCTGTGAACAGGAGTGTCCACGGGTGCAGGGCTTGTGTTCCGGCTGCTGGACGGGGTCTTGGGCATCGGGTGGATCGTGAGACGTTGTACCCAGGAACTCCACCAGTCTTGTCACGTTTCTTAAGACAGACTTGGTTTATTGGGTTCGTTGAGTCGACTAGCCATGCAGCAGCTCAGACAGATCGTCTGTCTTCTTCCACTCCCGGATCTCACCCAAGCATATCAGGTGGCAATATTATTAGAAGCAATTAGTGTATAAATGGGAAGAAAGAAAAGTGGATGAAAAGATAACTTGCCATGAGCAGGCATTAAACCTGCGACCTTTCAATGACGCGTTCGATGCATCGAACTCGTTGGTGTTGCCACTGCATGCTTTTGGATGGTATCTCGAGGGGCCCTGAATCGCTGCTTTGGCAAAAAGTAAGAAAGAAGACTTTGTATTGAATACTTTTAGGCAATATTTGCTGTTGAACAGCATTTATCTCTGTTTGAAGCGTTGACGCACACCAAGAGATTTGAATTACCACTTCGCTATTAGTGCATACTGCCATTTCATCATCATCATCATCATCAGCCTAACTACATCCACTGCAGGACAAAGGCCTCTCCCATGTTCCGCCAGTTAACTCGGTCCTGTGCTTGCTGCTGCCAATTTATACCCGCAAACTTCTTAATCTCGTCTGCCCATCTAACCTTCTGTCTCCCCCTAACCTGTTTGCCTTCTCTGGGAATCCAGTTAGTTACCCTTAATGACCAGCGGTCATCCTGTCTACGCGCTACATGCCCGGCCCATGTCTATTTCCTCTTCTTGATTTCTACTATGATACAGTAAAAGTTCGTTATTTCGACACCCGTTAATTTGGATAATTCGGACGGCTCTATTGGTCCCGGCCAAAGTGCATGTTAATCTATGGGACCAAACCTTCGTTATTTCGTCAGAATTCGGCTCTGCACCGCTTAATTCGGACAAATTCTGACGGCTGCTGCTACACAAAAGTGTGATAAAGCAGCGCTGGCACCACTGGAGTGAAACCTGAGTGGCATCGCCATCATCATCAACTAGTGGGGGCGATCGCAGTGTCACCGAACGTCGGCGCCTTCTTTCTTCTCCACTCAGCGCCTCGGACGCCGTTTTCCCTTGCGTTGTCGTGTCGGAACCATCTCTTCTTGTGGAGTTCTCTTTTTCTTCCATTGTGACCGTATTTGCATGCCACCACCATCTTGCGCTACAGTGATGGCAACGCCGAAAAAGCGGCAGAACTACGACGCGAAGAACTTGGGGACTAAAGTGGAAATTTTGGAAGCACTGAAGAACGGCGAATCGCGACAGCAGGTTCTGACCAAGTACAACGTGAAGCGGAGCACGTTGGGAACGTACATGAAAAATGAACAACAGATTCGACAAGCCTTCGAAAGCGAGAAGTTTCATGCCTCTAGAAAGCGGTTGCGAACCGCAGCTCATTCCCCCAGCTCGAAGAAGCTTTGCTCCGGTGGATTACTGACTGTCGCAACGCGCATCTGCCTTTGAGCGGAGCTCTCATCATGGCGCAAGGTGAGAAGTACGCTGCAATGATGAACATTGAATCGTTCAAAGCGTCAGAAGGGTGGTTTGCGAGGTTTCGAGAGAGACACGAACTTGTCTTCAGGAGTGTGTGCGGCGAAAAGGCCAGTGTTGACGAAAGCGGGACCACGGAGTGGAGAAATGTGAAGCTGCTGGAGCACATCGCCGCATATGAACCACGTGACGTGTTCAATGCAGATGAAACTGCTCTATTTTTCAGAGCTCTGCCCGACAAGACGGTGACTTTCAAAAGGGAGACGTGCATTGGTGGCAAGAAGTGCAAGCAAAGGATAACTGTGCTTCTTGCCGCCAATATGACTGGCACGGAGCACTTGCCACTACTTGTCGTCGGGAAGGCGCTTAAGCCACGTTGTTTTAAGAACCTCAAAAGCCTTCGTGTCGAGTACACATCGAACAGGAAGGCATGGATGACATCGGACATTTTTCGCGGCTGGCTACAGCAGCTGGACCGGCACTTCACGTCGAAGGACCGCAAGATAACTATGGTTGTTGACAACTGCAGTGCCCATAACTGTACAGTCGAACTGAAGAGCATCAAAGTAGTTTTTTTGCCGCCCAACACTACGTCTGCTCTTCAGCCGATGCACCAGGGTATGATTCACTACGTGAAGTCGAAGTACCGCAAGCACCTGCTAGAGCGAATGATCCTATGCTCAGAAGCTGGAAAGTTGTATCAAGTGGACTTACTCGGCGCAGTGCACATCATCGCCCACGTGTGGAAAAACACTCCGCCGCAAGTCATCGCCAACTGTTTTCGGCACAGCGATTTTGTGAGGCCCGAGCATGCAGCAGTAGCTGACGATGGCATCGAGGAGGTGTCGGCAGAGTCCAACGACGATGACTGCCCGACTTTCGATGCTGTCCTTCCCACAGATCTGACCTTTCAGGACTACATCGCGATTGATCATGGTGTCGCCACGAATGGTCTCCTGACCGATCAAGAGATTATTAATGATGTCACGGGCGCCCATTAAGACCACGATTCCGACGAAGAATCATGCGAGGAGATACAGCCGCGACCTCATCGCACCTCACGGGAAGTCTCGGAGGCGCAGTTAATATTAAAGGACGCTTGCCTGAACACTCCCGACAGCTTTCGTGCTGTTGACCATTTGGAACAGTTAAGAGAAATTGTGATGTCAACCGGAATCTGCGCGAAAACGCAGACAATTACAAACTATTTCAACAAATAAAGGTATGCTTCTGCAGCTTGATTTTAAATGTTGTTTTCCCTGTTCATTCGTTAATTTGGAATTTGGTCAATTTGGACAGTTTTTCCGGTCCCGTGAAATCTGAATTAACGAGCTTTTACTGTATCCTTAACCCCCGTTTGTTCCCTAATCCACTCTGCTCTCTTCTCGTCTCTTAAGGTTACACTTACCATTTTTCTTTCCATTGCTCGCTGCGTCGTCCTCAATTTAAGCTGAGCCCTCTTTGCAAGTCTCGGGGTTTCTGCTCCGTAGCTAAGTACCGGCAGGATACTGCTGTTAAATACCTTCCTTTTGAGGGATAGTGGCAATCTACCTGTCATAATTTGAGAGTGCTTGCCAAATGTGCTCCACCCCATTCTTATTCTTCTACAGTCGAATCTGGATAATTTAAACTCGAAGGGGCTAAAAAATTTGTTCGAATTAAAATAAGTTCAAATTGATGAAAGCTAAATAAACGGAGGGCTCTCCATGCAGTGGCGCATGTGCATTGAGCTAACACACGAGGCGGAAATTTCAGAAGACTTACATTTATTCACAAATCACAGGACATCCGTTATTAATTGAAATAGTCAGTGATGCGCGCCTGCACACCTTTGCCTTGCAGCGAGCTTGCAGTGCATTTCTACTTTGGCTTCAGCATTCTCCTGGCAAGAAAACTTGCGCGCAGAAATGTCTAGCGCCGACACTTTCTAAAGACGACGACGACAACGACTGCGTAGCGGAGCCTCTCTGCTACGCAGCCGCAGCATGGCGAGCACGTGCCGAGAAAGGAGGAGCTTCTCCACGCGGAAAGAAGCAGATCGGCATTTGAGAGAAAACTAACACTTCACAGCAGCCTTTTTTTTTTTTTTTGCTCTCTTTGCCCCCCCCCCCCGTTGTTGAAAGGTGAAGGGCTACAGGGAGGGACGAGAGTGGGGGCAGCGTTGCACCCGCGCTTGAGACCCCCCCTTCCCCTCAAGGCGCAGAGCCGTGCTCCCGCAAGAGGCAAGGGCGGCAGATAGTAGTGCCTTTGATATTGCCTTTTTCCTTTCCTTCAACCACACAACCCTGCGACAGCTTTCTTTTTTTTTTTCCTCTCTCTCTTCGCACGTGGCATTGGAAGGAGGGGTCTTTACTTGGCAGGGACAGAAAAGGGAGAAGCGTAACATCGGCGCGTCACAGATCGGCATTTGAGAGAAAGCAAACATTTCACCGCAGCCTTTTCTTTCCTTTTCATTTCCTTCGTGAGCAGCGTTGAGATGTCGCAGGTGCTGCCGCAGGATCAGGCGTGGTGCTGAGAGCATTGTCGGAGTGCAGTATGTTTGAATTAACCGTCGCAAGTGCTTGCGCGTTCAAATTACCGGGTGTTTTCGCCCATTGGAATACACATAGCTATGATGGGACCTTATTGCGACTTCGAATTAACTGGAAGTTCAAATTATGCGTGTTCGAATTAATGAGATTCAATTGTAGTTACTTCAATCTTGTGGTTCGACTCCGCGGTTATTACCTGCCCTAAGTAAACATAGTCTTTTACAACTTGAAGTGCACTATCACCTATTTCGAAGCGCAGCTCTTCTCCGAGGTTATTGTACATTACTTTCGTTTTCTGCAGAATAATTTTAAGACCCACCTTTCTGCTTTTCTTGTCTAACTCCGTAATCATGAGTTGCAATTCGTCCCCTGAGTTACTCATCAATGCAATGTCATCAGCGAAGCGCAGGTTACAAAGGTACTCTTTATTAACTCTTATTATGCCTAACTGTTCCAATTCTAGGCCTCTGAAAACCTCCTGTAAGCACACGGTAAATAGCATTGGGGGAGATTGTATCCCCCTGCCTTACACCCTTCTTTATTGGTATTCTGCTGCTTTCTTTATGGAGTAGTACTATGGTAGCAGTTGAGCTGCTGTAGATTTCTTTCAGGATGTTCATATATGCTTCATCGACGCCCTGATTCCGCAGTGTCTGCATGACTGCTAATATTTCTACTGAATCAAACGTCTTCTCATAATCGATGAAGGCTATGTATAGTGATTGGCTATATTTTGAGCATTTCTCTATAACCTGATAGATAGTATGAATGTGGTCAATTGTTGAGTAGCCTGTTTGAAATCCTGCTATTTCCTTTGGTTCATTGAATTCTAATGTTTTCTTAACTCTGTTAGCAATGACCTTTGTAAATAGCTTGTATTCTATGGAGAGCAAGCTGATTGGCCTGTAACTCTTCAAGTCCTTGTCAACTCCTTTTTTATGTATTAAGACGATTTTAGCATTCTTCGAAGACCCTGATATTCTTCCCGTCAGGAAACGCCTCGTAAACAGGGTGGTTAGTTTTTCTAACACAATCTGTCCTCCATCTTTCAGCAGATCTGATGTTACTTGATCCTCACCAGCAGCCTTGCCTCTTTGCATGCTCTCCAAGGCTTTTCTGACTTCTTCTATCATTACTGGTGGAGTGTCATCTGGGTTACTGCTAGTTCTTATAGTATTAAGGTTGTGGTTGTCCCGGCTACTGTACAGATTTCTGTAAAACTCCTCTGCTATTTTAACTATCCTATCTATATTGGTAATTATTCTGCCTTCTTTGTCCATTGCATACATCCGATTTCTGCCTCCCCAAGTTTCCTCTTCACTTATTTGACGCTTCCTTCGTTTTTCAGAGCGTGTTCAATTCTCTCGATGTTATACCTTCTTACATCGGATACCTTATGCTTATTAATCAACTTCGAAAGCTCTGCCAGTTCTATTTTTTCTGTTGTACTTGAGACTTTCATGCTTTGATGCTTTCTAATGAGATTCTTCGTTTTCTGGGAAAGCTTGCCTGTATCCTGTCTAACTACCGTGCCTCCAACATCCACTGCACACTCCGTAATAATAGTCATGAGATTATCATTCACTGCCATTTAGTGTGTTGTTATGGCGCATTCCCAGCAGGTCTGTATCATTCAGGTTTTACTGTACTATAATCAGGACAGTGAAATGGCATTTCACAGTCTGGGGCTTTCGCTAATGTGTAAAAAGCTGTTACTTGCCTGGTAAGTAAGTAAAGAAAAAATTGGAAAGGTGCCTCTGTTGATATCACTTTTCATAAAAAGCATCCAAAAAACAGTGTCTCGAAATCTCACGAACTTATTGGAGGATTTAAAGTTTGCCAAAGCTTTAGAAAAATCTCTTCTGGGTTGTTTTTATTGTCAATGAAGCAGTCCTGTAGTAAATGTTTAGCAGCTTGTCAAGCAATTGTGAAGCAAGGTTAGCAGCAGCAGTGCACCAGTGTAGTTTGGTCATTTTCAAAAGCTTTGTGTTTTCCTACTTCCATCTGTAGAAACTACCGCCGGCCAGTGCCGCGTCAGCTTGGCAGTGGACACTCGTCTGCTTCTGGTGCAAGCCATGGCAGCCCTTGTGATCTCTCTCGTCACGCTCTGCGGCGATCCCCGCTTTCAAGAGGACAGCAAGAGGACTCTTCGGCACAGCACTCCGCAGTCGGCAGTGGCCGTGGGCTTTCGCGTCATGCCGCAGCGGCCTTTGTGGATCTGACACAGTCGGACGAAGAGAGTGGTGCGGCCGCGAACGGGAGTGCCAACGACGTGGCAGGCCTGCCCAGGGGTGGACGAGGGTCGCCTGCTTCGACGAGCCCTGCAGTCCACTTTGCGAACCACGTGCACCATTGCGGGTGAGTAGACGCCTGGTGATAGGCCAGTTCGGTTCAGTATGGTGGTGTTACGCGGTCATCTGTTCTCGGGGGCAATTCACTTGGCAGTAAGGCGAAGGCTACGAAGATGGGGCATCGGCACAATTGTCTTACAGTCGAGCCGTCGTATAACGGCCCCACTTAAAACGAACTTTCGCTTAAAACGAACAATATACGTGTAACCGTGAAATTATACATTAGTTCAATGGAACAAAATCGCACTTACAACGTATGTCTCCGAGCGCCGCTGATCGGTTACAGCGAACGGAGTCAGCGGTCTGCCGACCTCCCGGGAAACCATTTTCGACTACTGATCAGGCATCGGCGATGTGCCCATACATTTTTATTGTTAAAACGCCAACCCTGCCTCCACGACCCTCTAGTTGCCACTCTCCCCAACTCATGGAGGAAGGAAAGTTGTTTCCTTTCTCATGCCCCGGGTGCTTTTTGTTACGCACCCCTGCATCCTTTGTCTCCCCCGCTACTCTGAGCACCCCGCATCGCCAGAAAAGGCCAGTGTTTTCACGCTTCCACCAATCTTTCGAAGACCGGTCGGCCATCTACCCTGTTTTGATCGCTGGTACTGTCGTTGGCGTCGCCGGCCTAGAGTGACCAGACCATTTGCCAACATCAGCGGCCACCGACTGTATCAGATAGTCTGCGTCTAGTGAACGCGCGTACGCTACCCCACTGACTGCTTTTTGTTACGCACCCCTGCATCCTTTGTCTCCCCCGCTACTCTGAGCACCCCGCATCGCCAGAAAAGGCCCGTGTTTTCACGCTTCCACCAATCTTTCGAAGACCGGTCGGCCATCTACCCTGTTTTGATCGCTGGTACTGTCGTTGGCGTCGCCGGCCTAGAGTGACCAGACCATTTGCCAACATCAGCGGCCACTGACTGTATCAGATAGTCTGCAACTAATGCGCGCGCGTACGCTACCCCACCGACTCTGATAATTTGCGATTCGTTTCTTGTTTAGGACTTTTTCTCGCTCACTTTGCGCTTGGCTCAGCATGCCTTCTGCGCGCGAGCGGAAGCGCAAAAACCTCTGTTAATTTGCGCGGAACGCATCGCGAAGTATCGAAGTTCGTGAGGCCATGCAAACCCGCCGGCACTACAAAATGATTTTTTGACCATGGCCGCTGATTCTTCGAACACCACCATGCGCACCGATCCAGGCGGCCATGCTTTGACTTCTGCGCGCACAGCCACTCTTTCCAAGTTTTCTACGTGCGAGTATCTCGGACCTTTCAAGCAAGCTACATAACCTGCCTCCTTCCCGTGTGTTTTGGTTTTCAAGGTCGCCCTCCGCCGCTTTCTCCCCTTTTTTTAATGCAACTCCTTGCCCTTCTCTCGCAAGCCTGCTCTCTTCTCTTGATCACAACCCCTTCATCCGTCTCCACCGCTCCGTGACGCACGCCACGCTGGCTCGAGTTACTTTCATTTTCTGACTCGAACCGGGCCCAAAGCTGTTCCACGCGTTCTTGCATGTATCGCGTGTGTGCGTCTTGCTCACTCTTGGTCTGCGTGTGTGGTCATGACGGCTGACAGGAGGACTAGCACGCTTATTCGTGCCGCTCAACAAAACATCGAAAGTGTGACCGCTTGGCTTGATCCGCGCGTTAGGTGCCGCGTTGCGGAGCGCTTGCTCATAGCTGTTGACCACCTGGCAGCCAACTTGCCGCTTCGAGCGTCCCGGTATTCAGGTGTGGAGATGGTGAATATTTCGTGGGCGGCAGTGACAACTACATGCGCGCGAAACTGTTTCCGCGAGGCCGACTTCGTGGTTGTCGGGCCCGATGCCGAGCCTGAAGCTTCCCAACTGCGGCAACGATTTGTAGCAGCGCGTCGTCGACTCCGACCTGGGAGAGCTGGTGGGACATCTTTGCGGTGGTTTAATTATGGCCGATGATGGTGCCGACACTGCGGAACCGTGCATGGATTTTGGCATTGTCAGTGAAGTTTGTGTTGAGAGTGATTTTGAGGAATCGGATTGCGAAAACGTCGAAACTTTGGATCAGTGCCTCATGCAGCTTGTGTCACGGGCCTCGGCAAACGAGCACCCTGCCGTTTTAAATGAACTCGACACCACCCTTATCGCTTCTGCTCTTCGAAACGCATGCATCACGGACTTTTTGGGGCAAAAAGGTTTGTGTTTTCACTCGCAACTTTTCTTTAAAAGCTGTGTTTCATTTACTATGATCTTCGGGATACAGCAAACGGATGCCGCGTCACGCTCTGGTTCGTTATAAGCGGGCTTGACTGTACTACGCATGTTGTTCGGCAGTTTGCATCCCCGCAGGGGTGTCTGTGCCGAAGAGGCTTAAATAAATCTTGCTGGTGTGGAGCCAGCCTATAGACCCATTTTATGTTTGTAAACACAGGTAGGCCAATGTCGACATTGCGGGTAAAATTATAGCGACGTCCGCACGTAACTTCCGCCAGAAGCGCTGAGGGCTGCGATGTGCGCCAACAAAACGACGTTGTGAGATGCCATAAGCGTTGTGAAAGCCATAAGCGCTGATGGCTGCGATGTGCGCCAACAAACAAACCTCAATTGCAAGATGCCACTCACATCCAACCGCGGCGCAGCACTTCGGCATACCGTTGCTATTTTTTTCCTTGTTGCTTGACTGAGAACACCACATGCACCATTGAAAACCCAGCAGAAGCTGCAGTAGACAGAGCGTCTTTTGCGCGCGCACGCTTATCCTTCGGTGGGGAGAATTGCGCGCCTTCTACTTTGACCAGAACTATTGCGTTTAGTTGCCGGGCACACAAAGATCACTTCGCTCACTAGACAGCCGCCGTTTGTGAATAGAGTGCTCTTTTTAAAAACAGCGAACAACTGGGTCACTTGTTAGTTTTCACAGTACCTGTGATGACATTTCATGCCTCGTTTTTGTTTAAACAGTGTGTTAAGTGTCAAGCAGTAAATGTTGTTAGTTCACTGTCGTCCTGTGTACGTTGTTTTTGTGCGGGAGCAGCGCGCTGCACGCTTCGATCTGCTTGCTGTTTTCAGCGTTACATGCTGCTATTCATTCATTGCTTCGCCCTTGCAGTGAAACTGTGATTTTTTCTTAATTTCCGACAACCGTGTCGAAAATTAAGTAAGGCTGGCAGCCAACTCTTTTGTGTCCGATGTCGTAGAACTCCTACAAAATGCTGGAGTATGCAAATATGGCTGCTCCAGGGTGAAGTGCTATTTTCACACAGTCCCTACGCGTTGAAACCGCACCGCTACTCACCGAGATAGCATGCGCGCCAGCGATAGCAACCGCCCTTGATTCGAAGTTCATCATAGCTACATGATCCCACTCCCTGCATTGTTTCATGCTCATTCAAGCCAGCATGCGCGCCAGCGATAGCGACCGCCCTTGATTCCAAGTTCATCATAGCTACATGATTCCACTCCCTGCATTGTTTCATGCTCATTCAAGCCAGTTGGTTTACTTTCTGTTTGAGGATTCAACGGCAGTTCTAATATGCGAAAGAGGTTATTTTATATACTTTCCAGGCGATAGGGACAGGCTGACTCGTTTTATCTCCTGCTTCTGCAGCGCTCGTGCACTTTTGCCCGCTCTCGAAAATTACGATGCACAGGGGCATGTTTACAATTTGGACTTGGAGGAAACATGGCTGCGACGACAAAAACCCGCCAAGACTGTCCATATAATTGCTATTGCAATACTAACGCAGCTTTTATTACTGTAAGATAAGTGTTTTCTTTTAGCACTGTCTTCAGTCTCCCTTTTTTTCACTAATTTGTGCGTTTATTTTCCGAATTTTCGTACCGACCTTTCATATAACGAAATCGTATTTATAACGATTTTTCCTAGAATTTTGCAATTTCATTATATCCAAGTTTAACTGTATGTGGTTATCGAATCCAGTGCGAATATTCGAAACATTCGAATATTCACACACCCTACTTGGTTTTGAAGGCACCGCACAGCCAGCACCGTTTTCCGGAATCGCCACACGAGAAACTACAGCCTCAGCAAGGCGATCATCACTAGCGACTAATAGTTGAGGGCACATGGTTAACGCAGCAGTAGATGAAAGGCAATAAAGACGTAAGAAGCAATAGAAGCGTTTTGGCGTGCCTGGCATTCAGTTTTCAATTGGTCTCAAGCAAAGCTTTGACCCAGGCTTTCTTGGCAGCCATCTGCGCCATCTCGTATGTTCACGTATGTCCCAAGAAGACACATGTGAATTCTTTCGACAGAAACGTATTGTAATAGTTGTTCTGATCATGCAATATTTTTGGAAATACCATCAAATTCGCCCCCCTTCGAGACTCGCACCTTCTACCGGGAAGCCCTACCCTCACATGTTCTGTCACTCCAAGCCATTATAAGACCACAACAGCTGTGTTTACGACCCCCTCCCATTCTGTAAGCCTCGCGAATCCAAAATCCCTGAACTTGGCAGGTATGCATACCAATACGGGACTGGGAGAATATTTTGTGCGCACCCGAATAATTTGCATCGTCAAGATTATTACCAGTAGGTAACAATCATTGCCATTCATTGTCATGCTTATGTGTCACTTTCCTTCACTACAGTGTGTGCGACGAGTAATGTCCTGTGTGCAGCGATCGTCCCCTCCCTCCTGGCAGGGAGCAGTGCTTCGGGCGCATGCATAGGGGCCCGCCTTCATGCTCACTGCCGCAATCGCCGAGTAGCCGGCTACACATGAGCCACATGCACAGCTACCCTCCTCAGTCGTACGGGGTGGCCGCTCAACCTCCCACTTCTTCCAGCCTGGTCTCCGGCTTTGCCAGCTGCCGGGTTCACGGGAACGCCGCTCCTGCAGAGCCATTGCACCAACACGTCCACTGCAATGTGGAAATTGGAGACTCCTGCGCACGCACCATGGTGGGTTTAGGTGGACAAGGGTGTTGAGGCAGGGCACACGTATCATGGCCCCTGGACTCCTCCTCATGCTGTCCGTACATGTGAACACTCCTGTGTAGTAAGACGTGCTTGTGGTGCAATGTTATAGTCAATTTTTTTGTTGTTATGCTCCTTCAAATATAACCAGCTGTGTCTGCTTTTTTGCCCATTTTTGTGCTGGGAAGTTGGACTTTCAGATCTAATGCTGAGGTTAGGTGTTCAAATATAACCAGCTGTGTCTGCTTTTTTGCCCATTTTTGTGCTGGGAAGTTGGACTTTCAGATCTAATGCTGAGGTTAGGTGTTCTCGTGAAAATCGGTTGCAGGGCATCCTATAGCACTTTTAATGAATCTTGGGTGCAAAAGTTTTTTTTTATGCATGCATTGATTTTTCAGCTATTTGCAACTTTTTTGGGGGTAGCGTACATTAACAGCCTGATTAGAGGCTGCATTTACCATAAACTTGTGGTATAATGCAATTAACTCTTAAAATTTTAATTGCAAAAGTGACACCTTCTGTGCACCTCGCCTGTATTCACAGTTGGTGCAGCCCGCCGGACCTGTTGATGCCAAGACTCTGCTTCCCTCTCCCCCACCCAATGTTTCTTTAAGCTAACAGAGAAACCTGAAAACTGAGGAACAGTTGCTAGTTACAGTACACAAGTTGTGTGTTTCTGCACAAAGCAGTGAGATTGACAGGTGACCTCAGTCCATGTACTGCGTTTTAACAATGCTCAGAAAAGTTTGGAGGAGAAATTAATATCAAGGTAACTTATCACACCACTGAACAGCAGTCAATAATTGTAATTCTTCACTTTTTGTTTTCTTGTGGACGACTGGTGACAAACATATCGATCGCTGAGAGAAACTGCCACACTTGACGCCACAGCAAAAAGAATGTGCGTGTCTCGCATACACTGATGTCCACCTACTTCAGCACAAGCCGCTTTTAGGTATAGGATAGTGTTCATTGACCACTCCAATTGCACGCTAAGTACCTACATTGAAAGTTTGTCAGAGTTAAAACAAAAGCTTATGGTTTTTTCAGGGTAATGGACCACCCGGTGCTGAGCCTTGCAGAACCTATGCAAGCTGTATTAGCCATGGGGGGCCATACAACATGGTGCTGGGTCACACTCATGTTTACCCAGGTGAGTATATTTCAGAGCTAAAAAGCAGAGCAGGGCCTCTCAAGTACGCTTTTCACAAGGCCGAAACAGAAAAGTGCGGCAGCCAGAAAAAGTATCACATGGACATTATCTTAAAAACGGTGACGAGTGCCGTGTATTCACAATGCTATGCAACCCCCATTTCTAAGCACCACCCCTGTTTTCACAAGGAATACAGTCAACATTCGATTTTCTGGACGCCAGAAATTCCGGCCATGCCTGATTCCCTGGACTTATCTCCAGCACCGTCAAGTTCTCCTAAGAGTCAATGTATTAAATAGTCCGAAAAATCAGATGGCAAATGCTGTAGGTATCCGAAATATCGGACTTTTTATTGCTAACCGCAGACTTAAGGGGAGACGCTCCTCGAAAGCACTTTTTTTTTGTTATTCAACTTAGAGCTTCAGAAATTGGACCACTGATGCAGTTTTTCCTCCTGATTCCAAATCTGTAATCAGTTTTTACATAAGTGCAATAGTTTGGGAGTTGTGTTTCAAGTAATGGTGAAACTTGATAAGTTTTCCGGGAACTTTCGCGCATACTAAATGTTCATGCAGAGAGTTGTTCAATGGCTCCTTTTGCTCCCTATTAGCCATAGAGTGCCGATATCTAGCTAGAAATTGTGCTCCAACTTTGAAACTATGAAAAAAACATCTGTGTAGCAAAGTACCCTTTTTTTTCCACTCGACCACCATTAAATTTATTAATAGATATTTACAGCTGATAGGTTGTGCTGATTCAAGTAGATATCGGCACCCTACGCACTCTCCTCAATGTGTGTGCCAAATTTCGTCGTCGTATGACCATTCTAAGTGCCCGAAACACTTCCCGCAAAAAATGCAAATTGGCCAAAATTGCGAAATGAGAAAAACGCGTTTGAAAGTTTGAAAGTCTGTATTTACAAAAATGAAAAACGCAGTAGCACGAAACTTGTGCTGAACACATACACACATGTCCAGAGGGAATATCAGTTGTCTAAAACTCTCCAGCACCGTAGGTTTTCCCTTCCCGGCTGGTGCGGCAGGACTCTTCCACCCGGGCCCTCTTGGCTGCACTGCGACGGTGTGCCCTCGCCTCAGCGGTCTGACGCACATTCATCTTGTGCATGCGCATGCTGTCTCGGCGGTCGCTGAGGGTAACCAGGGCCTCCGAAGGAAGCACCCCAAGCTCTTCCAGCACCTTTTCAAAGCTCGCGTGGCCCCGGTTGAACCACAGGACTGCAATGGCTGTGGCTGTTTCCACAGCAGTCCGGGAAGCAAACCGGGTCTTTGGACACAGCAGCCATATTTTGCTGTTCAGGGACTCGGCCGCGTTCTGTGTCTTGCCGTGGAGGCACCGGGCAAGCAGCTTCGCATCTGTGAGACGCTTGTAGATTGGGAGGACTGCCAAACCCTGGGCCTTGGTCAGGAGGGGGGTGTGGCACGGTGCAGGCTGGCCCTGCGCCTCAGCACGTCGGTGCTTGCACCACGAGTCTGGGCCTGCAGGACAGAACTTGTGACTTCCAGCACCGTCTGTTGAGCACGAGTGCAAACATGAGGCCCATATGGCAGTGTACATCTTGTGGACATTTCCCCGATTGTTCACAATGGCCACCTGAAAGTAAGTTTGAAGCTTCTGGATGGTGGTCTCCTTCAGCTTCTCCCCTCGTGGAAGTGGCGTTGGCAGCTTCCGCAGGCCGGTGCCCAGACGTTTCGCCACGTGGTTGGTGCACTCCTCTTTTTCAATTGGAGTGTCAGGGTACACGTTGGCATCACAGACCCCGTTGTAGGCCTTGCTGTCTCCATCGCTTAGGAAGATGGTGAACCGCAGGGGTGTCTCATAGTCCACAGTCCTCTGCCAAATGCGCACTGCAGCTTCGGCCTCCATGGCATGCGAAGAACAGTCGCAATTCTTCTCACAAACGGGATGATGAAACGCCTGCCATGTTTCTTCATCGCCTCCCATGTCGTTATGCAAACTGCACGCCAGGCAGAAGTTGGAAAGCACTTCATAGTCCAGGCACAAACCAGTGTCCAAGGACACTACAGTTCCCACACCATTGTGGCTTTTGTGGCCTCTTTTTTGCCATGTGCCGTCAAACATGACTGGCACGTCACTGTTACCAGCCACCTCTTTGGTGACGCTGCGTGCCCTTTGCATGTTTTCACAGACAGCCTTCACTGCCGCACTGTGAATCTTTTTGCCGATAGCATGGAAGGTCTTATGGTGCATAGGGTTTGGCAATCCAACTACTGCACAAAATCGTGAAAGTTGCTCATGCCCGATACCGACGGCACGCGCTGCAAGCACCACTTTCAGGTTCACGGCAAAGGCGTCACGCGAACTCCCGCTGTCGTAGCTTCTGCTTGCACCGCGGCCGCCATCTGACGCGACCCGCTTCGACGAGTACGCGGACGAAAGGATGCTCTCCGAGCACTCCGCATTCTCGCAGTGTAGCTCCAGAAACGCCGAAAGGCCTTTCCGCTTTTTATTCGGTGCCCGAACTGCGAGTTTACTCTCGTGACAAACGGGGCATGCCGCGCCTGCGACGACGGCCGTCAATGCACCCAACTCGCACAGCACTACGCTTTCGGCACGATCGGCATTCGGCCTGACGTCGTTTTCGAATAACGCGATCTTTTTCTGCGATGCACTCACAAAATTCACTGCAGCGTTGATCTCGTCGTCGCAGTTGCCATGGTCGACGTTGCCGTGGTCGATGTTAGGCCTACCGGCCGCTGGCCCGTCGCGGACATTTTCGTTGGCGGTGGCTTTCTTGTACGTCCTCCGCCGCTTCCCTCTGAACTTGTTCTTACTTCTGTATTTCCGATGGTCGGCAACGGCCTTTTTCGGGCTTGCCATCGCACGAAAACAGCGAAAAATAACTCCGGAAAACAGTGAAGCGAACTACGGCAAGAAAACACGGGTGCTGTCAGCCAATGGCGGCCCTGCGTTAGTGGCGCGCGGTTTGAAACGGCGGGAAAAGACTGTTTTTGTTGCTTTTTTTTTAGATTTTTCGTGAACGTACGAGACTTCAAGAACCGGGATCGTGGAGAGTAAGGACAACTCTACACGAGCCAGCGGCCGCAATATGGCGGACAGCTCTCTTCGCGGCCCCGCGAGCACGCGAACAGCAGCCCGTTTTGTGTAAATTTCGTGATGCCGCGCGTCACTGCCGCTCACTCAGACGCGTTTTTCACTGACTTCTGATGCTTATTTCGCTGTGATATTTTCAGATGTCAAAATATAATGTATAAAGATGATAAAGCAACAAAAAACAGAAAAGGTGAAATTTGGAAAAAAAACGCGACTTTTCGACCCGCGTCTCCCCTTAAAGTCACCATCAATGCCGCAATTTTGGTTTTCGTATCCTCGAACCCACCATTCTCTCATGTTCGCGTACCTCGTCGCGGCTGCCATACCCTCGAAACGGCAACTGACTCAATCCAGCACACGCCAATTCATTGCCCGCCGTAGCGTAGTCATCAAACTTGTGGTCAATCCTCACTATTCGTTCACGTGTTGTTCTGTCATCTATGCAGCAGATTGTGTGCTGCTGCATGCCATCTTCAGCATTCATGTTTCCTCATCTTCTGCAGCCATAGAGTTTCTAGCTGTGTGGTGCTACGGTTTTCGTTGAGCGAATTTGCCGAGTCCGCAGAGTGGGTGCGCGTATGACGGACTTCTATCCACTGAGGTTACCTTCGAAAATCTGTGCGCTGCCGACGTGTTGATACCAGCCGCAATAACCTTTCAGTGCTTTGCCGATGTGGACGAAAACCTCGAGCTATAGTGCAGTTGACCAATGACGAAATCATTCGTTGGTTTACAGAGGATTCCGACACCTGCGACACTATGATTGAAGAGGCAGTGCTTACAGGGCCAGTGAGCTCGGAGTGGATGCGAGCACAGATAAACACCGTTATCGGTGTAGAGCGACATCATGGCCTTAGCTGAAATTGAGTCGGACATCATTGTGGGCAATCTGAACGCTTTGCAAAAGAAGATAAGCAACTTTTTGTGCTCAAGTCATGCAACCTGGTAATGTGTGAGCAGCAGGTTCAGCTAGGTGGGAACAAGGTCTCCAAATGGGCAGAGGAAAACGAAATCCGCCTGAACCCACAAAAAAAGCACGTGTGTCTTGTTCTCCCGAAAGAGAGGTATGCACTCGGAACCCGACATTCAACGGAATGATCAACATCCGCCTGTTAATGCCGAGCATAAATTCTTAGGTCTAATCTTGGACGAAAAGCTAACCTTCATACCGCACATCAAGTATTTAGAAACAAAATGTGTAAAAGCCATGAATGTTCTAAAGGTGTGTTCACGTACTACGTGGGGTAGTGACAGGAAATGTCTCATGGATTTGTATAGAAGCCTCATTCGCACCCGCCTAGATTGTGGGGCAGTTGTTTATCAGTCTGCGACTCAATGTGCTCTGAAGATGCTGGACCCCATGCATCATTTGGGAACTCACCTTTCTTTAAGTGCTTTTCGCACTAGCCCCATAGAAAGCCTGTATTTCACAATCAATGATCAGTCTTCTTGTGACCTATTCCACAGCCATCTTTCGTTGAGGCAGCCTTACTCGCTTCGTGTGAGAGGCTTCGCTGAGGATACAGATAGGCCACATCTAGAACACTGTTCTATGGCTCTTGCTGCATATCTGCCGCCGTGGCAGTGGCAGCTTATAGACTGCGACATATCTTTTGTGGAAGTCACAAAGCATGCTCCTGTTGCACACATTCGCACATGCTTTCATGAACTCCTTCATAAATACAGTTGTTCAGAATTCTACACCGATGCCTCAAAGACGAACACTTCTGTCTCATACGCTGCGGTCCGTCCATCCATTTCAGATGTTGGTGCCCTTCATCCTAACACAAGCATCTTTACTGCAGAAGCTCATGCGATACTTGCAGCCAATAAACACATTAAAGAAATAAAGGTACAAACTGCAGTAATATACACAGATTCCCTAAGTGTGGTAAAAACCCTCAAAATGCTAAAAAAAACACAAGCATTCTGTCCTTGTATCTCTCTACTCACTCCTATGCACAGTATACTCAGCCAAACAGCGTGTCATAGTGTACTGGGCGTCATGACACCGCGAGGTAGAAGGAAACGAATTGGCAGACCACTTGGCTGCATCCGCCAAGCCAACCAATGCCAATAAAACAATGGCGATCTCTGCACTCGACCTGGAACATCTCCCCATACAAAACCTCGGGGCTCTTTTGCAGCGCACATGAGATACACACACATGAAATAAACTTCATGTTACCAAGCCGCAACTCGGTCAGTGGCCGGCAGTATTTAAGTAACGCCGCACACAAGTTACACTAACAAGGCTAAGGATAGGACACACATACACAACACGCTTATACCTTTTGTCTGGTGACGATCCACCATTGTGTGAGAGATGTGGTGAAACACAAACTGTGCTTCACATTTTTAATTGAATGTAAGAAGTTAGACGCCCTTAGAAAACAATTCTTCGCATTAGCTTACCTACGAAGTGGTTTCCTATCGGTAGGAAACCACTTTTCAAACCCGAGTCACAGCTGTCATTTTTAAGGGGGGAGGCTACCATCGGATACCAACTTTTTTGTTTATTGAGATATCTTAATGAAATTTTCAGGATAGACTTATAGCAAAAGCATCAGAGGAACTACAAAATTTCATCAAGTTATGTTCACTGGTTTTCAAGTTACAGCAGAATATCAGGGTAGTGCACATGGTTCTCTTATTCCAGGCCTGGAGAACTTTCAAAAGGTGCTGGAACGGTGAAATTAACTATGATGATTCCCAGATTGATACTCCAGGGGGTAACAGAGCCCTTTTTTTGAATTTCCTTGCTGAAAAGTTTTAGCAGACCATCAAACTTTGTGTTCGTGATTAGGATATTATCAATCAAATTTTGATTAATTATAATAAATAACACACATAATATATTGAAAAAATGGGCTTGTCACCCCCTCAGAAATTTATTCATGTACATAATAAAAAAAGACTTATGGAAATCCAATGAGTGGTTCCAGAGATATGGCTGGAATAAGCAGCCTCACTAGCCAAAAAAGTCATTTTGAGAAAACGACGTTTGAAAGTTTTGAGCTCATAGGCAGTTCTAAAATGAACCTGCAGCGTAACTGGCGTTGTTGATCCGTCGCCTCTTTCTCCTCGCACGTCAGGAAACTTGTTCGCAAATGCACAGTTGACGACGCGATTGCACTCGAGGCCGATGAAAGAGAAGATGCGGAAGCCACTGTCGATGAGCACGAGACACCAGGCGCACTTGTAACGACAAATTCTTGCACCGGCGGAGCAGGAGTCCCGTTGCTAGGCGCGTCGATGCGACCACTCTCTTGCGTAGATGAAGCAGAAGCTGCCCCACAGGTACCGTCGGCGCGATCACCGTCGGCGCACGTGCGAGCGGAGAGCCTCGCCGCGCGGACAAGCTTCATAGCTTGCTTCCTTGCACCGAACGATTGTAGCGTCTTCTCTTTCGTTGGGCGCATCGTGAGCGAACACAACAACGGTCTCGTATAGACGATTGAAAATCGTCTCGTAAAGACGGTTGAAAATCGTTTCGAAGACAGTTGAAACGTGGAGAGTATGCGAACGGCTGCAACGATACACGGAAGCGAGCGGAACACAAAGACGCCGGGCGGAGGAGCAGCAGACGAGCAGCCAATGGCAGTCGCGGGCTCCCCCGCGTCCTTGGGGAGCTCGCGCTTCGCCCAATCCCAGCTGCGCGCCTCAGCCGCGAGAAACCTGAAAGCTCTCGCGAGCCCTCCAATTATGAGCGGCTTGCTCCTCTCCTGCGCTGGCGCCGGCGACGCAGGTGGCGGGGAAAGAAAGAGCAAGAATTCACAAACAAAACACCACCAAAATGGCGGCACTCCGTCGAGCTGTCGAGAAACTGCGATCACGCCAAGTTGGGGTATTTTGAGCGCTCGCGCGCCGCTCGAGGGCCGCCGCGGCATGTTCTAAACTTTATTTCAAATGGTTTCGCGACGAATTAGACGTTGATATTTACAGAAAAGGTAGTTTATGACACATACTGCCCGAATATGTGGTTTGCCAAAAATCGACTTTTTCGCGATTTTTCGGTTTTCAAAGGCCGCGTCCCCCCTTAAAGCAGGTGCAAGACTTTCAAGTGATTTACCCAGAAAATTCGTAGCACGACCTCTGAAGAGAGGTTGCTGCTATGGTTACTACAAAAAACACAGCACATGCCTCCCGACCCTTGTATACAAGGGCGTTCAAGAGGCATTTGTGCTAATACCACTTATCACCACAGATTACCATCACGATCCTTCACCACCCATTCTAACTAGACACCTTTCACGTCACTGTCATACTTTTAATACTGCTATGTTTTACCCACCGCAGTGTGTGGAATTTTAAGGCCGTTATACAGCCACAGCCACCTACTATAAACATTGTCCACATACCTCGTCTCACGAAATGGTGCTCTTTGGCCATCATGTGGCTCTTGCATCATAAAGCACCACTCATCATCATCCATTAAACCAGTAAATGGTGCTGGTTTCAGGTAGTGCCGATGCGCGTTTGTATGTTTATGTTCTGAAAATGCATCAAATGTTCAAGAATGTGTTTGCTGCGTGGCATTAAATATTTGAGCCTGAAATTGCATCGTCAATTTTTGTTGCAGTGGAATGGCTGGAAAAAAAGTGTTTATTGAGGCAAGAATATTTGTGCGTTTTTTGTTGTTGTTGTAGGGGAAATTTGTTGAAGCAGCATTTTTTGTAGCAGGGTTCGACTGTACATCTTGCAATACATTCAGGCGCATGCAAATCTAGTTTGCATTCACCTGGAGTGCTTACAGTCCCTGTGTTCTCTCCCGACAGCATCGACAAGCTCTCACGTCGCCTACCTGGCTCCAACAAATCCTCCTCCTCCTCCGCCCCTGAATGCGAGCCCTGGCCTGAACATGGGGTTGGGACAGCCAAGCTCACCGTACCAGGCTTTCTCCACTGTGCCGTCTGCACACTTCGAGATTGCGCCTTCCTCGGCTGCCGTATTCGCCCGCATGAACCCATCTCACACCAGGCTCTGGCATGTAAGGATGCAGTGGTGCACCATCTAGTGTCTCACATCGACCAGTGAATACCTTGGAAATCTTTATCTTGTTCATTCAAAGCATATGCGTCTGTCAACCCCTTTGATTGGAGTGCCAGGGAACACCACACCTCTCGGACGTAGGAAGTAACAGCTCAACACCTATGCCTTCAAAAAAACTCAATGAGATTGAGCGTCTGAAAAAGCAGGTCATTACATAATATCCTGTTTACTCTGTTGTAAGACGAAGTGCTTTTCCGTTTGTACACCAGAAAAAGTCAACTGTAAACATACAGTCTAAAAAAATCGGTAAAAAGCTGTCTTTTTGTGCCACACTGAGAGGCATCCATATTGCGTGCCTTTCCCTCATATCATCACACATTCAGTACTTCAGGGTGATGAACGGCATGCATGTTATCAGCAGCGTAGCATTCTTCGTGGAACAAGCTTTTAGGAAAGGATATGTGGGCAAGCAAAATGATGAATATTGTTCAGGGATAAAAGTACGTGCTTCTAACTTGATCTTTTCTGGGAGTGTAATGAGACCTTTATTCATAAAATAACACAGCTGAAACAGTGTGATAGTTTTGAACAGCAAGGTTGCCTCACTCGTCCTCGCTGGGGTCGAGCTCATTAAATGCGGCAAACTTCTTCAAGGACCCCTCACGAGACCGCAAAGCAAATTTTAGTGATGCAATTACGTTCCCAGTAGAGCACATTGTTCTACAAAAATTTTTCATATGAATTGATTACTGGCAGAGAGATTAAAATATTTTGGAGCTGTGTGCAACCGAGATGTGTGGAGGTGAGAGTTGTGCCCCTGTCACGTGTGGAGTGACCTTTGTACCAGTGGAGGGGGCAAAGAGTGAAAGGAGCAATCACCACGTTTTGATCATTAAACACGCGCTATGGTGCCATTTAAAAAAGTTCTCATGCTCATTGTATACAGCATAACCTCATTAATTTGAACTCAATTATTTCGAAATTCCACTTGATTCGAAGGATTTTCACGTTCACGTATTTTGCAATGTAAGCTTGTCTGGATTATTTGAAGCGGTGGCCGGCACCAGTCCCGTTACATTGAAAGCTTTGGATGCCATGTGCCAGTTCCAAATCCCGATTCCGCCACAAATCTGCGAAAACGACGACTTTTAAGGGGGGACACGGGTCTTAGAATGGTGAAAAATTGCCAAAAAGTCTATTTTGAGAAAATGCGATATTTGAAATTTTTAGACCTATAAGCACGTGTCCTCAAATTGTGAACGCTGAATTCGATCAGTAAATGGATTAAAATTGGTTATGAAGTCTCCACGGGAGCCGCGAAACAACCCACGGCAGGTCAAATTCGTTCAAACTTCCCGCGCGCCCCGCCGGCGAGGCAGTCGTCCAATCGTTGCCATCTTGGGCTTGTTTTGAAGCTGATTCCTTTGTGCGCATTTTGCCACCCTTCAAAGTGGCGTCGCTTAGACAGAACCGCTGCCCTCGCTCCTTTTCTGGAGCCCCCTTCCAAACTGCGTGCGCACCAGGCGAGCCCCCTGTTCCTCTCTTCCCATTGGCTGATGCGGCCAAAGTTGCCCGCACTTTTTTTTTGTATATTGTTGGTTGGCCGCCGGTTCCCGTTCGCGCACATTGTTCGTCAGCTTCCCGCATGTGCCTGCTTGTGCTACGCGACCGACGCACCGACTTTCTGTCTTTTGCCGGCAATATTAGAGACGCTCGTCTAAAGAAGAAGACGCGCCGAGCAAACGGCAAGAAACGGAGGCGCCCGTGGAACGCCCGCCAGGAGAAAGCAGCCGACAACGTGCAGCCGATTTTGCCCGATGCCGCCGAAGTGGCGCATTCCGACTACGGCGCGCAGAGGCGGTCGCTTGTGTCCGAAGCGGTGCACTCTCCTGTGCCTTGCAGCAGCACCTCATCGGATTGTGTGGTCGTCGGATCGTCATCTTGCACTTCCAGCAGCATCCTAGACCACATTGACACAGCGTTTTATTCGGCGGACGAGTTTGCTAAGTGCGCGAGAAATGCAGCGGACTTGAAGGCATCACTCGCATCGCAGTGCGCGACGGAACGTAAGTTCGAGTTACTAGATATTGATCTGGAGGATGGTGGCACAGAAAACGGGACAGAACTTGTTATTGTTGATCTGGCGGCGATACGCTCGTTATTTGGACTTGTAGCGTGTCTAGAATGCGGTGAAAGAAGCGTCACTATTTCAAAGGCCAAGAAAGAGTACGGGCCGTGTTCGAAGCTCATAGTCACGTGCACTACAGCCTCGCTGCTTCCAGAGAGGGGGGAAAAAAAAAGGTCTCGTGGTGAACCGAAACCTGCGCCTGCAGCAAACGAGACATGCATCACTGCAATTCTGTGGTGATGCTTGTGCAGCAGATCGCATGTTTCTCGCAACGTCAGCGGGTCATGGTTTACCCAGCCTTTCTGGGATAGCAAAGAAATTAATGAAAGTCAGTTTGGCGGAAATTGCAATGTATGCAAACGTCCGATTGCCGGTTGCTCCAGCAATTAGTGCCTTTGCAGTGCTGGTGGAGTCCTTGCCACCAGCACCTACTTCGAAAACTAAGTCTGGAAGTTTCGGAGATAATTTTTCTCAGCCATAACAGATCATGAGCTGTATCATACTGGCCATTATTAAATTCCTAATTATACTAGAAAGAATGTGCGAATGGTCGCATCATGACGTGCTGACGCAGCAAGGAGCAGGCAACACGCTGCCCGCATATTACTGTGTTGCAGTGAAGATGTCTCTTTTCTGCAGGCGCACATTTCAGTTGATTATGAATGCATTTTTTTTTTTTCTATGGCCGCAGAGAGGCCCATCATCCCCCTGTGTTTCTGGCAACATTAGGGCCAGGTATTGGGGGAAAACATAGCCCTTAGAGCCGCAAGCTAGCCCGCACAGCAAATGCCAAGCTCTGATTACTTCTAATACAGTCGAGCCCACATACAACGGCCCCACTTAAAACGAACTTTGGCTTAAAACGAATAATATTCGCGTGACCGTGGAAATATACCGTAATTGCTCGAATCTAACGCGCACCATTTTTTTGGTTAAGCGAGTTCATAAATCGCATACGCGTTAGAATCGAGTACGAAAAAAAAAATGAATACGGTCATTCTATTGCCATCGGCATTTCCAAAATGGCCGCCCCCTACGTGCGTCGGCATGGCACGTCGGTCATGTCTGCCTATGTGTTTCCCATGTGCGGCACTTCGTTTGTGTGCTGAGGAGTTCGTCATCTTGTAGTGCATTAGCATCGACGGCATGGAAGGGCAGACTCCAAAAACTTGACGAGTGCACCAGGATGCCGCTTTTAAAAGAAAAGTCATCGCGTGTGCCGAGACGGACGGATATCGGGCTGCATCACAGTCGTTCAGAGTTTCCGAAACGTGCGTGCGGGACTGGCAGAAACGAATGCAGAAAATTGTCGACAACAAAGATTCACGCAAAGGCTTCAGTGGACCACAGCAGGGTCAGTTTCCGCAAATTGAAGAGCTGCTCGGCGAGTATGTGATTGAGCAGTGAGCGGCACAGCGGCCCGTGACGACAGAACTGTTCCAAGTGCAAGCTATGCAGTTAGCCTTAGAAAAAGGGCTAATGTGGAGCCAGTTTAAAGCGAGCAGGTGCTGGCTAACTAACTTTATGAAAAGGAAAGGCTTTTCCCTCCGAAGGCGAACGGGCATATGCCAAAAGTTGCTGAAGGAGTACGAGAAAAAGCTTCAGATTTCAGAGATTCGTCCTAAACTTGCGGCACAACGGCTACCTGCTTGGGCAAATCGGGAATGCCGATCAGACGCCTCTTTACTTCGACATGCCTGGCTGGCACCACAGCCGTCGAGAAGGGGGCAAAGCAAAATCGCGTGCTGACATCGGGCCATGGTAAAACTAGAGTGACGGCGATGCTCCGTTGCACGACAGATAGGCACAAGCTTCCCCCGTAACTCATACTTAAACGAAAGATGCTCCCGAAAGGAGTCATTTTCCCGAGTGGTGTGATCGTGTGGGCCAACGAGAAAAATGGGTGCGCGTTGCAATCGATGTCTTACTTTTTTTTTTCGTCGTGGAAACCGGGTGCGCGTTACAATCTAGAGTGCGGTAGATTGAAGTAAATACGGTACATTGGTTCTATGGCACAAAATCGCACTTACAACGAACATCTCCGAGCGCCGCTGATCGGTTACAGCGAACGGAGTCGGCGGTCTGCCGACTTCCTGGGAAACCAAATGAAACACAGCTTTTAAAATAAAGTTGCGAGTGAAAACACAAAATTTTTGCCCCAAAAATTTCGTGATGCACATGTTTCGAAGAGCAGGAGGGATAAGGGCAGTCTCAAGTTTATTTCAAACGGCAGAGTGCTCTTCGCCGAGGCCCGTGGCATGAGCTGCATGAGGCAATGGCTCCTAAGTTTCGTCGTTCTCGCAATCAGATTCCTCGAAGTCACTCTTGCCGCGTACTTAATTCACAATGCCCTAATCCATGATTCCACGATGTCAGCATCATCATCGGCTGTAATCAAACTATCGCAACTGATGTCCCACTCGCTCTGCCAGGTCGGAGTCAACGACACGCTACCACAAATCGCCGCCGGAGTGGTCCCGTTCGGCATCTTCGAGCTCGGCATCAAGCCTGACGTCGACAAAGTCGGCCTTGCAAAAACAGTTTCGTGCGCACGTAGCCGTCACCGCTGCCCTCGAAACATTCACCATCTACACAGTTGAATACCGGCACGCCTGAAATGGCAAGTTGGTTGCCAGGTGGTCAACAGCTATGAGCAAGCGCTCCGCAACGCGGCACCTAAGGTGCGGATTATGCCCAAGCCAAGTGGCCACACTTTCGACGTTTTGTTGAGCGGCGTGAAAAAGCTATCCTGACAACACACGCACACACCCAGAGTGAGCAAGACGCGCACGCACAACACACATGCCAGAATGCGGGGTACAGCTCTGGGCCTGTTTCTAGTCTGAAAACAACTTCTGAATTCAAGTCAGCGTGGCTGGCGTCGCAGAGCGGTAGAGATGGGCGAAGGAGCTGTGTCAAGAGGGAAGAGCCGATTGGCAAGAGAAGGGCCAGGACTTTCGATAGAGTGAAGAGAGTGGAGGATATGGGAGGAAGGCAACCTTGAAAACTAAAACACGCGGGAACGAGGCAGATCGGGCAGCTTGCTTGAAAGGTCAGCGAAAGGCGCAACATGCACGCAGACGTGCGCAGAGGTCTATGGACGGCTGCCTGGATCGGCGCGTGCGGTGGTGTTCAAAGAATTGGTGGCTGTGGTCAAAAAATCGTGTTGTTGCGCCGGCGGGTTTTCGTGGCCTCACCGACTTAGATATTTTGTGATTCGTTCCGCGCAAATTAACAGCTGTTTTTACGCTTCCCCACACGTGCGGAGGGTATGCTGAGCCGAGTGCGAAGTGAGCGAGAACAGGTTCTAAACACGAAAAGAATTGCGAATCGTCATAATGGGTAGGGTAGCGTATGCCTGCGCTCTAGAACGATGTGACAAGACAAGATGTGGACGATAGGATACAGACGATGTTGGCAAGTGGTCTGGTCACTCCAGGCCGGCGATGTCGCGCCATTCCCCATAGTTACGTCTGGCGGTTCTTTTTTTCATGATTCAAAAATAAACGAACAAGCAGTATTTTATTGCGTCTCTTGATGCGCGGAAGGTTCTTTTTAATGCAGCTGGATAGATTACTAGTGAATTTAACGAAATTGCTCATAAGCAGGGCACTGCTGTTTATAATATTGTCGTTTCAGATGTTGTCATACATTGAGCTTTCACTCCGTGTAAATTGTTATTTGACTTCAGTGTCCCTTTATGGGTCCCCCAATATTTCGCCAATTTATTTTCGGCTGTCACTTAGTAACGTTGCACGTATAATTGCGTTGAAATAGGCAAAAAAATTATTCTATATTAAAGTCAATTCTCACATCTGCTATTATTAATATTTTAAGTATGTTTCAGATACCCTACTGTGTTTGCACGCACGCATTAAGATTGTTGCCACTGTGATAAAAAGATCTAAATATAATTAAGTCCAATAAAATTTTGAGTTACCTATAGGTATGCTGACTTTGTAACCATTTCATATCTTGTTGTCATTGTCAGTTAGATTGAAATATGACAATTATTTTTCCTTCTCTCTTAAACTCCATATTTTATGGTGTGTTTATATTGTCATAATTGGTAGAAGACAGCTGCATTCAAAGAAATACAGACACAAACATTTTGTCTCATTTTTTCACTTGCAATAAATAGCTACTTTCTCACTTATCAAGGCTAAAAGAAGCGAGACTTTGGTCTGGGCGAGCTGGTTCATAGCCGTAAAAAGGCACGGTACGACTGTGACTATGTACAAACACTCAACAGGGCTTGTCCAACAGCGTGGTCGAAGAGCGGCACTCGTCTGTCTTGCTTACGTGTTGTTCTTCCATTGTCCCAATCGCACTGTGACTTCCTATGGCTAGAAGAAGCCTTATTTGCTCGAGCGTGTGATGATTATATGGAGACGTTTCTATAGTGCCCAGCCACAGCTTAGATATGAGAGGGGAGTGTTGAGAGAAGCGGGTTGGTTCTGTAAACTCAAGCAACCATGTGAGTACGCAAAATAGCAATGCACGTGGCATCACCTGCACCTGAGCATCTTGGGACAACTGCGACATATAGAGCACTGGGAGGATGCCTATCAGCCAGTCCATACTTGTGATGTATTGGGATGTCGCTTGTCTACTTTAAAACTGAGTTCATGTTGGTGGTGTGAGGTGCCCAGTTTTCTGCTCATTTGTGCAGCGTACACTTCAAAGTTGAGTTTGTCCTATGCTGTATGAGCCAGTAATATTTTTATTAGGTGTGGGTGTCCACACATAGAAATCTCACAAATTACCTGGCCTTCAAAGTTTTGTGTGTGTACTCCTTTCAAGCATAGATTCTATGTTTTTGCATGGTCTTCTTAAAACTTTCCTGTTCGTTCTGTGTTTTTTCCTTCAGACTCAGCAGAGAATGCAAGAGATGCAGAGGCGGTGCATGTACCAGCACTCCCTGTACATGCAAAGGTGAGGGCCACATTTTTGCATATTAGCCTGCTTATGGGAACGATTCGAATTGAGATGCGTTGAGAATGAGCTGAATGTGACATTAGTGCTCCAAAATGACCAGTAAAATGCACCAGTAATTGTATTACTTGAGTTAACGTACTTTCTAGCATCTAACCCGTCTCTCTAACTTTGAACTTCCCCAAAAAACAAAAAAAAATTCTCACGTGTAACTTGCATGCTTATTATAGTTGCAACTGCACAGTCACGATCTCGTTTACGAAAGAACTTTATTTCGAAGCAATAGCCGCCACGTTGACCGCACCGATTCCGTTCCTTCAATCATCGCCCGACTCGCCACTGTCCCTGCTGCCACCAATTCGGCCGGAATCACCCCCAGCCTGGCCATGAATCGCTGGAGCCATACACAGCTCACATGAAACTCACGTGAGATGCTCATCTCGCAGGCCAATCTTAGCACTTCCGTTTGCACCATCTCCTTTGACACAACATGGCCACGAATCCACCGCTTTTCAATAAATTTGACTAACTGCGTCTCAAGAAGGGTGTACAGTCACTAGTCTTCGGTCCGCGAAATCCTCGCTTCTTTTTGCGTGTACTTTCGAGAGAGGCCTTTTTTTTTTTTTTTCACCAGTCGCGAGTACAGGACTTGTTGACGTCGTGGCTCCTCGCAGCAGCTATGATCTCGAGATTTTCTTTCGCGCCGTGGCCCACTCATCGTGCCTCATCAGACAAGGCTGACCAACATTGCAAATTGGTCACACCTGAATTGGAAACCGACGTTGTCAAATCGCTGTTGTGACGCTGTTGACCAAATCAAACAAAGCACGCAAAAAGTGAATCAACATGCTACAGATGGGATCTGTCTATGGCCTGTGTTGTTTTTATTGGCTTTGCACCAAACGATGCAGATGGAAACGCGACCTGCACAGCAGGCCATGCATTGCCGTGAAGCTGACCTCTGCTTCCAGATAATTCAGAGATGACCCGCACCTTCACATGTGCGAGAAAATACAATTGTTGTGTTACAATGTTACTGCTTTGTGATGTGAAGTGTGTGGGGATCTAAGGCGCGCCCGCGACAATTTCGCGGGCATTCCGCCACACGGCCACACCCTTTTGCTTTCCTGCTCTGTTAACACCGCGTGGCGATAGATGGCGCCACGTGCGGGCACGGCACGCGGTACGCGCGCGCCGAGGGAGCGCTCTTTTTTCTCCGTGGTTGGCTCCGGGTAAGCACGTGTTTTCCTTAGTCCGCGTCCCCTTTTGGACTCGAGGACTGTAGCCTGCCCGGGGTGGCCTTGGGCACCCCGGCAGGCGTGTTTACTTGAGTGTTGGCTTCGGTAGCGTACGCTAAGCCCAGAGCGGTGCCTAGTGCTTGAAGTGGTCATACCGCAACGAGCCGCACTTGCCGTAGGCCTACGCGTACGAGGTTTGCCCTAACACTCGCGACCAGGCCCAGTGGCCATCGTGAGAGTGTGCAGCATAGCCGCGAGGGACCTTTTCCCGACCGGCGTGTCAAAGCTCGCCATTGCCAGCTGCGACGTGCTCGCGGTTTTCACCTTATTGTGAACGTCCGCGTGCGGGTGCCTTTGCTACCCGCGTCCCGGGAGCGGACGTTGTACTGTTGTTCGGGGTGCCGCCAGAGGCAATAAAGTGTTGTGTACTTTTGCATTAGAACACTGTCTATTTGCCGCGCCGCGCTAAACGCCTTATTAGTTGAGCGCGCGCGGAGCGGTGCGCTACACACGAGTAAACGGAGTGGCGGCCCTGTGGCTCGCTAAGCCTGAACCCGCAGTGATCGTCCGCTACGGTGAGTAGCGGGGTCACCATAAGTGTTACCTTCTTGCAGTTTCAGTTTGAGATTTTTTTATTCTCCATGATATTAAAATGTTCTCTGAGCCTCGGTATGCTGATCAGACAAATCAAGCTGAACACACACAAGAAAAATCTTGTTTTCTTAGTTCAAATTTTTTTAATGTTAAAGCTCACTATTCCGAATTTTTAGCAGACCAGGAATTTGTTCTAGTAAAGTGGAGATTGAACTAAAGAAAAAACCCTTTGAATATAGTGCTATATGGACAGGCACAGTCTGTGAAATCTTTGTAGATGGTGGGACGAAGCATTATCTCCAGCTGGCGCATTTTTGTTTTGGGTGTAGTGTCGGGGAGGGTTGGGGTTTTTGAAGTGAAGTTCCGAGCAGGCAGGCATGTGCACATGCAGTAAAAGTAGGGAGGTCTTGGAGAAGGCTCCTATCGTCTACGGCCACAAAGGAGCTCGGCTCGTGTGGAAGAAAGTTGAACCTCGCGTGGATACAGTTGAACATCTCTATAAGAGACGCTGATGTAATAGACAAATGAGTAGGTAAGAACTGCTCCTTAGAGCATGCGCCCTGCAAAGCTGATTGATTGATTGATATGTGGGGTTTAACGTCCCAAAACCACTATATGATTATGAGAGACGCCGTAGTGGAGGGCTCCGGAAATTTAGACCACCTGGGGATCTTTAACGTGCACCCAAATCTGAGCACACGGGCCTACAACATTTCCGCCTCCATCGGAAATGCAGCCGCCGCAGCCGGGATTCGAACCCGCGCCCTGCGGGTCAGCAGCCGAGTGCCTTAGCCACTAGACCACCGCGGCGGGGCGCCCTGCAAAGCTGTCCAACGGTATAAGATTGTGAAGAGATGCAGAGCAACATGCAGCACTCGTCTTTCGACAATACAGTAGCTTCTCGATTAACAAAAGTTTGTTGAAGGGAGGTGCGATTTTGGGGAAAAAAATGTTGCATTGTTATGTAGTCCACGCAAATCAAATTTTTGCTGTATATATAGTCTTTTTAGGCTGTTTTTCATTAGATAATTAGGCTTTTAGAAACTTTTGCAGTTTTTATTTCATGCCATGACAATCTGTAAAATATAGTTCATTTTGGACAAACTTTTTATTCCACTAAACGTTTTTGAGCCATTAATGACTCGTATTACTTTACGTTAACTGTAGAATGCAAATAAGTATCAAGAAAGGACTTCGGCAATTTAATGAACACGAAAAATTGGAATGTGAGAATTCTTAGAATCCCCAGCTCATACTAATTACTTACTGTAGGTTTGTAGTAATTATATAGGTGATATGAAGTATTAAAGGCAGTATTCACCCTTCACATACAGTTTTAAAGATTATGTAGGCGACATTTTGTCCCGATTGGGCTATGAGAAGTTGCTTAAAACTGGATTCTAAGAAAAATGCATTTTGAAGATACAAGTGAAAGCTCATCTATGCAGAAAAGATGTTTTTTAATATGATTTCTGTCTTCACAAGAGCTTGGCAATCATGGTTATTTTGAGCGTGTAGCTTTAGGGAACTCCTCTTGCAAAATTTAATGGCAAGCAGCTAGCTGACAATTTCCAGGGGACTCTAGACAATGAGCTCTTTTTAGTTCTTAGTAGCCACCTTACGCTCTTTGAGAGCGATTCAGCATACTTGAAGTTTAATTACTGTTCACAATTTTTTTATCATGAAGGTATAAAAACTAAACTTCAGATAAAAATTAAAAAATGTAATTTTGCAACAAAAAAAAACTGTAGTTTTTCGACTTGCATGTCCTCTAAATGGGACAGCTGCTTAAATGGAACAGCTGCCTTAGCATGATTGGCATACTTGGATTCTTTGCCCTTGTTCATCCCCCAATAAACGGAACTGCTGTTGAACCGAACACATTTTCCAGTCTCTTCAGGTTTTGTTTTACAAGAGTCAGCTGTATACCTTGACAAGTGTGTACTCTCTTTTTTTTTTAAGCCAGGTCTGGGTTATACCAGTAGATTGGCTCTTTCACAGGGAAAAGCCACGCATGTCGTAATCTTTGTGCTCTCACTTGCTCACAAATGATGTCGTTTTCTGTCCTTGCAGGCAGCAAGAGGCGTTGGCCCTGCAGCGCATGATGGAAGCCCAGCGAGCAGCTGCGGGGCTTGCAGCAGGTGCTGCTGCCGCCGTTGCCGCAGCCGCGGCAGCTGCCGCCGTACCTCCTTCACCAACTGAGGGACTGCCCTCGCCAGCGGGACTGGATGGGGTCTTCGTGTGCGCAGGACGGGGGGCCTCCGGTGCCCTCTTGGCGCAGGGCACGAGGGACGCAGCAGCAGCACCCCCAGCTGGCCTCGATGGCAGTGGCCGTGGAGTGGGATCCTCTTTGTCTGCGGAGAATAGTGGCGGATGCCAGGCAGCTGCAGCGACCCCACCCCCAGGCATCCAGGTGGCTAGAGAGGCGGTTGTGCTGGACCCCAACGTTCAGGCCGAAGTGGTCATCCCATCACCCACTGGGTGCGTTACAATTCGTTACTGACTTCACGGGAATGGGGTAGAACTACAGTATATTGCCGCGTATAAGTCTACTCTGAATATAACACAACCGCCCCAACTTTTGGCCTTGAAATCGGAAAAAAATCTGCAAGTTAATTAAGAAATTAACCGCACTGACAAAACAAAAAATTTATTGCCAGCCAACTACAACTTTAAGCGTTCATGTGGGATTTGTGATCTCGCACTTTGCAAAAACTATGCTCACGCGTTCCATGATGTGCCCTTGGAACAAGCATGCTTTTGGGCCGGAAAAGACCACCTGGGTGCCAGAGCCAGACGAGGCGGAACCATTTCAGCACAATCTCTTCCTTGGAAAAGGCCTTCTCGTTGGCGCAAACAATGGCTTTAGGGGGGAATTTCTCTTTGAGCATCGTCTACTGCTTGAAAACAATAAAAGCTCGCAGCTTGTGGCCGTCGGCAGTGCGGCACAGCATTACCGTAAAACAACTGTGCTCATTGCCAGTAGTTGTCAGGTGCACTTGCCACTCGCCTTTTGCTGACACGGTTCGTTTGCTTGGCATATCAAACCAGGCAGGTGCTTGATCGGCGTTGCCGATATGGCCGAGCGTGTAGGCGTTTTACCTTCTGTTCACGGACAACGTTCAAGAAGGCTTCCTTTTTCGCCATATTCCTCCGGTGGCTTTTGACAAATAGTCGTGCACCGCATCAGGCTGAGCCCATGTCGATTCAATAAATTATTCACCCATTTCTTTGAAATCTTAAATTCCCTGCAGGTGATTTTCAATCCATTTGCAACATGTCGAGCCTTCACCTGAATGCGCTTGAGACGCACTCAGGCTTTTCTCCTGCTGTTCACCGACCCATTCGTCGACAATTCTTCGATGGCAGGCTATTCACCTTCTTTCGGTCATTGGAAAGATTTTCGCCATCCAGCGCACGCGAAAAGTTTGTCCCTTTTTTGTCCCCAACATCGCACACATTTTCCCGGAACACCAAATTCATGCTCCTCTGAAAGATTGCTTGTCAATTCAGCGTGAAGGGTTACTTTTCTCTAGAACATTGCACTGTAGCTACGTCGATGCATTGAAGTCTTTTGATGCGGGATAGTGCGAAGGGACCCAGAAAATGTAAGCACAGCCTGAACTTGCTGAGCCTGTGCAGAATTAATGCGCACCGCCCACAGTGCACTCCAGCGCAGGTCGCGAACCGATTCAAAGCCCATGCAGAAGCCGAAGCTCTTCGTCCGGCCTCCGAGAATTGTGCGTGCCAGAGGATCTCTAGAGGCTGCTTTCGTCGCGTTGATCCACCAGAGCACTTAGTACTGTATTTAGAAACGGAGTAAAATATTGTTGCGTACATGCACGAAGAAAAACAAGCATATACGGTGAACGCACTGGTCGCTCAGAGCGAGAGAGGAAGAAGACGATCAGGAGGATCTTTAACCAGTCGGCCGATTCTGAGCTGCCCCTCTCGACCTAATAAACGGCCCCTTTCAACGTCTACCAGTCTCTTTCAAATGTAACAGAGTGGTGGAGGAGCTGGGTAAGCGCTTCAACTACGGAACGATCGCTGCCACAGCTTCGACGAAGCCGTCGACTTGCCGGTCTCCCACCATCTGCCGTGAGTGACTTCGACATGCCCGAAGAAGCAGGCGTTTCCAGGACGGCACCATCTGGCCCGCTTCCGTACTACCGAGTTCCACCGCCCTTCGGAGGAAAAGCCGAAGAAGATGTCGACGCCTGGCTCACCAAGTACAAACGTGTGGGCAAGTCCAATAGTTGGGATGCAGCCGCTATGCTAGCCAACGTAGTGTTCTCCCTTACCGACACCGCACTGGTATGGTACGAGAACCACGAGGACGCACTCACGACGTGGGATCTTTTTGTTGAAGAGCTCAGGGCGTGTTTCGGCGACTCGGTTGCTAGAAAGAAGCGGGCTGAGCAAACACTGTCGCAACGGGCACAGCTACCAGGTGAGACATGCACCACTTACATAGAAGAAGTGTTAAGGCTGTGCAAGGTGGTCTGTGCTACCATGTCGGAAGAGGACAAAGTTGGGCATCTGCTCAAAGGGATAGCTGAGGACGTGTATAATTTTCTAATTGGAAAAGAAAGCCTCAGTTCTGTGTCCGACGTCATTCAGCATTGCCGAACGTTTGAAACGCTCAAGATGCGTCGAATTGCGCCCAAGTTTGGTCGGCTGGCTAACGTTACAACTGTTGCCAGTGTGGACACAAATCCTGGCCTCGACCTTTTTTCTACAATTCGACAGATTGTTCGTGAGGAACTGTCCCACCGAGAAATGTCGTGTTCGACAGCTGACCATCGCGAGTTGTGTCTGCCACGTGAGGCTATGGATGTGCCTCCTTTGACCCCATGGCAACCGACGATGAGCGCGGCAACTGTGGAGTACAGCCCAGCTCCACAGTCAAGGATGACAACCAGACTTCCC
Organism: Rhipicephalus annulatus; assembly: GCA_013436015.1. Classification (NCBI taxonomy): domain Eukaryota; kingdom Metazoa; phylum Arthropoda; class Arachnida; order Ixodida; family Ixodidae; genus Rhipicephalus; species Rhipicephalus annulatus. Next base: position 66,633 of record WOVY01003169.1, read on the forward strand.
GCGTCACGGTATGACCGACGCTCTCGGCGCATGCCTCCTCGACACCTGACGTCTCGGTACGACTCACCCAACCAGTACATCCGTCCCACAAGAGCAAATGATGACGCTCTATTCACCGACGAACGACCGACGTTTCGACCTCGGCCAGTGTGCTATTCCTGCGGTGTGCCAGGCCACATATCGCGATTTTGCAACGGTCGGGTGACTCCTCGGTATCACCAACCATCTGACTTTTCACGACCCTTCGAACAGCCTCATGGTGTCCGGCGGCCGGCCCACGTACCACCTGATGACAACTATTGGCCCAGCAGCTTCCGAAACCACTCCCCGGCATCTGACAGGAGTTTAACGCCCCCACCGCGACCTCGTGCTCATTGTTCTCCTTCACCGCTGCGTCGCAAAGCACCCTCTTCGCCACCGGAAAACTAGCCAGCGCGGCCAATGGGGGTGCGGTCGCTGGAAACGTGCTACTGAGAGAAATACCTCCTGTGTGTATGTTTAAAAACAAAGTGCGTGTTTTGGTGGATCATGTGCCTGTGATGGCCTTGGTGGACACAGGTGCAACGATTTCCGTGATGAGTGCTTCCTTTAAAGACGTGTTAGGGCGGAAAGTTGTTTTTACCTGGGATGAAACTTGGACGTTTTGTGGAGTTAGTTGAGAGCCATTGCGCCCTATTGGTGTTTGTAGTGCTGAGGTATTTTTGGGAGGCCTTATGATAACGACAGAGTTTGCGATTATTCCTCGGTCGACACATGATGTCATTCTCGGCACGGACTTTTTGCGAGAATGCGGTGCTACTGTAGACTGTCGCACGGGGAAAGTCTTTGTGAGTGGCCAGATGTCTTCCGAACTTCTGGACACTCCGGCAAATGACCAAACTACGCTGTGTGTCTGTGGCGATACGTTCATACCTGCGTTGTCTACCGTACGTGTTCCTGTTGTTTGTCGCGGCGCGGATTCTGACAGCTTCGATGCGAGCGTAGAACCAATGCACATAAACTGCGTGAAGAAGAATGTGTTGGTTCCCCATTGTGTGGTGTCGATTGATAGCGGACGAACTGGCCTATGGACTGTAAACTGTTCCTCTGAGCCCGTGATACTACCCAATGGTTTGAAATTAGCTTCGGTCAGCAAAGAACACGTGACCTTATCAGTGGTCGAGCTCACAGACGTGCCGGAAGAACGTGACAGAACTGGTTGTCACAATTTGGACGGGGCGCTTATGGCAACGATAAATAAGTCGCTTAGCTCAAGCGAGCGCCGAACTTTATTGAATGTGCTGTTGAAGCACGTTTCGGTATTTGACTTTGCGCAGAAGGGCAAAGTAGTCCCTATCCCCCTGTCTCGAACGCGCCATACCATCAACACTGGCGCGGCAAGTCCGATTCGCCAAAAACTATATCGTGTTTCCCCGTCAGAAAGAAAAATTATCAACGACCAAGTGCAGGAAATGATGCAAAAGGGAGTGGTACAAGAATCAGCCAGTCTGTGGGCAGCACCGGTAATCCTCGTTAAGAAGAAAGATGGATCTTGGAGATTTTGCGTCGACTATCGCCGATTGAATGCCGTGACTAAAAGGACGTATACCCGCTGCCACGTATAGAGGACGCAATAGACTGCTTACATTCGGCCTCTTATTTTTCCTCCGTAGACTTACGATCCGGTTATTGGCAAATTCCGATGCACCCAGAGGACAAGGAAGAAACTGCCTTTGTAACCCCTGATGGGCTCTTTGAATTCAACGTGATGCCATTTGGACTGTGCAATGCACCGGCCACGTTCGAGAGGTTTATGGACACCATCCTGCGTGGCTTGAAGTGGAACATCTGCATGTGCTACCTCGACGATGTCGTCATCTTTGGCCGCACGTTCAGTGAACACAACTCTTGTCTAGACACTGTTTTGAACTGCATCTGAAACGCTGGCCTAATTTGAAACTCGAAGAAATGCCACTTCGGAGACCGCCAGACGCTTGTGCTCGGGCATCTCGTTGACAAGGATGGCATCCGCCCTGACCCCCAGAAGACAGCAGCAGTTGAGGCGTTCAATGCGCCAGGTTCCGTCAAGGAACTTCGTAGTTTCCTGGGGCTTCGTTCATACTTCCGCCGCTTTATTCCGAAGTTTGCCGACATTGCGTACCCTCTCACATGCCTCTTACGAAAGGACAATTCCTTTGAGTGGACTCCGGAGTGCGATTCTTCATTTCGTCAATTGAAGTTTTTGTTGACGTCACGACCCGTCCTTCAGCACTTCAGTCCTTCTGCTCCGACAGAGCTTCATACGGATGCTAGCGGCATAGGTATTGGAGCCGTCCTAGTACAACGTTACGGCGACCGCGAACACGTCATCGCATACGCAAGTCGCTCCCTAAGCAGGCCGGAACAAAACTACACTGTTACCGAACAAGAATGCCTGGCGGTATTATTTGCCATTCAGCGGTTTAGGTCTTACCTGTACGGACGCCCATTCACAGTCGTAACCGACCACCACTCGTTGTGTTGGCTTGTCAACCTTCGTGACCCTTGTGGCCGTCTTGCGCGCTGGGCACTCCGGCTACAGGAATACAGTTTTACCGTCGCTTACAAGAGTGGTCGTCGACATGCTGACGCGGACTGTCTTTCACGTATGCCACTTAGCACAACAGATTGTGAATCCGATGACCTTGACCAGCTTGTAGCGTCTGTGTCGCCTACGTTCCCGGACTATCCCAGTTTCAGAGCAGAACAGCGGAAAGATGCTAAGCTAGCACCACTATTCGCCACTGCATCCGCTTCCACTAGTTCACGCCGTTTCTGTATGCGTGATGGACTGTTGTTCAAAAGGAACCTCTCCAGCAGTGGCGCGCGTTTCCTTCTAGTGGTCCCGGAGAGCCTGCGAACAGTTATGAGTGTCATGCACGACGACCCTACATCTGGACATTTAGGTTTGGCGCGGACGCTTCACCGGACTAAAGAGTGCTTTTATTGGCCTCGTATGCAGAAGTCTGTTGAGAGTTATGTGGCAAGCTGCATGCAATGTCAGCGTCACAAACGTCCATCAACTGGTCCAGCAGTTCTTCTACAGCCGATGCCTACTCCAAGCGCACCTTTCGAACAAGTGGGCATTGACTTTCTGGGCCCCTTCCCAAAATCGGCTAAGGGCAACCGATGGATAATTGTTTGCGTCGACTACCACACACGCTACTGCGAGACGGCAGCCGTCCCCTCCGCAACTGCCAGTGAAGTCTCGTCGTTTTTGTTACAGTACGTCATCCTCCGACATGGCCCACCTCGCCTTATTATCAGTGATCGTGGACGACAATTCACGGCGGATGTCGTGGAGGAGCTACTCCGTTTATGTGAATCCTGCCTGCGTCACTCGACACCATACCACCCCCAAACTAATGGGCTGACGGAGCGTACCAACCGCACCATTATTAACATGTTGTCTATGTATGTCTCATGCGACCACAAGAACTGGGATGACGTACTCCCGTTCATTACTTACGCGTTCAACACCGCGAAGCATGAGATTACAGGCTATAGCCCTTTCTTTTTGCTTTATGCACGTTCGCCCCGGCACACAATCGACACAATATTGCCTTTCCGTGACCACGACAACGTCACTGTCACCGAGACTCTCTGCCTCGCCGAAGAGGCGCGTCGCATAGCTCGACTACGCACATTGGCATCGCAAGACAAAGCGAAGGCACGCTAAGACATTCACCATCGACCAGTGATTTATCGCCGTGGTGATCTGGTGTGGTTGTGGACTCCGATGCGCAAGCGCGGGTTATGCCAAAAGTTTTTGGCCACTTACCATGGACCTTTTGTCATCGTCGACAGACTTACAGAGGTCAACTATGTAATAGCTCGTCTCACGGCGAGTGGTCGACGAGCTGCCAAAACTCAAGTGGTTCATGTTGCGCGCCTGAAACTGTACACGCCCCGACAACTCGACTGACTCGTCCGGCGGCCTTCGTCTGCGCGGAGAGGAATGTTGCGTACATGCACGAAGAAAAACAAGCATATACGGTGAACGCACTGGTCGCTCAGAGCGAGAGAGGAAGAAGACGATCAGGAGGATCTTTAACCAGTCGGCCGATTCTGAGCTGCCCCTCTCGACCTAATAAACGGCCCCTTCCAACGTCTACCAGTCTCTTTCAAACGTAACAATATATTAATTTTAATCGCTCTTGCTACATAGTAAATATAAAATAGGTGCATAGTAATAGTAATAACCGTGGTAAACGTTGATTGCCTTACGTTTCTTCTTTTACCCCTCCCCCCCTCGCCATGTAAAAATCCACGTGTAAGCCTACACCCCTAAACTTGGCGTTCCAATTTTTTTTTTTTAATTGACTTATATGCGGCAATATACGGTATGCGTTATGGCTCGTTTAACTTGTTCATGTTAGAAAAACTGCGTGCAAATGTGGACACCAGAGAAGTCAAGAACACCTCAGATGCACTAAGTGCGCCGTCTTGATTTCTCTCCTTTCTGTGTCTGCCCAACCTTAAGGGGGGACATGGGTCTTAGGGCTCTCTCATTAACATTATGAACCAAATGTGACAAAAGTTGGCATGCTTACTTAGTTTGTTCTCCTGATTTTAAAAATGTAGTGATTTTTTCTGTAGCTCATTAGTTAATTAGATAATTAATATAACAATTTCTATTATTCTTACCACAATAAAAAATTAACAACCTGTCATAAATTTATATACGACATGGGGATTGTCAGTACAAAGCATAAGACATACAACATAGGAAGTACTTTTTTGATTAGGTCATTATTTCTTACTTTACAGTACACTAAACTTCACAGCTCTGAATGTGGCCATTGTGTGGCGACACAAAACACTAGTTTTAAAAACTTGTATCAAGAGAAATTGAAATCTTCTTCCTAAGTTGTGTGCTCCAAACATATAGCTTCATGTTACAAAAAAAATATTCTGTTATCTGTAATAGTTTCCGATATATTGTAGTAATTTTCATGCAGGGTGTGCAAAATCGTCATTTTGAGAAAATGAAGATAACAAAGAATTCTAACATTTTTAATTGTAAAAATGTACTGAGAATTACATGGCCATTGACGTATAAATGAATGCTAGAAAGCCTAAGGAGTGCAATGCTGCAAGCTATCGAAAATTAAACGAGTACTTCTCGAATTACAGCACAGTAAAGTTCATTGCATGTAACCAAATACAGAAATTTTTACATTAAAATAAAAAAAATGAAGCTGCCCAGTAAAAATGTGCACATTTGTGCACATTTAGCTACATTGTGCAAAAACGGTTACAGCTCTAGCTGTCCTAGGTCCACTTTTACCGAACAAGCAATAGAAAGTGGCCAAAATCTCTGCTTCAAGATTAATGCTGTTAAAACTTTATTTCGCCATTCCGTGGAAAAAATATCATGACACACATACTTTTAGTCAGTTAGTATGCACCGGGAATGTAATAGAACTGATTGTTTGCACGAGCGTGTCGTTTCTTCTAGTAATGTAGCAAGTTGTCGCCGTGTGCTCGTCTGCCGCGAGGCCGCTTATCAGTTCGGTGACTGTACTGACGGCGATGTGCGAAAAGTGTGCGTGCGTCATCCGCGATACGTGGCATAACATAGCGATGTTTCCCGGCTTGTCCAGAATGAGTTACTCGTGAATGTCGCGAACCAGAGTTGCTCCCTCGCTCATCAATTTCGAGGCTACGCGAGTGCCGAGGTGCTAGTTTTCTTTTCACCTAAGACTGCCGCATTTTCGAGCGGAGATCGCGACAACGTTGCGAACACAACGTTAAAAGCAGTCTAACAGTTGCCAATAGTCTCTATTGCGGGGGCGGCGAGCATGTTCACCGCGAACGGATTGACTTTCTGTTGAACGTCGACGCGCGGCGTACTCCACTGTGACGACCTGCCGCGCAGTTTAAGGTCCTTTCGTCAGGGGGGGGGGGGGGGGGACCGCGGTATCGGCGCGTTTAGTGATAAGACTGCGCTTCCGTTCCGTCACTACAAAGATTGATATCTCTTGTAGCTTCACTTCTGATTTTTAATTGCCGTCCTCTAACTGACACAGCTGTTCTCAGTAACGTTGTCGGCAACCAACGGGCTCGTACGTGAGTTAGGCCTACACCGGTGACTCGGCGACCGCCGTTGACCGTGTCGAGATCGTTATCTTTGTTGTCCTGAGCCATAGTGGAACTCTTTCTGAAGTTCACAGCGAACGAACGACCGCCACACCCGCTTCATGAATTACTGTAGCACGGAACTTCCTTACTGCCGCAGGCAGTTAGTAGCACTATGACAAAATTGTGCATGTCCGAGCGCGTCACGATGGTGAAACAGACGCCGAAAGCGTCCCTTGGCCATTCTGATGCCTAGGTTTTGTTACGTGCTCCAAGCAGCCAATTGAATCTCACGCTAGTGCTTCTCAATGACGCGTTTTTGCTAAAATACCAATGAGCAAGGCGAGCCAGCGGTGGCGGGAAATTGAACATGAAGAACGACCCTTCCAAACGAGACCAAGATGAACACAATGGCTCGTGTGTAACGGCAACAGTTTGGCACGGAAAAAGCGCGAATTTAGCATCAATTTGCGCTCACATTCATCTCATAGGAATGTTACAAATTCATTTTGCACCAGAAATAATGACGCGAGAAGCTAGAAACTTCTCAGTTATGTGCAAAAATAGGTACAGATTCCGAAAACGTCAGTTTGATTTTTTTGCGATTTTTGGCCTTCTAAGACCTGTGTCCCCCCTTAAAGGATTCTTCACACTAAGTTTGGAGACTCTAGATGCTTGTGTTGTTTGACATTGCTGTATGTGGGGCCCCCTCTGACCGATTATTAGTGGGGAGCGTTGCCTAGAAGATATTTTAACTTGGTTTTAAATAAGGGTGCATGTTCATTCGAGTAGCCTGGTGCAGCCGACATTTTATGTGGCTTAAAGTAGACAGGGGATACCCTTGTGACGTTGAAGTGGTGAAGGAAGCATTGTTGGGGTCAGAGAACACTTGCGGGCACGCACGATACACCGACTGGCACTCCGGCAAGGAGTATTGTTCTCGCCCCTCTGGCTCTGTTGTCGGGCTGCTCTCAAGGTGGATTAGGCTGCTTACGCCGGGGATGCCTTTTTTTTTTTTCTGAGGGGGATATGCTCAGAGCATCTACATTGTCCGTGAATGACCCCATTTGAAAAATTGTGTTTCAGCATAAGAGAAGGTTCAGGGCACATAATCTCCACTGTGGGGCACTCAACGTGCTGACTGCATCTGCAGACGGGGTCCCTACTTTTCTCAAAGCTCACTCTGAAAAAAAATAGAATGAAACAAAACGAATTATGTCTCTTGGTGATTGAAGCATGTGCCCAAGCCCTTCTAGTCTCAAGACCCTTAGCCCTTCTCATAACAGCAGGCATTCGTCTAGCCAGCCATGCTATGATGTTATGATTTCCAAGTAAATTGTCAAAAAAACTTTTTATTACAGAATTTTTTGTTCAATACTCTACTTGGTTCAGAACAATTGCTGCTTTATTTGTCCAGTTAGATAAATTACGGTTGCTCTTCAGTGGTCTGTTATGCCAACTACTAAATTGGAGCTTGCAGGTGGAAATGGAATGGACAAGTGCAATATGTTCTGTTTGGCAGGAATTCAATAAAAACTGAGAGATGAATAGTGTTGCAAAATTCAAGTACGAAACTAATTATATTATAGGTAGCTGTTCCACTTGAGCATTGACCCTGATATAGGAGCTTTCCATTCTCCGAGGGTTCAGCGGATATATACCTGTGTTGATTCCTTGTTGTCGATCCCTTCCATATTTTAGCGCTGGGGAGGCAAGTGGGGGCCACGCCCACCTGCATCACCACATTCACCAGCACCACTACCACCACCCACCAACGCCTCCGCAGTTGCACTCCTTCACGCCCTTGACGTTGGCCCTGCCCCATAATGTGGTGAGTGATGACGCTTTGGCCGACTTGCTGCAACGTGCTGGGCATTGCCACATTCGTTGTGCAATTGTGTCCAAATCCACATGTGTACAAAGCTAAAAGAAAATGAAGTGTTACACTCAAAGCTCTAGCACTGACATCTCGGAAGCAACCGTCTTCGAGGTGACACCAGCAATCTGCCGTGACAGCTTAGCGACTAAGCTGTTGCACTGCTAAGCTCAACAGTGCTGTCTACAATGGCTGCATTTTTTTAGGCAAAGGGTCTACACTGCTTTAGATTTTTTTTTTATTTTTTAAAATTTTTTGATCAATTTTAATGAACCTTGCTAAGTTTATCTATATTGCTGTGCTCATTTATAGTATGCCGTTATTTATTTTTCTAGTGTAATCTGTAGTTCAAGACTACAATACAAAAAATTTCTTGTGTGATTTTCGGAACATCTTTCTTACAAATAAATTTTTAGAAGTTACACATAAATTTGCTTATTGCAGTATTCAAGAATCGGAACTTATTTTGGTAAACTGTTCTGACTGTTCTGAACCCATTTGAATAAATGTTATCGTAAGTTGAACGTTTGTGGGCGAGCCGATTTCAAACTGGGGTTTCACTCGTGAATGTTTATTATACCATCATTTTTGTTCGTTGCCATGTGTCTTGTTGCGTTCTGTGTTTCGAGGAGACTAATGCTATCTGCCTACTCAGGGGGGGGGGGGGGGGGGATGAACAAGCCGGCACCATTGTCAATGTAGCAGGCAATATGCATGAAGAAGGCGATAGAATTTACAAACGTTTGCTTTGCATTAGGAGTAGAAATGTTTTGATGTTGCCTGCCCATGTGTTATGTAGTCACAATAAGTTCGTTTCTTTCCCTTCTTCTTTTCCTGGGTGTCTCAGGGTTTGTTCTTTTTTGTGTGGTTGTACAGTCGAATCTCGATAATTCGAACTCGAAGAGGCCCGAAAATTTGTTCGAATTAAAAGTTCAAATTGATGAAATCTAAATGAACGGAGGGCTCACAATGCAGTGGCGCATGTGCATTGAACTAACACATGAAGGGGAAGTTTCAGAAAACTTGCAAATCACACATTACAGGACATTCGTCATTAATTGAAATAACCGGTGATGTGTGTCTGCACACGTTTGCCTTGCAGCGAGTCAATCAATTTCGCACGCAGCTTGCAAAGCATTTCTACTTCCGCTTCAGCATTCTCCTTTCAAGAAAAGTTGCGCACGGCAATGTCCAGGGTGACACTTTCTAAAGACGAGGACAACGACTGCGTCTCCACTTCTACCCTCTGTGTCATAGCCGCAGCGTGGCCAGATGTGACGAGAAAGGAGGAGCGTCTTCACGTGGAGAGTAGATCGGCATTTGAGAGATAACTAACACTGTACGGCAGCTTGCTTTCTTTTCTCTCTCTCTTTTTTCTTTCTCTCTTCGCGCACGTCGTTGAAAGGAGAAGGGGGAAGCATGGCACAGGCGCGTCGCAGCTCTGCATTTGAGAGAAAGCAAACATTCCACTGCAGCCTTTTCTTTCCTTTTTTTTCCGTCGCCCGCAGCGTTGAGGTGTCAGAGGTGCCGCCGCGGGATAGGGCGCTGTATGAGGGCATTTTTGAAGCGGAATGGTTCGAATTAACCGTCACAGGTGCTTGCGCGTTCGAATTGCAGGGCTTTTTCACCCATTGGAATACACATTGCTTCGACAGGACCTCAGCGGGAGTTCAAATTAACCGGAAGTTCGAATTAAGGGGGAACGCGGCCCTTGAAAACCGGAAAATCGCGTAAAAGTCGGTTTTTGAAAAACCACATTTTTGGGTTGTATGTCTCATAAACTACCTATTCTGTAATTATCAGCACCTAATACAACCGCAAAGTGCAAAAAAAATACTATTTTCGAGGCTGCCGCGGCGTCCAAAACAGGCGCAAATCCCGAAATCAAACCAAACTTCGCGCGCGCACCATTCCCGGACCATGCGGTCGTCCCGCGCCATCTTGGTGTTGTTTTGACCGTGAATTCTTTCTCTCTCGTTCGCCGCCTTGCAAAATGGCGTCGGCAGCACAGTTGAGACGCTATTGGCGTTTTCCCGCGATGCGATGCGGAGCGCTGATTGGCTAGAGCAGCGCATTCATATCTCCCTCGCGGGAGAAAGCGTGCCCGCCATTGGCTGCTGTGCAGCAGCGGGGGCGGTCGCTCCTCTCGATGGCGCGTCCAGCACGCTCGCTTCGTTGTTGCTCTCTGCTCCGTCTGCCTCGACAGACGTCTGCTTACGAGCCGCTCTTCGCCTTGTGCTATCTTTTCGATAATTTTCTCTCGGGTTTTTTTTTTTTTTTTTTTGCCCTAGTTCTGTGCCTTTCGTCTTTGTTGTTGTGGGCGATGCCGGCAACGAAGCCGAAGTCAGTGCGAAAGTCCGGTGCGCGGAGGCGCGCTATGCGGCTTGTACGATCATCGAAATTCCGCTATTCTGCTGCGGGTGCCGACTGCGTAGACGCTTGCAGTGACGGAACTGTGTTGTCGGCTGTCGCCAGTCGAGAATCCGACACATCGAGTGTGGCTGGAGCCGCAAATGCACCGAGTGTTTCCGAGACCGCCAAGCTGGACACGTGCTCCGAATCGATGCCATCCAGTGTGACACCGAGTGCTTCTGATATCGCCGGACCCAGCACTTCGTCTGAATCGGTGCCATCGAGCGTGACACCGAGCGCTTCTGATATCGCCGGATCTGAATCGGTGCCGCCATCGAGCGTGAGTGGACCGTCGCTTCATCTGCGGAAGCGTTTCCTAACGAAGGAAGAAATCGATGCGAATGCGAAACGTCGTGACGCCGGCGACGCAGAAAAAATTTCAACTGATGCAGCCGGCTCTTGCACCTGCAGTGACAAGTGAGGGCGAAAATTTTTCGCTCTGAAAGAGGGTTTATTGACGACTGTTGCGACGGTGGTCCTACGCAGAAACACGATCGTGCAAGAGCAACGGTCAAGCAGATGCCGGCGATGATCAGCACGAGCCGAGCGAGCGAAGCCCAGCACCCAGTACCCAAGCGGTGGCGATGTTGCTTGCCAACGACGCTCTTTCTTCTTCACAATTTGCCCCCGCCGAAAAAGAGCCATCCTGGCGACCTAAGAGTCTGGAGGCAGAGGGCTATAATATGGCTTAAGGCGGGTGACGTGGACGATGTCACGTCCACGCCGGCGCATGTCGTCAGATGGGGAAAGTGGCTCGATGAGAAAATTCACCGGCAAGGTTTGCTCCAAAACGCGGTATGGGCCCTCGTACTTTGGAACGAGTTTTGAGGAAATGCCGGGGGTTTGGTAAGGAACAGCCAGCCATACAAGTGATCCCGGGGAATAGCTGGGGCTTTGTGAAGAGTCGGCATTGTTTTCTTTCTGGCGCTGTTGTTCTCGAGACGTAAAGGTGCGTGCGAGTTCACGGCACTCTTCCGCATTTCGGGCAGCTTCGGACACAGATGGGCATTCGGATGCGTCAGGACGGTATGGAAGGAGAGTATCGATGGTGTGGGATGGTTCGCGTCCATAAAGAAGAAAGAAAGGTGAAAATCCAGTGGTAGACTGTGCCGCGGTGTTATATGCGAACGTAATGAATGGAAGAATGCGATCCCAGTTAGTATGATCGGATGTCACATACATGGCGAGCATATCGCCAAGTGTGCGGTTTAAATCTCTCCGTGAGCCCGTTAGTCTGCGGGTGGTATGCCGTGGTCTTGCGATTAACAACATGGCATTCAGAAAGCAGAGACGTGACGACTTCTGATAGGAAGGCTCGACCTCGATCGCTTAGTAGTTCTCGAGGTGCACCATGTCGTAATATGAAGCGATGAAGGATGAAGGATGCTACGTCCCGCGCAGTGGCACTTGGAAGGGCGGCGGTCTCAGCGTAGCGTGTTAAATGGTCCACAGCGACTATAATCCACCGATTTTCATCTGATGTTGTCGGTAGAGGACCATAGAGATCAATTCCGATCCGATCGAAAGGTTTGGCAGGGCACGGAAGCGGTTGAAGCGCACCGGACGAGTGGAAAAGCGGTGATTTGCGACGTTGACAGTCAGGACAGCCCATAACGAATTTTCGAACGAAATTATACATTCCGCGCCAGTAGAAGCGATGGCGAATGCGTTCGTAAGTTTTGAAAACTCTGGCATGACCACATTGGGGATCGTCGTGAAAGGAGGCGCAGATTTGTGATCGCAAGCTGCGCGGGACAACCAAGAGCCACTTACGACCTTGGGGGCGTAGTTGCGTCGGTGTAGCAGCCGATCACGAATGGCGAAATGAGCAGCTTGACGTCGGAGAGATCGTGGAACCGCAGTGGTTGACGATCCAGAAAGACAGTTAAAAAGAGAAGCGATCCACGGGTCCTTGTGTTGTTCACTGGTAAAGGAGTCGAGGTCGAGAGATGCAATGGAGATACCAGTGGTTCCGCAGGCCGAGTCGGGAGGTAAAGGCGAACTCGACAGGGCGTCGACGTCAGAATGCTTGCATCCGCTGCGATAGATGACACGAATGTCGTACTCCTGGATTTGCAGTGCCCACCGAGCTAGGCGGCCAGAAGGGTCTTTCAATGTGGCGAGCCAACAAAGTGCATGGTGGTCCGTTACCAGGTCGAATGGGCGACCGTACAAATAAGGGCGGAACTTGCGAAGCGCCCACACTAGCGCCAAGCACTCTTTTTCAGTGACGCTGTAATTGGCCTCAGCTTTAGTAAGTGTGCGACTCGCATAAGCGACGACGTATTCGGAGTAGCCCGGCTTGCGTTGGGCGAGAACGGCGCCTAGACCAACCCCACTAGCGTCTGTGTGAACTTCCGTTGCAGCTGTTGGGTCGAAATGCCGAAGAATTGGAGGAGATGTTAGCAGACTACGGAGCGTGGCAAACGCGACGTCGCAGTCAGGAGACCATGATGAAAGGTCTGCATCACCGCGTAGGAGGTTGGTCAGTGGTGACATGATCGATGCAAAATTTCGCACGAAGCGCCGGAAGTACGAACATAGTCCGACAAAACTGCGTAATTCTTTCAGTGTTGTAGGTTTCGGGAACTCGGCGACTGCTCGCAGTTTTGCAGGGTCGGGTCGAACACCATGCTTGGAGACGATGTGCCCTAAGATGGACAGCTCTCGCGCGGCGAAGCGGCGCTTTTTAAGGTTCAGTTGGAGCCCAGCGTTGGTTAAACACGTCAGAACCAGTTGGAGCCGAACCAGATGCGTAGGAAAATCGGGAGAGAAAACGGCAATGTCGTCGAGGTAGCATAGACACACAGACCACTTCAGTCCACGCAGTGTGTTGTCCATGAGCCGTTCGAACGTGGCAGGAGCATTACAAAGACCAAATGGCATTACGTTAAATTCGTACAGGCCATCTGGTGTAATGAACGCAGTTTTCTGGCGATCAGCTTCTGCCATAGGAACCTGCCAGTATCCAGATCGTAAGTCTAAGGAGGAGAAGAATTCGGCTCCTTGTAGGCTGTCAAGGGCGTCGTCTATGCGCGGTAATGGATAGGCGTCTTTCCGCGTCACCTTGTTTAATCGCCGGTAGTCGACGCAAAATCGAATCGATCCATCTTTTTTTCGAACTAGAACGACAGGAGATGCCTAAGGACTGTGCGATGGTCGAATAACGCGACGGCGTAGCATCTCTTCGACCTGGTCGTTGATGACGTGACGTTCTGCAGCAGAGACACGGTACGGTCTTTGACGCAATGGCTGGTGCGAACCGGTGTCAATGTAGTGGTGCACTGCGGAAGTCCGACCCAATTGCGGCTGAGAAACGTCGAATAAATTCGCGAAGTGCTGGAGGAGATTAAGAAGCTCGGCGCGTTCATGGGCACTTAAGGTGTCGGCGATGGAACTCGAGAAGGTGTCACTCGATGAGCACTCCAGTGGGGAAAGGGCATGAAGTTCGGTCGAGGCGCTACTGCACGATTCGTCTGGCATGTTAAGGAATAAACAGGAATCGAGGTACTCCACTCGACCGAGACATTCGCCGGCAAGTAGCGTAAGCGGTGCAGAAAGGGGGTTGTGGACGAAAATATTGCTTCGGCCCGCAGTAACGTCGAGTGTAGCGAAAGGCAAGGAAACTGCTCTGCGGCTCATGAAAATGTCGGAGGGTGTAAACATTACTGTAGCATCGTTATAGTCATCGCAGCAAACCGGGACAACGGCAAGAGAGGCTGGCGGAATTTCAGTGTCCTCACGCACGACAAGTTTTGGCGATCGCTCAAGGGTTTCGTGCGAAGGTTCGTCACACAGGTGCGAAAATTGAACTTCAGCGCGTGCGCAGTCGATGATGGCATGATGATTTGACAGAAAGTCCCACCCTAGGATAACGTCATGCGAGCACACCGAAAGGACGATGAACTCGACAACGTACATAGAGCCTTGGATGAATATGCGGGCCGTACAGGTGCCAAGAGGTCGAGCTTGTTGTGCGCTAGCTGTACGAAGTGATAGTCCAGAGAGCGGCGTGGTCACTTTGCGTAGGGAGCGGCAGAGCTGGGCGGCTATAACAGAAACGGCAGCACCTGTGTCGACGAGGGCAAAGGTAGAAACACCATCGACAGATATAGCGACGACGTTAGCTGGTGAAGTGCGAGGACTTGAGCATTTCGACGACGGCGCAGTTCTTGCCTCTGGAACTGCGGCGTTCAGTTTTCCCGGTTGGAGGAAGCGGATCTAGGGCGCATTGGGGACAGTGATCGCCTGCGAGGAGATGGGGAGCGGGGAGAGTGAGTTTGAGGCTGGTGTGACCGAGACTCAGGAAAGTTAGTGCATCCATACTGCGGTGAGGGATAGGGAGCAGGTATGTGCATGGGCTGTGGGTCATACGGTAACGGCCGAGTAGCGTCGCGGAGTGGTTGGAAGCGACGGCAACAATATCGTGCCACGTGTCCTGGAGTACCGCAGGCGTAGCAGATCGGTCGATTGTCAGGAGTGCGCCAGCAATTGCTGACTCGTGGTGCGGCCCAAGGTGTCGAAAATGGGGCGGAGTGGGGAGCGACTGAAGACATGGGTGGCAAATGCTGCTGTCGGGGTCTGCTACGTACCACCTGGGCATACGTAAGGGGCGCTGCCACGGGCTGCATAGCCGGCGCATGGGCAACAGGTATGGCCACAGGCTGCTGGTGGGCAGCGACGGGAACAGCCTGAGCTACCTCTTCGGCAATAACGTCGCGGAGTGGTGAGGGCAGACGAGAGGACGGCGGCTGCTGCGTGAAGGGAATCAACAACAGTTGCCGAGCTACTTCTTCACGCACAAAGTCTTTAATCTCTTGCAGGGTTGGTGAGTGGTCGGGAACAGAAGTGAGACTGGAGAGCGAGTCGGCGTGTGAGGAAAATGGGCGAGTCAGGGCGCGCTGCTTGCTCAACTCGTCGAAACTTTGACACAAAGTGACAAGTTCCGCAACGGTGGCCGGATTACGGGCCAGGAGCAGCCGATATGCACCGTCATTTATCCCTTTGAGGATGTGTTGAATCTTCTCCGACTCGGGCATGGTGGTGTTCACACGGTTGCAAAGACCAATAATGTCTTCGATGTAGCAGGTGAAAGATTCCGTTGGCTTTTGTGCGCGAGTCCGCAAGCGTTGTTCGGCTCTGGACTTGCGGACTGCGGGTCGGCCAAAAACGTCAGCAAACAAGGTTTTAAAGATGGACCACGTCGTGATGTCGTTTTTGTGGTTATTATACCACATTTCGGCCACGTCAGTGAGGTAAAAGATGACGTAAGTCAATTTGTCCGCGTCATCCCACTTGTTGTTAGCGCTCACCAGTTCATAGTTAGCGAACCAGTCTTCCACGTCGGTCTCATCAGCTCCACTAAAGACCTTGGGCTCTCGCAAACGAAGAACGCCGGGGTTGCTGGGGGATGGAGTGGAAGAGACAGGTTGCGCGTTGTTGGTAGCCATGATGGGAGGTAGCGTTCGGTTGCGCAGCTCCAGGTTCAGGCGACGGCGAATGGCAGCACCCAGGTTCAGGCGACGGGGAATGTCAGCACCTTCCACCAATTGAAAGAGGGTTTATTGACGACTGTTGCGACGG
Source organism: Rhipicephalus annulatus (assembly GCA_013436015.1). NCBI lineage: Eukaryota > Metazoa > Arthropoda > Arachnida > Ixodida > Ixodidae > Rhipicephalus > Rhipicephalus annulatus. The sequence continues at coordinate 82,603 of WOVY01003169.1, forward strand.
TGGTCCTACGCAGAAACACGATCGTGCAAGAGCAACGGTCAAGCAGATGCCGGCGATGATCAGCACGAGCCGAGCGAGCGAAGCCCAGCACCCAGTACCCAAGCGGTGGCGATGTTGCTTGCCAACGACGCTCTTTCTTCTTCACAGCTCGTTCAAATGAACATCTTTAACGTCGTGCACAGCCGCACAGTGTGCAAAGAATGTTTGAAAGGTGCTATGACTGTCCGAGAGAGCACCAAGCTTGGACTTGCAACAAAACTTGAAGTCGTGTGCGCCTCTTGTGGCACCGTCGATAAATTATGGACATCACCCCGCAAAAAGGACACGCAGGCCTTCGATGTAAATGTCCGCGCCATAATGGCTATAAAGCAAATAGGCAAGGGGCAAACAGCTCCTAATGACTTTTGGGCTGCCATGAACGTCTCTTACAGAGGTCTTCACCACAAGACGTTTCAAAAGCACTTGAAAGAGACGTTCAGGAAGCCAGAGGCCACCGCTTTGGAGAAGTTTTATGCTGATTCTGCCACAGCAGTGATCAAAACATATAAAGAAATGGACCCCAGCTTCTGCAAGGACATCACCGTAGTGTACGATCGCACATGGCATAAGCGGGGTCACATATCACACATCGGAGTGGGATCGGTAATTGACTTCTTTACAGGTCTCATCTTAGATGCTGTAGTTCTTTCAAACCACTGCCTTGGATGCCAAACAGGGCCCAAACCTGGAGATGCAGCATACGAAAGCTGGCAGAAGCACCACATTTGCCAGAAAAACACAGACGCAAAATCGGGAAGCATGGAAGTGGAGGCAGGCTTGACTCTCTTTGGGCGGTCTGTATTCAAGCATGGCCTGCGGTACACCACTCTTGTGTCCGACGGAGACAGCCGTACCTTCGCTGCCCTCACAGAAGAGAATGTGTACGGGCTAGTGCCAATTGTAAAAGAAGAATGTCTTAACCATGTTCAGAAAAGGATTGGAAGTGCTCTTCGAAACATTGTGCAGAAAAGTGATAAGCCACTGAGTGGGAAGGGGAAGCTGACTAAAGCCCTCATTGAAAAGCTGACAGGATATTATGGTTGGGCCCTGAGAAACAATTCAACTGACCTAACAGCCATGCAGCGTGCAGTGATGGCAACATATCACCACGTCACATCGACTGACCAGGACCTTCACCATGAACTTTGCCCAGAGGGGGCTCAATCGTGGTGCCGCCATAGAGCTGCAGAGGCAAAGCGTGAGCCACAGCCAAAACATAAACACAGCCTACCGGACTATGTCGCTGCAGCTATGCTGCCCATCTGCGAAAGACTGTCACAAAAGTCGCTTCTTCAGCGCTGCCTGGGAGCGAAGACGCAAAATGCATCAGAATCATTCCACTCCATTCTGTGGTCTCTGATGCGGAAGGAACAACACTCATCCTTGATCGCGGTAGAAACAGCACTGCATGAAGCAGTGCTGCGCTACAATGCCGGCTGCTGCAAAGCAACCCAAGTGATATCGGACTTCATTGGACTTCAACCAGGTCATCTGGCCATCCTGCGAGCTCGTGAAAAAGACTTTATACCTTAAAAAGAATTCTAAAAGACACCAAGAGAAGATGGAGGCCAGGCAAAAGAAGAAAAGAGTGCGCCAGGACACTTCTAGCTACTGTGCTGGAGCTTTTTGAAAAAAACACGTGTTTTGAACTTTCTCGGCCTGTTTTCTCAGTTTTTTTTTTTTTTTTGCTAGTTGTAGTGCTGAGGAAAGCAAGAACTCGAAAACCGTTCATCAGACTTGTGTGCCATTTTTTTTATTCTGTTCCTGAATGACCTTGCAAGGGCGTAACAAGCTCCTTTTTTTGAAAATTGGTGCTGGTAATTTATAATAAACAATTAATTTTTGATGAATCTGGTCATTACTGGTTACATCAAATTCAAAGTTGCGTGAAAATTTGGGGGGGGGGGGGAATTAAAAAAAACGGCTTTGTAGCGCCTGGGAGAGCTATCAAGGAATGACCACAATGAATTTCAGCTTTCTACTATGTCCTGGGATTTCTCACGACTCTTCCTCAGGCACCTATGTGAAGCACCCAGTTAAACCTCAATAACTCTGGAACTAAGAAACACAGCTTCGTGAAACTTAGCAGTTGTGCTAGTTTTATTGTAGTGAAACCCCTGAAAGTTAGCAGTTGTGCTAGTTTTATTGTAGTGAAACCCCTGAAAGTTTCATCCAGATATCTTAAAAAATAAAAAAGTTCGGTCTCCAGGGTAGCATCCCCCCTTAAGCCAGTTGAAATTAAAGAGATTCGACTGTAGTAAGATATTCAAAAATATATCTGCTTGTTTTCTATTACTGACACCATCACTACTTGTTATCGCAAATGAGTTAACCTTGTAAGCACCTATCTTTACATTTCTGTATTTTATTCTTTGCTGTACATGTAGTGGATCTATTCATAGAAACTGCAACATGCTAACTACTTACATTGCATGAAGCATTTTCTACCCAATACCGTCTTCAACATTTTCTTCTCTCTCTCTCTTTTTTCGTTGATAGCCAGTACCTTAGCACTTGTATTTATTACTGGGTGTCTGGAGGCACAAATGTGAACTGCCAGATCAGTGGTGCCATTTGTTGGCAGAAACGTCAGCCACATTGATGGAGAACTGTTACGATAGTTTTTTATACACCTTGCTGCTGGAGTAAATTTTCGATTGCACTAATGTGAATGCGTGGCTTGTTTTTGTTTTTTTTTTTAGTTATAACTGCATGAGTGCTCATTCAGGATGAAAAGCTCAGCCACGCATACGAAGCTTGACATGCTGCTACCAATTTCTGATAACCCAGTATTATGCGATAACTTATACAGTAAAACTGATAGTTGGGCTTGTCTGTGATTTTCGGTCCATTTTTTGTACAAGCTAAACAAGGTTAATTAAAACCCATACAGCGAAACCTGCATATATATCGAACCCACATTTAACAAAATTGAACAGCCGTAAAAAGCCCTTGAATACCTATATTTTTATGCATAAATTGTTATATATTTCAGGCTATGTATATTGTATAGAACTTCATTGTAATGTTCTTTAGATTCCATATATCAGAGTTTGACGATACTGGAATACTGAACATGTCAAGTTTCCCTGTATGTGCATAAGTTATTAGAGAGCTGTCAATAGTCTCGGTTTTAATGGAGGACCATCTGTTCTAAGCTGGGTGAATCTGTTTTTTTTTTTTTTTTCTTTCCGTGCGCAGCAGCAGAGGTTCCCGGACCTGTATGCCATTTCAGCACTCTCCGATATTCCTCAGTATGTCTCACTGCCCCAATACATGCCCCTGCTGTCAAGGCATGTTCAGGTGAGTTTGGGCAGCGTTTTCAATTTTGTGGCATTATCACAAATGAAGCACCAGTGGAAGAGCCAGTGTTAACTTTTCAGCACATTACAATGTGTTTGTGTTCCCTTGTCATAGTAGTCTGGATAATAAGGAACTAATCTTTTCAGTTTTTTCAATCTGTTTCGGTTGTGGATCTCTTTTGGAAGAGATTGTCTGCAAGAAGTTAATGCCCGATATGAAACAAGATTAGTGCAATGGACGATGTAGGAGACCTTTTTTTTTTCTTTTACATTTTGCAATGCTAGTTCTTTATTCAAATTGTAAGCTTATTTTGGCTTGCTCAATAATAAGATAAGACGTAATGCTTTTGGCGCAAGTGAACGATTAAGTTCGCTCCTGCAGAAAGTTTTGCACAGCTGAGCACTCACTGGAATTTGTGACGCAGTTGTTCAGTTCTTCACACATAATGCTGCAAACTATAAGCTTGTGCGAATTGTTTTTTAAATTATAGATTCGAATTGAATTCGAAATGAATAGTTATTTAGTTGTATAACTTGATATATCCCATGCAAGTAGAATATATATGGTATATATCGCATATTGTACAGGAAAATGGGTATATTTGTCATAACCCCACCAACCTGCAGAACATTTTATTTTTTCAATTGAAACAAGCCATGTGCAAATCTTTGGTTCGAAGAAAATGGAAGTAACTTTAAGTCGCAGCAGGATTTGTTAAATTCATTTGAATAAAAGCGATAACCTGTACATTACGTTGGGTTTAAAATGTTCTGTTCTTTGTCGAAACGTATCAGCTGGTATAACAAGCCTTTAAGCTTAATGAATGATGAATTTATGTGACTGTAAAACGTCCATTTACCTATGAAATCGGGCTCTGCGAATTTTCCCTGTATAGGTGTATGCACGGTATAGCAGAGAAATCGCCTTTGCTGGGGGTTGCATGCTTACTCATGTTGGCCTGTTTGTCTATTTCAAGTACATTGAAATTTATATGAAATTTATAAGAACTTAAATTCAACAAATCGAACCGAATTCGAATGCTGTACTATTTGTTCAAAGTGCTCGAATATTTGTGTAAGCCTGGTTGTCAATGTCAATTGTGCTTCTTGGTCTTTCAGGAAACGATGCGGTTGTTTGAGCACCGTCGCATGGTCGTGAACCGTGGAGCTTCGCAAAACACCATTGAGCGAAACACGTTTCCCCACAAATACAAAAAGGTTGGCGTCTTCTTTTCTTTTTCTTTTTTTCCTCTACCTTCTGTTTATTTCCATCACTTGTGCGAGAAAGTCCTTGTTCTTGGGTAGAGGGCGTCTACATTTACCGGGGCTGAAATGGAAAAAAAGCGTGAACGTTTCTTCCAGAGCGAGGTGCAACGCCAGTTACAACCATAGAGTTTTCTAAAATTCACTAGGGGGGACTCTGGCGCTGCGATCGTTCAGCGACACTAGGAATGATGGGTAGTACATGGATTTGCCTAGTCTTCGTGCTTGTAAGCGCCAAATTGCGCTTGTGGCTTCTTTTATTGCTGTGTTTCGGTTTTGTTTCGAAGGAAAGAACGAACCCTTCTGAACTTCGTGACCCGATTTGAAATGGTAAGCCTAAAAGAATAAGGTAGTGAAGCGCAACCACTGAACATTTGCTTATTTTTGTTTTGTGAAGAAACACCTTCAAGCCACACGAACACACACGGAGCCAGAACTACGAAGATTAGACAAATCCGGGTACTACCCGTCATTCCCATGCTCACTGAAGCGCTGTGCGTTGCGGCTTCCATAGACACTGGCACCACAGGTGTCTCCAGTGTATATTTAAGAAACTCTATGGTTAAAATGACACACTGGCTATGATTAAAAGTAAATAAAAGCACAACGTTTTAGCTCCCGTATGGGAGCCATGTTCACTAGAATAAAGCTAACAAGGGTTGAAAAGGCATGCTTTTGTTTGTTTGTAATCTTGGTCACTGTGTTTTAAGGGGAGATGCTACTCGAAAAACGATTTTCTTTAATAAGAGTCTGAATTTAACACAAATTGGCATGCTAATAGAGTTTTTTCTCCTCTTTTCAAATATGTCGTTTATTGTCGTGTAGATTGCTTGGTTTTCTTTCTGCAGGTCAGATACTGCAAGATTATGGCCATTGTTATGCAACAATTCTGACCTATAAAAATTTGAGATAAAGCATGCAGATATAGCTGACTATGATCCTTTGTAACTGTAAACTATATAAATTTTGTGTGTAAAAAGGTGAAATACAATAATAAAATAGAAGGTGAAATACAATAATAAAATAGAAAAATTTACTATGGCTCTAGTTGCCAAGGGCTTTCAATGTTATGTAATTTTTGAAGAACATAATCAAGCAGCACTGACAATCTGAATAGATACTTGCACTCTATGGGCCTTGTTATGCCAGCGAGTCCTCGTCAAACGGCCGTGCCTCTGAAAACGGCAATCTGGGTCAAGGCCTGCCCGCAGTCTGCCTGGCGCGAACGGCGTAAACACGCGCGGCGCGTCTCTGGCCCACGTGCATTGAGTCATCTGCGCACGTGACAGCGAGCCGGCGGTCTCGTGTCTGGTGGTCTGACGCATGGCGCGGCGACCCCCCATTGGAGGACTCGGCCCTGACGACAAAGCGGCGCTTCTGATTGGACATTTTGGTTGGACCCGGTGTAAATAAAAGAAGCCCTGCGGCGCGTCGCGATCGGCGGTCCTATGTGAGTGAGAGGAGGCCCCGTGTCGGAGAGCCGGCATGTGTGTGAGTCAGCGGTCTTAGGCGAAGGGCTGACCTATGTGTTAGAGAGGAGAGCTCGGCTTTTCGAGTCTCTGTCGGCCCCAGTGCCGAAATTGTAACGCCTCTGTATATATGCTGTACATAAACCTTGTTTAACTCACCGTCGTCTCGTCCGCTCGTCTTATCAGCTCTGCGCAGAAGCAGTCGCGAGCTGATAAACATACGCTACGCAACAGTGGTGGCTTCGGCGGGATCGGCCCGTCGTTCGCAACAGTGGTGGAAGCGGCGGGATCGGTCCGTTTCTCAACAGTGGTGGCAGCCTCGGAAGTGGCTACGCAACAGTGGTTGGCAGCTGCGGGATCGGCCGGCGTCAGCGACATCGATGCGGTGAGTGCCTGATGTTTTCCCCTCAGTTCACCAGACTACTCTAGCTCAGGTTGTAGTAGTTTAGAGAAGGGCTGTGTGAAGCATTGAAGTGAGCTTTGATCGTTTCAAGCCAAGTCGAAGCGCTTTGAAACCAAAGTTAATGCGGAGGGGGTAAACACGAGAGTGTGAAAAATTGCTTGCGCGTCTTGCTAGTAGGCTTATAGTGGGTACGGCAAGTAGATTCTTAACAGGGGAAACAGCAAGAGGCTAGTGTGAACGATGGAGAACCTTAAAGTGAAGGAACTCATCGAAATTTGTGAGGAACTCGGCATTACTTTGGGCCGTGCGAAACGAAAGCAAGCGATCCTTGAGATCATGAAGGATGAGGGAGTGTCGGCTGAGGAAGTCGATGAGGCCTGGGTGGATATCAAAGCACGCCGTGAGGAGGCTGAAAGGCGAGAAGTAGAAGCTCGCGAACGTGAGGAGGCTGAAAGGCGCGAAGCTCGCGAACGTGAAGAAAGGCGCGAAGCTCGCGAACGTGAAGAAAGGCGAGAAGCTCGCGAGCGCGAGGAGGCCGAGAGACAAGAGCGCCTAGAGTTGAAACGACTAGAATTGGCAATCCTACAGTGTTCGCAGGCGCCTAGCGTAGCTTCTCCGACGATTCAGGTCAGCGGTTTCAGAATTCGGGACCAACTGCCACCGTTCGTAGTAGGCGAGGACATGGCGAAGTATCTCGTCAAGTTTGAACACGTCTGTGAGCGAAATGCTTTGGAGCAGTCTCTTTGGGCGCGGAACCTGCTAGCTCTTCTTCCCGGCGAAGTGTCCGACGCGATAACTTGCTTGTCGAGGGAAGCGTTCGAGAGCTATGACGAGGTTAAGGAAGTGCTCTTGAGACGTTATAAGTTGTCACCCGAGGCTTTCAGGCAAAGGTTCCGGTATGCTGAAAAGGGGAATGAGTCACACGTTGACTTCGCGTTTCGTCTTAAAGCCGATTTGATTGAATGGCTCAAGGGCGAAGGTGTTTATGACGACCGCGATAAAGTGGTGGAATGCGTTGCATTGGAGCAATTCTACCGCTGCATCGAGGAGGATGTCAGACTTTGGCTGCAGGACAGACTTGGGGAAGTACAGTTAAATAAGGCAGCTGAGTTAGCTGAGGAGTATTATGCTCGCCGAAAGTTGCATAGCAGGGCAGTGCGCGTTGAAAAGGATGAAAGGAAAGAGGGCTTTTCAAGGAAACCTGATCAACGGAAATCCGCTCCGCACCGTAATTTCAAGAAGGAACCGTCTCTTACGAAGGACAGTGTAGGGGAAGGGCAAACAGAAGCGGAGAAATCGAGTGAGGTTTCTACCACACAGGCATTTGAATCGGAAAGCAAACGGAAGCCGCTAATCTGCTACAACTGCAAAAAGGAAGGGCACATCGCGAGAAACTGTCAGGAAAAGTTTGCTTTCGCAACGATCCGAGAATCAGGAAAAAACATTCGGTTGTTGGAGCCGTATCTCCAAGAAATTAGGGTGAATGAGAAAACGTGCCGAGCACTTAGAGACTCAGCGGCAACCATGGACGTTGTCCATCCTTCATTGGTGTCTCCGGATGACTTCACAGGAGAATGCGCGTGGATCAGGCAAGTCGCCGAGGAGCAGAGTGTTCGCTTACCAATCGCCACCGTTGTCATTGAAGGCCCGTTCGGTAAGCTTTGCACCGAAGCGGCTGTGTCTGCCGCGCTAAACGATCGTTTTCCTTATCTTTTCTCCAACTACTCGGAGCAGCTTCTCAAAGAGCAGGGCAAATCGTTCTTCCCCAACTTAGCGTGCATGGCCCTCACGCGATCGCAAACGCGGAAGCCTGATCTGGTTCAATGCAGTGAACTCTCAAGTGACCTTGTCGGCGGGTCGACGGAACCCCAGAAAGGAAATTTTCCGCATGAGTCATGTGAGCAGTCACGCGAGCGGCCCGTCGCGAAAGCGGTCGGCACGGCCGGCGCGGTAGGGGGAGACGACATGGCGCCATTGAGTCAGAGCGAGAGGGTTGCAACGCTCTCGCCTGTAGCGGAAAGTTTGAGCGAGCTGCCGAGAGTTGATCGAGAGACGCTCATTCGAGAGCAGCGTGAGGATCTCTCGATTGAAGCGCTAGCGGAAAGCCAAATTGAAGCGCTAGTGGAAAGCCAGAAAAACGCGGCAAAAGTGCTGTCGAAGGAGCACTACGAGAAATCGGGGAAGAAGCGCGCTTTTGAAGTTGAGAATCAGGTAATGCTGCTGCAGCCATCCAAAAGGAACAAGCTTGAGGTTGATTGGGAAGGGCCCGCCAAAGTATTATCGAAGCCTTGCGATACAAATTATGAAGTGAAATTAGGAAGGCGGCCGGACAAAATTTACAACTTGATGAAACCCTACGTTCAACATCACGCGGTCGTAAATCAGCTGTTGAATGCTTCAGAGGAAGAGGAAGCAGGAATTTTGAGTTCTAGTGAGGTAATTGAAGGGGGATCGAAAGTAATCCAGGAGCAGATAAACCTAGAGCCTAGCTTAAGTGAAGGAGGACCTGAGAAAGAGGACCTGAGAAAGATTGGTTCCGAGTTTGAAGACGTGTTTTCGGACCGCCCCGGAAACACGAGGGGGATCGAACACGATATCGAGCTAAGCGGTGAGGAGTCAATCCGTAGCAAGCCGTATCGTTGTTCCCCTGTGCAACGTCGAAAGTGTGAGCCGCTCTTGGTGCCGCATAGGTATCGTCGCCTAAAAGTGGCCGGTTACTGACGTGGAGCATGTTGCTCCACAGCGCAACTTTGACATTCGCTATCAAAAAAATAAAATAAAGGAAAGGTAAACGCTAATGCAGGTGCATTGAGCAGTGCGTTCTAGCTAGTACCTTCTCAACCTTTCGGTTTCTCGCTGGCGATTCGGGGCAAAATTTTGACCTCATCACGACCTTAGCTGAGCGCTCTCGTTCAGAGTGATCTCAAGGGGCCAACTTTGTGGTATTCTAATTCGTTACGTTGTTGTACGTGGAAAAAAAAATTGAGTTGTCATTTTAAGAGTCTTGTGTCCCACATGTGCCTCTTGATGTAGGGGGAACAAAATTCCGATAGACACGTAGATAGGTATATGTTGTACTATACTTTGTCTGGTGTTCTGTCGGGTGACCGAGGGCACTTGCGTGTGTCGTGTGTTGTCTGTTGTCGATCCGGTCTTGGCAAGTTGCAGAACCGTCGACAAGTGCTGAAGCCGAAGATGGTCAGAAGAGACGAGTGAAGCTGGTCGACAAGTTGTGGCGACAAGCCAGTGGAGCTGGGATCCGTCGTCAAGAATGGGCTGTATTCCCGGAACAGTTTGGAGCTGTATTCTCCCTATGGCCCTGGAGGCGAACCTGGAGGGACCTGGCGAACGAGCGCACCTGACATCCGAGCCCCGTGGAAGCAGCTCGTCTTTCCGGTGCATTGTCTGGCGGCGGGGGTGCTGTTATGCCATCGAGTCCTCGTCAAACGGCCGTGCCTCTGAAAACGGCAATCTGGGTCAAGGCCTGCCCGCAGTCTGCCTGGCGCGAACGGCGTAAACACGCGCGGCGCGTCTCTGGCCCACGTGCATTGAGTCATCTGCGCACGTGACAGCGAGCCGGCGGTCTCGTGTCTGGTGGTCTGACGCATGGCGCGGCGACCCCCCATTGGAGGACTCGGCCCTGACGACAAAGCGGCGCTTCTGATTGGACATTTTGGTTGGACCCGGTGTAAATAAAAGAAGCCCTGCGGCGCGTCGCGATCGGCGGTCCTATGTGAGTGAGAGGAGGCCCCGTGTCGGAGAGCCGGCATGTGTGTGAGTCAGCGGTCTTAGGCGAAGGGCTGACCTATGTGTTAGAGAGGAGAGCTCGGCTTTTCGAGTCTCTGTCGGCCCCAGTGCCGAAATTGTAACGCCTCTGTATATATGCTGTACATAAACCTTGTTTAACTCACCGTCGTCTCGTCCGCTCGTCTTATCAGCTCTGCGCAGAAGCAGTCGCGAGCTGATAAACATACGCTACGCAACAGTGGTGGCTTCGGCGGGATCGGCCCGTCGTTCGCAACAGTGGTGGAAGCGGCGGGATCGGTCCGTTTCTCAACAGTGGTGGCAGCCTCGGAAGTGGCTACGCAACAGCCTTTATCATGCTATGTGCAAAATTTCATAGAGGTATGACAATTCTAAGTATACGAACTAGCGTGTATAAGAAGCACAGATCACACAAAACTGCAAAAGGAGAAAAACGCATTTGAAAGTTTGAAACCTTTTTTTTTATCACAGAGTTGTTAGAAATGCATAATCTTTGGCCATAATGTTCAACAGAACTTTGAAAAGCACAGGAAGTTACTAGAACTGTCCTGCAGCATAGGTTGTGTCCTCACGGTCCTTGCGAGCACTCTCTTCTAGCCGTGCCCTTTTCACTCTACAAACGACGATGGGCCCTGGCTAATGCTGTCAGACGCTCGGACATTCTATTGATGTACCTCGCATCGCGGGAATCACTGAAAGTAACTAGATCTCTAGATTGCAGTATGTTGAGCTCTTCCAGGATGTGCTCGAAAGTAGCATGACCCTTGTTGAACCACAGGATTGCCATAGCAGCGGCAGTCTCGACAACCGTTCGGGAGACAAACTTTGTCTTGGGACAAAGTAGCCAAATTTCGCTGTTCAGGGATTCCGATGCATTCTGGGTTTTCCCTTTGATGCATCGAGCAAGGAGCTTCTCATCCGTTAGCCGCTTATAAATTGGCAAAACAGCCAATCTCTGTGCTTTTGTCAGGAGAGGTGTGTGGCGTGGTGCAGGTTCACCAAGTGCTTCAGCGCGTTGATGTTTGCACCACGACTCTGTTCCTGCAGGGCAAAACTTGTGGCTGCCAGCATTGTCAGTAGAGCATGAGTGGAAGTACGAAGCCCATACTGCAGTGTACATATCCCATACACTCCCCCTGTTGCTTGTTATGGCAATCTGATAGTATGTTTGGAGCTTCTGAATGGCTGGCTCTTTCATTTTCTGCCCTCGTGGTAATGGCACATGCAGCTTCCGTAGCGCGGTGCCAAGTCTCTTGGCCACATGATTAGTGCAGTCTTCTTTTTCTATATTGACAGCACCATAGACTTTTGACTCTGCAACTGCACTATATGCTTTGCTGTCACCGTCACTCAAGAATTTCATGAAGTGCAGTGGGGTGTCATAAGTCAATGTTCTCTGCCAAATGCGCATTGCAGCCTCCGTTTCCATGGCATGGGAGGAACAGTCTGCATTTTTTTCACAGACTGGGCCATGGAATGCCTGGCACACTTCCTCGTCTGGGCCCATATCCTTGTGCCTACTGCATGTCAGGCAGTAATTTGATATGACCTCGAAGTCTAAGCAGAGGCCAGTATCTAAGGAGATAACTGCGCCAATCCTGTTGTGGCTTTTGTGGCCCCTCTTCTGCCAAGTGCCGTCGAACATACAGCCACATCAGTTTCGTCTGCTACTTCTTTCGTCAACTCTCTGGATCGGCGCAAGTTTTCACTCACAGCGGCCATGGCAGCGGTGTGCACCTTCTTTGCTATCGAAAAAAATCCTCGGTGGTGCATTGGCTTTGGGAGTCCAATAAAGGAGCAAAATCTCGACTATTGCTCATGCCCAATGCCGACAGCGCGTGCAGCCACCACCGCCTTCACATTTACAGCGAAACTATCTCGGGAGCTCCCACTTTCGTACGGTTGGCTCACTCGGCTGCTGCCGTCCGCCGTAACACGCAGTGACTTATAGGAGCAAGAAAGAACATTCGCTGTTTTCGCAATGAAGTTCGAGGAGCGACGAAAGTCCCTTGCACTTTTCTGCCGGCTCCCGAACGGCAAGTTTTTGAATACGGCAAGCAGGGCATGCCGCACCTGCCACAAGTGCCGTCAGCAAGAGGGTGTCGCACAAAACTGTCGTTGCACAAACCTCATCGCGCTGTCTTTCGTTTTTTTCGAAGAAGCCGAGCTTCTTTTCCGAAGCACTGACGAAAGAAAGCGCAGCGTCAATCCCTTCATCGCAGCCACTGTTGTCGCTCGCGCACTCGTCGATGCCGCCGTCAGGCCCAGCACACGTACGCGTGTTCTCGTTCGTCGCCGTCGTTCTGGGCGCTTTACGCCGCTTTCCCTTGAACCTGTGCTTCGTTCGAAACTTCTGCGGTCTCACATTGCACTTTTTCGAGCTTGTCATCGTGTAAATATGCGTAGACGCGCAGAAAAGCAGACGGACCAAATGCCGATGGCCGCCACCAGCACAGCTGACAATGACTCTGTAGCCAATGGCGATGCGGCTTAGGGTGCCGCGCGTTTCAAACCGCTCAAACCACGTGATAAAAAGGCCTTTTTTTTTTTTTTTTGCCCACGTACAAAACTGGCGGTCGTCCGAGCTGTAAGAAGAAGGCCGGACGCAACTTTCCCAACCGATCGCGATGGCGGGCGGCACTGCGACGGGGAGCAGTGCGCAGTCAAAGATGGCCAATATCGGCGCAAATTCACGAAATTTTGAACCACTGCGATGCCTTCATACACATTTTTTTGCATTTTGCGGTTCGAATTTTGTTTTGAAATTTTCACAGATGAAAGAAGAAGGTTTGAAGATTACAATGCAATAAAAATCAGAAATACGAGAAATTTCACTAAAAACGCGATTTTTCGACTCGCATCTTTCCTTAATTGTCTTCATGTCTGTGCCTGACCAGATGAGCTTCCATTCAACTATCAAGCCAGGTGTCTGAGGACTGCCATGTTTGTCTTATGCAGTCGAATCTCATTAACTCGAACATGCTTAATTCAAACTTCCGGTTAATTCAAACTCAGGCTTTGGTCCCGTCAAAGCTATGTATATTTCAATGGCTCAAAATGCCCTGTCATTCGAACGCACAAGCACTTCCGACAGTTAATCCGAACATAATGAGCTCCGAAAATGCTCTCAGCACCACGCCCAATCCCGCGACAGCACCTCCGACACCTCAACCCTGGGCACAAAAAGGAAAAAAAGAAAAAGAAAGAAAAGGCTGCTGCGGAATGTTTGCTCTGTCTCAAATGCCGATCTGCGACGCGCCTGTTCCACGCTTTTCTCTTTTTCGTTTCTGTCGCATAAAGATCCTCCTTTCAACGCCACACGCGAAGAGAGAGAAGGAAAAAAAAAAAGCTGTCATGGAGTGTTGGCTCTCTCTCAAATGCCGATTTGTGACTCGCCGGTGCCACGCTTCCCCCTTTCTCATCCCTGCCATGTAGAGACCCTTGTCCTTTCAACGCCGTGCACGAAGAGAGCAAAAAAAAAAAAAAAAGGTTAACAAGCTGTGGTGGAGTGTTGGTTCTCTCTAAAATGCCGATCTGCTTCTTTCCGCGTGAAGACACTCCTCCTTTCTCGTCATCCTGGCCATGCTCCGGCGGTGGCAGAGAGGGTAGCAGTGAAGACGCAGTCGTTGCTGTTGTGTTTAAAGAGTGTTGGCACTGTACATTGCCGCGCGCAACTTCTCTTGCCGGGAGAATGCTGAAGCTGAAGTAAAATGCTTTGCAAGCAGTGTGCGAAATTGATTGACACGCGGCAAGGCCAACATCTGCAGACGCGCATCACGGAATACTTCAATTAATGATCAAAGTCCTATAATTTGTGAAAAAACGAGTCTTCTTAAACTTCCTCCTTGTGTGTTAGCTCAATGCACATGCGCCACTGCACGTTGAGCCCTCCGTTCATTTCATTATTTCGAACTTCTTTTAATACAAACAAATTTTCGGGCCCCTTCAAGTTCGAATTATCGAGATTCAACTGTAATATCGGCACTGGCTCATGTTGGCTGTTAATGCCATTCAATGTAACTAGAAGTAACTAACAGCAGTGATAACTCATTTCTTTTGTAAATACTGCTTAACTGATATATAGCTTTCTTCGTTCATTTTCATAAATGTTTCTGCATTGACGTGTAGTTGTTTGGTGAGGTTATAATAATGCCGCGACAGGTTAGGCCACGTCCAAGTAGCCGCCGCAATCATCATGAAGTACTCAACTTATGAAGTACTCAACCGTATCAGCGACGTCACTTATGAAGTCAGATCCGCGGGACACGTGAGCTCAAGACGCCGCAATACCACGGAAGTGGTACACGTAGTCCGCATGAAGCCCTATCATGACAGATCGTCGGAAAACGAGTGAGAGGGCGCATGTATCATTTTACTCTCTCAAGCATCGGGACGATGCGTCTGAGGAGGGGGATAATGCCGCGACAGGTTAGCCACGTCCAAGTAGCCGCCGCAATCATCATGGCAAGAGCACCAGCAAGACCCGGCTGGCATGCGTCACGCGTTCGGGCGCTCCAACAACGAGGAAGAGGAAGTTAGTTGAATCTGTGCCTCTCGTCTACTCGGACTCGACGACGATAGTCATTAGGCTTGTGGGCACAAGTTCGCCCTAATAAAGTTGCTTGTTTTTTAGCCTGTCTGCCTCAGCATCGCTACAATATAGTTCTGGTATGCCTAGGTTTGTGAACAAATCTGTATATTCGTATGTCGTAGGCCCGTGTGCTCAGATTTGGGTGCACGTTAAAGAACCCCAGGTGGTCGAAATTTCCGGAGCCCTCCACTACGGCGTCTCTCATAATCATATGGTGGTTTTGGGACGTTAAACCCCACATATCTATCTATTAAATCTGTATATTCCTTTAAAAAAAAGTTGTCGTTGAGTTGAAATTGTGGACACGAATAAAAAGTGCTCATTTATTCTGACAGCTCGTTACTTTGAACTTTGTTAATATTGAAAATCCAAGATTTTCGACTCGACCCATTGGTGCCACCAAGTGTACTTCGGTTGTATTAGTGCAGCACGTATAAGAAGGGAACACGACACAGACGTGCGTCTACCTTCTTTACGTCTGTGTTGTGTTCTCTTCTAATACCTACTGCACTAATACAAGCTAAGTTCATGGATGACCGACTCGCCCGAGCTACAACACTTCTGTCCACAATTGTATGCATATGGCAGCACCCGCCAAGTGCAAAACAGTCATGAGCATCGCACTGAAAAGAAGTCTGCATTATCGTGGCCATCAACATTAATGATAGATGAGGCTGGGCCAGTTGGTAATCTAACAAGCAGTGAGGAACAAACAAATAATCAATTGATGCAATGCTTATTTCATAACTGCACTTCTGTGGCCTTTATTCTTGCATTTTGTTGTTTGTGACACTGTCAGCTGCACACTTTCAGATATCCATGGCCACAATACACAATTGTGTTGATAGTGACAGCAGTCTTGCCCATAGTGGTTATGGTAACCACATCCCTTAATAATTGGCTTGACTAGAAGTATTGCATTTATTGAAGTGCCACATGGTCTTGATGCAGGTTTGTGCAGCAAGCTCCTTTTAGTATGAAGAGTGTCACGTGAGCTTCCAGCCCAAGTTTTCTTCATCATGGTTGTCTTCATTTTGCAGTTTTCACAACTGAGCTAATCCCAACTGCTAAATGTAATCTTTCTTGGCTTCGATTTCAATCCCAAATGCTCGTACAGTAAAGCCTCGTTAGTTCGAATTCACTGGGACCGTAAGAAATTTTTGAAATAAGCGGGTTTTCGAATTCATGGAAAGTATAAAAAGTGGGATGCAAGGAACTTAGAATTATTCGAAGTAATCAGGGCTGGTTGTTTGCTGTGCCGGCTAGTTTGTGACTCGAAGGGTTATGTTTTCTAGTAATACCTGGTCCCAATTTTGCCCCAAATGAAAGGGGAATGCAAGGCCTCGCTGCTGCAACTGGGAAGGGGGGGGAGAACGCAAAAAAAAATGCTATGAGTTATGATCGACTGTCATGCGCACCTGCAGAAACAAGACGTCTTTGCTGCAACACAGTAATGACACAGGGGCAGCATGTCACCTGCTCCTCACTCTGAGTCAGCGATCATTCGCCCATTCTTTCTGATTAAATAAAGAATTTAATAATGGCCATTATTATTGAATTCTTGGTGTATTTTCGCTGGAAAACATCATTGAAACTTTCAAACTCAGTTTTTCAAATAGGCATTGCAAGCAAGAATTTCACTAGCAGTGAAAGTGCGCTGAACGCTGGGGCAACCCGCAATCGGAGGTTCGCATACATCGCGAATTTCGCTAAACTGTCTTTGATCAATTTATTTTTATTCCCAGAAAGAATAAGTAAATCATGGTGCACTAATGTTGCTAGAAGCATGCAATAAGCTGCTCGCACGTTGCGTCACTGCTATATTGCAGTGAAGTTTGTTTTCCGCAGGCACACATTACAGCTGACCACGAGACATTTTGCTGGAAGTAGCAAGGATGGGATGCTGAAGCTGGCGCTCATTAGTATTGCCACATTGCATTGCCTTGTGGCTCTTTAAGGCCATAGTTTCCGCGGATATTCGGTGCAATTGTTATCAGGAATTAGCAGGTGGCACCCAAAGTTTTCTAATTAACTGCACTGGTGTGTCCTGCCCCTTCAAATTATCCACTCAGTATTACATTACGAATTAGGGGACCACGAAAATATTTCGGATTAAGGGGAATTTTGAAATAACCGAGTTGGAATTAATGCAGTTTTACTTTAAAAGTTGAAAGTGGTGCATTTAAACTAGCTTCTTTTTAATGGAATATGATGATATGACGTGTGGTGAACAGCTGGAGTGCCATGGCGGGTGCACATTTAATGAATTATGACTCTGTGCTCATAGGCTGCATATACGTTGTGTTCGCCAATTTCTCTCATAACAGATGCCTTCGATTGCTAGTCGGAAAAAGATGGAATGGCATCCGAGGCAAACTTGTGCAAAGTGTCTGCTTCTATCACAGTGTTCAGACAGGTGCTACCGACTTTGATTTATACTTGGCGTAGTATACTTTAATGCAGCAAGGCAAGCTCATAGAACACACTCGCTTGTTAGCTCTCTCAGCTGCTGATGTTGAAAACTTTGAATCTGACAGTGTGCCACTAGCACTGAATTCGCTCAGTACTATGGTAGGTTTGCCCCTGTAGCAAGGTTCTAAGAATAATTTCTTGTAAAACATGTTAAGTCTGTTCGTTTATTCTTCTACAATTCAGATGGTATGTGGTAATGTGCTATGGAGATGCATGAATGGGGAAAAGGCTGTTAAAGATGGCCTAGAGTTTCCTGACCCTTGCAAATAATTGCCTGAAAGAACAAGCAACCAACACTAGTGATGCTGCTTGCATAAATGCTGACACATTGGCATACTTGAAATTTTAAAAACAAATAAATTAATTTTAGATTGAAATTGTATAAACAAATTATTGCTTGATCAGACTTTGACTCTTAGTTACTTCCCTATTTATACATGTGTAAGTGTAGATTTCATCCACCCCTCTGAAACCACGGGCTACTGTTGCTAATCCTTAGTTGAGAATGCTGATCACTTGCTCCATATATGCAATTCGGTTCTGTAGAATTTGTGTATTCCACTGAGTGATGGATTGATTATTTGACTATAGGTAGTCGCCCGAAGGATGCAGCATGGATACAAAAGGCTTTTCATGCTCGCTTGTATTTAGGCCTAGCTGCCTGCCTCGTGATAACGAATGTAACATTTCTCTCCAGATTCCACGAAGTGGTGGTGACAGTGAGGACAACGTGGAGAAGTGCACCATCTGTCTCAGTGAGTTTGAGGACAACGAAGAAGTCAGGTAATGCGCTCTTACGGAGTTTAGACTCTTAGCTACAACTTTTAGGTGGCATAATGTGCAATTTCAAGATGTGCATATAGATCAATTGAAGAATATTGGTGCCTTTGTACAGTAAGACCTTGGGAAAGTGTACTTGCTGAGAACGTGGCATAACTATTCAGCTTACAATGGTATACACTGACCTCGAGAGTGCATCTCATGGTGTGCCGTCGTTGCCAAAATTAAATGCATGCCCTACCACTGTGAACATTGAATTAAGGGCAGAAGCGGGTCTTTGAGACCGAAAATTGCAAAAAAAACACGATTTTTTGAAAATGCTATACAGTAAAATCCCGCTGTTGCGTTCCCGTGTGCTGCGTTTTGTCGACTGTTACGTCGTTTTCGGCCGTTCCCGGCACAGCTCCCAGAGGATCCAATGCATTGGGAACCCCGCTGCTGCGTCACAACTGTGGGACCGTTCCCGCATCATACGTTGCGAAGTGCCTCGACGCGCCAGCCCGAGCGGCCATGTTGCCTTTCATGTAGCTTGGCTTGACGATGGGATTAGCCGCCCAAAGTGCCGAAGGCAACACCTATGACGTATTTTCGGTTCATGCCAGCAAAAGCATGACCTTTGAGATCTGTATTTGCACTCTAAGAAAGATTGTGACTATGACGCGTTGGTGCCCTAAAATTGGTTTTGGCATCTGTAAAAGTAAGGTCTCCGAGACCTGTTTTTGTTTTCTTTGGATGTCACGCTGGCTTATACTTATGATGGGTCGCGCAGGCGGTCCGATTCAAAGGGTATAGTCCGATCGCCATCACCATTGTCCATGCGCCCCCGTGCTACTCGTGCTTGCTGCGGTCTTCTCGCATTGCCTTTGTTTCATGTCAGTTGTTGCGCAGGTTATACGAGTGTGCAGCATAGTGCCTTTACACTTCCAACGCTCCAAATAGTCTTCAAACAGGATGGCATCAAGAAAGCGGAAATCACTTTTGCTGCAAGAGAAGTTGAACATCCTCCGCCTTGTGAAAGAGAACCGGACGCGGAAGAAGGTGTGCATAGCAAAGGAGATAGGACTGACGCCTTCCACCTTGAACTCTGTCGTTGCAAACCGGATCGAACTTAAAGAAAATGGCCGAACCTTCTACGTCAAGTGCAAGCAAGCTTGGAGTTCGCAGCACGTGCAGCTTGACGAGGCCGTTTTCGAATGGTTCAAGCAAGCCAAGGCCGCAGGAGTTAACTTCGACGGTACCATCCTGCGAGAGAAGGCACTCGAGATGGCCGACAAGCTCGGTATCGACGGTTTTTGTGCATCTAACGGTTGGAGCGACCATTTCAAAAACAGACATGGATTATGCTACCGCACTGTCAACGGAGAGGCTGTAAGCGTGGACACGGAGATTGTTGAGGCCTGGAAAGAGACCGTGGTGTCTATTATAAAGGACTACGAGCCGACAGACTTATTCAATGCCGATGAAGCAGGCCTTTTTTTTTTTTTTTTTTTCAAGGTACAGTCCTTTAAGACGCTGAGCCTAAAAGGCGAGGCTTGCCACGGTGGAAAATGCAGCAAGGAACGACAAACGGTGCTGCTGTGCTGCAACTCCGATGGTTCGGAAATGATGAAACCGTGATTGAAAGGAAAGTTTCGAAACCCACGCTGCCTTAAAAATATCCGTCCTGCCACTACAACAATAATACCAAGGCATGGATGACGTGTTCACTTTTTGAGGAGTTCTTGAGATACATGGAATCTAAGATGTGCTGCCAGAACAGAAAAGTCATTCTTTTTCTTGACAACTGCTCCGCACATCCCAAGGACATTTCGTCTCTGCGGAACGTAAAGGTAGTTTTTCTTCCTGCCAACACCACGAGCCACCTTCAGCCCTTGGACACTGGAATAATAAAAAATGTAAAGCACTTCTACCGCAAGTGCATTGTAAAGCGGTCCCTGGTCAGCCTGGAGCGTGGGCAGCAGCCGGCAGGCGCCACCATCTTAGGTGCCATGCATTATCTGGCATCGGCGCAGAGTGCCGTCACTGTTGCTACAGTTGGAACACTGCTTCAACAAGCGTTTCGGTGTGCGCACAGATGACACAACAGAAGCTGTTGAAGACAGTGCGTTCGCAGACTGCGACGAACTAAACACTGCCACGGAGACTGTTGGTGCCAGTGGAATCGCGTACCGTGACTACGCTTCTGTTGACGACGCCGTTGTCACCTCCGCGATGTTATCCGTCGACGACATCGTGGCTGAGTGCGTCGATCCGTGCGCCAGTGACGAGAAAGTTGAGGAGGAGGTAGAGCGTATACCGGAGCCACCGTCCTCATCGGCCGTAGTGGCACTGGATTTATTGCGAAGATATGTGCGCACCAGTGACGATGGCGAGAGCCACATGGCACTACAGGGGCTTGAAAAACGCCTTGTGCTTGTGGAGCGTGAGAAAATGCGCCAGGCAACGCTGCATGATTTTTTCAAGCGAAAGAATTAAAATAGAATTATGTGCAGTTCACCACTACTCTTATTTCTCAATTTTTCGCGTCTCTCGGCTTTTGCGTTTCCCGGCTACTATGTTTTTTGTTTTTTTTTTTTTGGCGGTCCCGTGAAAAGCGTATCAGCGGGGTTCTACTGTATTTGAATTCTCACACTATCGCTGCATAATATCGCCAATTTTCACGCGTCTTAGATTGGTAATTTAGCCATAAGAGTAGTGTCTGCGACGTTAGTGAGTTGAATTTTTGGCGATGGATGCGTGAAAAAACAGGCTTTTTCAGCGCCGTGGTGTTGCCGTTCTAGGCTTGCTACAGCAGCCGTCTTGGTCGCACTCAAAAGAGCCGCCCTTTTTCTTTCATATCCCGTCGCGCTTGTTTTTGTCCCTTCAGTATGCACGCCGTGAATCCGCGTAAAAAAAAAGCCCCCTCGCGTGAGCCCATTGGTGCGGTGAGCACACGTGACTAAATCGCGCCTTCCGATTCGCTGGGCCTCCCGAGCTGTCTGCTGCGTGCGACAGCGGAGTGCACGCGAAGCGGCGAGTGTATGTCACTATGTTCTCGTCGGTTTCCTGAACTCGCGTGAGCTAGAGCAAGCATCTCTGTATAGTCTCTACGCTCGACGGTATACTGGTACGGCGCTGAACGAGCTCGACGAAGCCGCAGGGACAGTGCGGTAAACCTACGCTCCCCGCCGAGTTTTCCCGAGCTGTCTGCTGCGTGCGGCAGTGGAGTGCACGTGAAGCGGCGAGGGTATCTCGCTCGCATGTCATTGTTATCGTCGGCTTCCTAAACCCGCGCGAGCTAGCAAGAAATTGAAGCAGGCGTTTTTCAAGTCTGCACATTCAAGCATGCCGCCGAACCAGCCCGTCGAAGCACGCCGCAGCCACCGGCAAGTGCATTAGGCTTACGCTCTCGGCCACATTTTGAACCTAGCTTGAACCTTTTATCATGCCGAAGCTGTATCGCAAGTTCCGCACCCCTCACAAGTTTGGAAAAAGCACAAGAAATCTATGGCAAAAAGAGATATTGGCGCGGGTATATCCAACGCGCACCTAGTACAGGACGGCGCGGTGACGGAACACGATCCGACAGTTAAAACGCTGACATCTCCACCTGTTTACCCGGCTCCCCCCCCAGACGACATCAGCGATAGGCAGCGCATAAGGAAAGACACATCCGTTTTGACAAGCGCCGATTGTGCACAACAGCAGAAAGTGAGTGCTGATAAGATCAGCAGCTTATCGGCAACTTCGGCAAGCGAGTGCAAGGTGCGAACGCTCACGACAGCGCGCGAGGACTTGGACCCGTCAGCGGCTACCTACGGGATCGTCGACTTATCCGCGATAAACAAGCTTCTTGAAAGAACAGCTAAATGCCGGACATTCAGCGGGACCATTTCTATTGAAGAAGGTGAGCGTGAATATGGACTTGCACTGAGGCTGATTTCAGAGTGCCTCAACTGTGGACTTGTTCACAGTGAGTGGAGCTCTGGGAGGGTACCCAGCCGGGCTAAATGAGCTGCATTTGAAGTGAATATACGTGTCTCTCGTGCCGTGCAAAAGCACAGGGAATGGCCAGGCAGCCCTAAAGAACGTCTTCTCTGTAACGGGAATTTCTCACAGGGGACTTCACCACAAAAGCTATCAGAGTTATTTGAAAAATAAACTGAATCCTGCGGCAACAAGAGCTAGAGACAAGGTCCTCTCTGATTGCGCCATGTCAGTGAAAACATTATACCAAGATCTGTGCTTTGACAACCCTGGTAATGTGGCCATCTGTTATGGCCATCATAACAGATGGATGACCAGAGGCCACCTGTCGCACACGGGTGTGGGTGTTCTTATAGAGCTGTTTTCTGGCTATGTCTTAGGCTATGTTCTGTCGAATTTTCGTGCCGGCTGCAAGCACGCACCACCAAAAGAGCACTCAAATTACTTAGTTGAGTCATCGCACATCTGCCAGAAAAATACACAGTGCAATTCGGGACACATGAAAGCGGACGCATTAGTCACTCTCTTTGAGCGTTCAATTTCCTGTCACGGCTTGCGGTCACAGCTTGCGGTACACTTTATGACAAGGAGCTGCTAAAACTCTGCCAAAGAGGCAAGACACAAAATGCAAACGAGGCACTCCATTCTGTCATATGGTCTCTAATGCCTAAAGAGAAGCATGCTTCACTGATAGCTGTTCAGACTGCAGTTGCTGAGGTCGTGATGTGCTTCAATTCAGGAATGAAAGAAGCCTCCACATGTATCCTCAAAGAACTTCAGCTAGAGCAAAGCTCCATGAGCGAGCGACGGGCAGAAGAGAAGGATTCTGGTCGGATCACGAGTGCCGAGCGAAAGCGTTCAGCATCTTCCAGGTTCCTGCAACAAGCAAAGCGGCGGCAACGACAAAATTGTGACAACGACTACTTCCCTGGTGCTTTCTGAGGCATTTATATGCAAAGAGAAACATTTTTCGTTTGGGTAGAATTTCTTGAATATACAGAGCTTTGTTTTTTGCCATTTTCTCAGTTTCAGTTTTTGGCCACCTTTCATTCTTATGACAAGCCTGACAAGCGCTTCTCAGCTTTGGTACACTGGAACTTGATAATTTTTGTCTTGCTGAGAAGCTGAACACCTAGTGAGTGCAAGAAAGTGCCATATGCAGCTATAGGACACCATAAATTTTTAGAAAAAATAAAATACAAAAATTATCATTCTTCGATAATGGAATGAACTTATAAGCTTTATAACATTTGTTATAGAAATGCTAGAGGCATGGAACTTGCTTTTTGCACTCTTTGCTCATTGTAGAATGCAATGACATTTAATTCAGCAAGATCAGTACAGCCAATTTACTGAAAAGGTGATCAAAAAACTTTTAATTAATTATAAATAAAAACAAAACGGTAAGAGGTACATAAAAACTGAGTTCATATTTGACATCTGCACATGTAAATACACCATTTCACAAGCTTTCATCACCCTAGCTTAAATAATAAGATGCCTGATGGCTAAGTGCCTCTTCGCCCCTTAACTACAGTCTACAAAAGTCTTCTCTTAGTTTATTCAAAGAGCTGATTTCAATTTTCTCGCATGACCGTTTGCTAGTGGCCTTTTGTGACCCCAAGGGGCATTTCAAAAACGTTGAGTAGAGATGGTGAGTATTTGAATGCCTCAAATATTCAAACAATATCATATTGTTACACTGTGCATATTGCTACACTGGGCAAAAGGTACAAAGAACATTCATTCAGCACTTTCTGTGGAAGAATGAATTCTTTGCAGTTGATACTTTTCTACAAAAGGCAGTAGTTTAATTTAACAAGTGTTTGATGAATAAATTGCCTACATTGTTATTCTAATGTGAATATAACTTTCTTTTCTCCTATATGTCATGGCTCTAGGGAGCCTTTAAGGTATTGTGTATAGGCATGCAGTTAACAAACCCTTTTTGTTTGTGTTGCAGGCGTCTTCCCTGCATGCACCTCTTTCACATTGTGTGCGTGGACCAGTGGCTGACGACCAACAAGCGCTGCCCGATCTGCCGTGTGGACATCGAGGAACACCTCAAGGACTTCGGCACCTCCTCGTCATGATGCTATGTCCCGTACGGAGCTGCAGGCACTGCAGCCACCACACTCATTTCAGTGGCCTTTCCTTTCGTGTGTCCGGCTGCGTTTTTTAATCTCAAAGAGTGATGTTTTGTTTTGTTTGTTGACACCTTTGTACCCCTTTTTGTCGCTCATTCCTCGGTTCCTTGTTGAACTACTGTGCAGTGGTGACTTTACTGACAATGCTAGTCTGTTCTTCCAGTAAAGCACGTGGCTCGGCTTGGTGTTGCGTCAATAATTACAAAAATTGGGGCACAGCAAAAGATAGAAGGACCTGTCCCCAACTTTCGTCTTGTGCTGTGCTGCCACTCTAGTGACTATGCTCTTCTGTGAAGGACCTTTATTCTCTCTTAGTCTTGAGGAAGAAAGCCTCTGGGTCGGGTTGTTTGGTCGAGGAGCAGGGCATAGACAGGGCACGGTTGTTTTTGTTTTGTAGGTGCCATTTTTTCCTGATGTACCGAGTGCGGAATAAATAAGGATGCCAGTGCACACATCACTCTCTTGGCAAAATCTGGCTCATCTGCAGTCACCTTTTTATTTGGCAAGGATATTTTGAAACTCGAAGCTGTGTACTTGTTCCTGCTTTTACATTGGTCCTTCTAAAAACATCATATGACAAATGCTAACGGTGTCAAAGTGAGATGTGAGGCATCAATGTGTATGAAGCGTGAAAAGTGCTGTTATTTAATGAAAAGTACTTTGTATTCGATTCTGTTTTGCCACTGCACAGCTCGGTTTAGAAGAACAACTTGTTGAGACCCAGCAAGCATCACACTAGGCTGTATGCACCGCCAAATCCACCCTTGCGCAAAGTCACACAGTTAGCAATTAAACAGAAGTAGTGGTTTGACTATGGTGGTCTTATTTAAGCAGCGTTGTGTACATCTAGGAATTTGATTGCTAAGTTTGTGGTTCATGTGGCTGTGAGTCATGTGGCATGGTTTTTTCATTCCTATCA
Source organism: Rhipicephalus annulatus (assembly GCA_013436015.1). NCBI lineage: Eukaryota > Metazoa > Arthropoda > Arachnida > Ixodida > Ixodidae > Rhipicephalus > Rhipicephalus annulatus. The sequence goes on from WOVY01003169.1 coordinate 107,719, forward strand.
TTCTCGGATTGTGCGACTTTTCACTTGCATGTTTACTACGTGCTTTAGTGCATGGTTTTTCCAAGTAACTAGAGAGTATAGCAAGGAGACAGCTGTGGGTTTTATGGGACTAGCCTTGAAATGCTTTTTAGGGAAAGCTGCTGACCTGCAAACTAGTTTCTGTAAGCTTTGTGTACAGGATAGGAATTATGTTGACACGATCTTGTTTGTGTAAGCATTAATGGTGTTTTCGTTCTCAAAGATTTACAGCACTTTTATTACGATTGTGTGCTTTGTGTGAGCTGGAGTCATTGTGTGGAGTCTTTGTGTGAGCTTCCAATGTATGTGCATGCAAGTTGATTGCAGCAGTCGATGTCCGTTCTTCAGATTCAAGCCAGACTGTGTGGCTGTTGTTTGTTCCCTTTGTCTACTTTCCACAGAGCTAGGCAAGACAAGTCGGAAGGCCAGGATCGAGCTGTTAACTATGGATAATTTGAGACACGTGAACTGCAGAATTCAGCAGAAATCAGTTATTCACTTTTTTTTTTTTTTCGCAGCATGATTCAAGAGTGACATATATTTCAAACTTTTGCTTTCATCGCTGTTCTGTTGTTGCTACTGTTTTTGATTGTCTGTGGGGTTCGCAAAGCTGTTTTGCGTGATTTCCATAAGCCACTTTTGTTTGCAACTAGTGGATGACTATCTTTCACAATTTTTCTTGCTATTCGACTTGAGTCTTGATCACAATGCACTTGTCATATCAAGTTCGACTTTTGTTCTGTCTGCTGAATTTCGTAGGTCTGTAGTTGCCAAATTTGTTTTTGCAAATCAGAAAGTGTTGTTTGTTTCCTGTGACGGTGCTTGTTAAGTTAGCAGAAGTAGTCTGATTTTTTGAAAATTCAGAATAACTTTCATATTGCATTCTGACCATTTCAGTGATAGTCTTTGAGGAGTATGCAGTAAAACACTTGAATGGCATCTTGCACATTTTTATTGCTTTGGGGTGTATTCATAGGTACTGTAAGTTGTGCTTTGATATTGGATGCTTGGAATCTGTTAGTGTGGGTGGGTTACAGGTGATCGTTTCTGTGACTGTCCTTAAACAAGAGTGGCAAATCTATTCAATGACTCAAGCAATGTGTATTTTGTTTGTAACTGGACCCGTAAATTATTTTGTTTTGCCCGACATTTACTTATAAACAAAGCAAGACTGTTCTCACGGGACATTAAGCATCTACCAGTCAAGTAGTTAGTTTAGTAATTGACTGGTGCTTGCTCAAATGCAAATTGAAGCACCACTGGTGTATTGCATCTGTAAATCGACCTGGGAAATGTTCATATTTAAATTTTACTGCATTGTGACGCACCAGTAAGATTTTGCGTTCGTAACGCACCTTCAAGTATGCAATTGGGATCAATAAAGGGCAGTTTGAAATGAAACATAAGGGTATATTTTCCATCATCAACATTTAGGTTTACTTATCTTCGTTTGTTATAGTTTTTTATTACATACAATGTGGTACATGGCAATGAGCATTTAGTTTTTGCTTTTTGCTTGTATTAAAGATGAAAATGAAGATGTAACATCTGAGCAGGCCTGCGATTTCTTTGAGTATAACTGTCGGGATGATATGTTAGAGGAGTTCACTTAGTTGCACATTGCTGAAACAAAGTATGAATGTACTTTTTCATACCCCATATTTTTATAACCGTGCACTTGTAGACAGATGAAAAAAAATATACAGTACATGATCAGATCTATGTAAAAGAAACACAAGCGTGATATCTCCAACTGGCCAGCTAGACATCTCTGCTAATAATGATGCTTCAAGTTCAAGCGTGATAACCACATCCCTGCAAACTCGCTCATGATTCGAATCACTCAGACTGATTGAGCTGCAAAACTGAGTTCGAGTGAATCTGTTTGACGAAAACATTCACGAGTGTGAGCGAGTGTGGCTAGACAAAATTTTTGTGAATCTGAATTCGGACCAGTCCGTTTGAGGAAAGTTTTAGTGATTCCGAGTCCAAGTGAGCGTGCTTGAGGAAAAGTTTCTGGAGTCTGAATGCAAGCGAGTCCGCTTCAGCCGAATTTCGGGGAGTGAGTACCAGTGAGTGAAAAACTATTATTGAGTGAGCCCCACTCATTTTGCTGACATGTGGTGATGACTGCTCGTGTGTCACTTCATGTGAGAACATAAATACAAGACTCGCGTGACGGTATGTTGGAGTTGTGTTGAGGCTTGTTGGTTAAAACTAAAGGTGCACTTATGAGAAAAGTTATTAAAATTATACTAGTGAATTGCCTCTCTACAGTTGAGGAAACCTCTTTTGCCATGAAACGACACTTGGAAGGTGAGAATGCAGGCAACATGCAAAAAGGAAATTGACTGTGTTGCCCCCTTGAAGTTGCTGCATTTCTTCGTGACATTCTTTTGACAAAATCTGCTGAGACCTACATGTTTCTTCATTGATGAAAATGGTGTGTTTTAAGGGAGCCAGGAACTTATCCTTCAGTGAAAAAATGAGCGAAATTACGAGAGGCACATTGGAGGCTGTGACCTCAGGTTTTGGTGCTTTCATTCAATATTCAAAAGTGATACGTTGACATTAATTTTCTCTTTAATAAGCCTTGAATATCAAAAATAATTATAATGAAATTCAGAAAAAGTATTTCACCTTGCCAGTATAAACACAAATGACTGTCCTGGTTGTGGATTACGCCTGTTTCTTATATTTTCCCACAAGGTGCTTTAAAGTAACATAGTCGGAATTATGTCGCTACTCCAGTGCTGTGGTTATTACGGCCTCAAATTTCGAGGGCAAAATCGCATGAAAGAAGCTTTCCTTGAGTGATTTGATGGAATGGTTTTGAGCACTTTTCTTCGCTTGTATTTTGCACACTGAAGTGCGGTGATGTTGCTAGTAGTACTTCTATTTAGGGTCATTAAGATGTTTTATGGCCTTCACTGACATGATGTAAGATGCCAGTGTACTTGGTAAATGGCATGAATGGCTACAGTCTTGCCCTAGGATGCTACCAGCTTCGCATTCTTTCTCTAATATTTACAGTTTCGTAGCAGGCTGGGGATTGACTGGCAATTTTTCATCTCAATTCCATTCCTAAATGTGCATAAGCAAGCCTGAAAAATTGCATTGTTTCTACCATGATAGACAAACAAGACATGTTCAATTGTTTGGCACGTTTCTTTTTATGCTTCTTGTGATATGGCATCTGTGATGATTACATTATACCAGTCTGAGGTTTAATGTTGGTGTCACACAGGCACTTTTAATGTCAATCATGGGGATCCAGATCAGTTTTCTTGATTGCGATTAACTTTATGACCGCTGGTACACGGCCCAAGCTAATCTGGTTCGAGCTTGGGTCAGAGAAATGCCCCAGGTGGCATTTGCGTGCCGTAAAACATGCCACTGACAAAACTCTGCGTACGGTATATCTATAGAGCCCTTTATCAGCAATGTCATTTGTGCAAGAACCGCTCGAACATCAAAAACTTTGCATGCCACTACGATAGTCATTTCATAAATCCATCATTTGATAAAATTTTCCTAGCACTTACCTGTGTGAGATTGCTGTGTGAGATTCTTAGCGTTTGCTTTTATTTCTGATAGCCCCCTCTCGTAGCTGTGCAGTCGCAGCGAAGCGTCAATCTCGTTGTACACGCCAGTGTTTCACTTTTGGCACCTCAAGTCTGTTCCAATCGCTCTTTCTAGCAGTCAATTACTGTAAATATCTCTTGATTCGACCACGAAATGGGCATACGTTGCGACGTAGTCGAAAGGCTTGCAACACTCATAATCAGTTTGCTTCTAGATGCTTCAACAGCTCCGACAGAGCGAGAGTTGGAACTAAGCACTGAAGGCAACGGTCGACTGCTTGTTGTTTGCTTGTCGTCTGCTTCTCCCGTAACTACATGCGGTCGATGCGAATCCTAAAATATGCAATACTTCAGATATTGTTCCAATTCAAACAGCTTAGACCTTGCTTTTTTATAAAAATCTAGCTGTTTTGAAGCGTCTTTATTGAACTATGCTCGATTTTCTTGTTTATTGTGCTTTCAACAAGCTCATCTAGGGTGTACAGACGACAGAAAAATCATGATCTCTCAGGCAGATCGCGAATTGCGATAGTCTTGATCCCGGTTACACCTGATCGTGATTAAAAGTGACCGTGTAACAGTGCCTAATCTGGATCAAGGTTAATCCATATCGACACTGATCGTGATTAAAATTATCCATGTGACGCCGGTATTACTGTAGCCATGAAAGCCATGATTTAATCCACAATGTAGTTGTGTAGTTTCGTATTTATGTAAAGAGAGTCTTTGCGGTGAAATTAACATGGCATGAAAGAACCACGAGTTGGATGACACTGCACGAATGCTTGTGGTGTCTAGTCGGTGTTTTGGGGTTACCTTTATTTTATTATCAAAACCGTACCAACATGCACCCATATGCGAACCTTACTGAAAATCTTTGTTAATTATGCAGGTCTCAGATGCAGTGCCATTTGAAGGCATTTCAAGACTTGAATTTCATTTTGGGGCACTTTGAACCAAGACAATCCTTATGCAAAATTCTGACATTTCACAGCATCAAGAACGTAGTAAAAGAAGCTGCAGAAGAAAATATTAGTGTTTGCGTAGACAGTTGCTACATTGATCAGCTCTATTTTGCCAATGTGGGATAGCTTCTGCTGTTACTTTTCTGCTAAAACAGTATACTGTCGGAACTGCTATGCCAGATAACCAAGCCTTTCTGATTCCCCATATAATTAAGTTATTCGAAAATTGTAACTAACCCAACCTTGTAAGCAATTATAGTTGGTTGTCATTTGCCATTTTAATTCAATATTTCGAAATAGTGAAGGAGGATGCCTAAAAGCTTGCACACTTGAGCATCGAGTTTAAGAATCAAAGCTTCCGTTTCCATCGCCTTCTCAGTCGTTATCCCGACTTTGTTTCTCGGTGGCATATCAACTGTGCTGCTAAGAAAGAAACATGTGCGCGTAACATTGGCCGCTTCAAGTAGGTCATCATTTTACTTTTGCGAATTGAAGCACACATCACACGTCCGGGAAGCAACATTCGATCGGTTGAGCTTAGTTGCCTTAAGACTTTCAACTTATTTACCTTAACATTCTCTGTTATTAGGCGTTCAGCTGCCATGAGTGGTGAACAAGTTTAGCCAGGTTACCAATTGCAACATATCTAAAATGTTATTTGCATTAAATTGCATCAGCTGTGCTTGTCCATACCAGTTAATAACTTTCATTTTTAATATTTATTTTAAAATCTGCATGGTTTATGGTGAAACCTCCAGAATGGCTGTGCAAAATAAGTTTCAGTATTAAAATCTCTAATGCTGGAAGTGTGCAGGTGATCTTGACAATGCGAAAAACTTAAACTTGAATAATTCAGGTGTTCTAGTGCAGCTAAAAACGCTTGTGGCATATTTCCGCTGATATATCTACACACAGTTACTGTTATAGTGCTTCTGTTAAGCAGAGGCACATTTTTTTTTTTTTTTCATCTGACAATAAGCAGGCTTCGAGAAATCTTGCGACCCTTGATCGCCGGCTTGCTTGAAAATATAAGGCTACTAGCATTTTGTGCAGTGTGGAATTGTGTGGGCTGCGCCATGTTTTACAGACTAGTACAAATGCGATAGACGATGTAAATACTCCAGCTTAAATTTTTTTTCTTCTAAAGTTCCATTGATTGTACACATCCTCACTTACATTGTATTATCAATTTCTTGAATGACCTTTCCCATCATTCAGCTAGTCTACTACCGGTTAACATTTATGTATTAACGACAGAATTTAGTGCTTCTCAGTTCTTGTAAAGAGGCTTTCTACTGTGACTTTCTACCGGTCGCTATGTCCGAGGTCATATTTAGGCAGAGCATCAATGTAATGTCAAGCGGAGATCAAAATATAAGCCTGAACTAGTAAATGAACTTGGCAATGATCTCGTTATTGTGAATGAGTATGGCTGAATAGGCTGCGTAATGTGTAGAGCAAACAAGCAGTGACCTGTGTGAATCTGTGCAAACGTGTGTAAAACAATGAATGGCGACAAATGCAGAAGATGTGTAATTGTGCATCTCTGGAAGAGGCCTATTACAAGGACGCATAAGAGCAGACATTTCGTAGCAATGGTCAGTAGTAACGGATCTTGCATCAGCTAATTATTCCCCTTAAATCAAAAAATTATTTTCTGGTAGTATTATTTGTCTAAACTACTGGTATTTCTTAGGATGTACGCTGTTGCCATGGCGATGACTGTATTTTGTTGAACTTTTCTAGCAGTTGGAGGTAAAGCTGAAAATGGGTTTTGCGTATTGCTGCTGTGCTCCCACGATAATCTCTTCAACTTGGTGTAGCGATAGAGCATCACGGCTGATGACTTATGTCGTGCCTACTGGGCATGCCTCGCTCAATTCTCTATGCAGTTCCTGTTTTCTTTTTACTTTTTCTCTCTGTTGATGCGAAAACATTGCGGCTGATTGTGTGTTACCGATTCTGCCTGCACTGTTTAATCAGTTTGTTCCTCAGCCGTTTTGTTGTGCGAGGCCGAAATTCAGAATTAGTGGGAAAAAGTGAACCAAGGTGTGGATTTGGCATGTCAATGTTTGGCGATGCATGTGGCCTTGGTCTATTTTTTCAAATGGAAGTTTGTACTCTGTGGAATGTGTACTGGCCAGGTGTGCAGCAATTCCATGTGCTGCATTTTCGAGATATTTCGAGATATATATGCAACGGATGCTTTTACTTTCTATTTTCCATTCAGGTATTTTGGTGCGATAGCACCACTGGTTTACAAAGCTTTGCCACTTTGGTTAGTCCGTTATGAAGTCGGTATGAATGATGAATTGTGGGCTTGCTTTACACGTGTACATATATACATGCCTTTTGAAGTGAGCTTCTCAAGCTTTGTTACATTTGGGCATGTCACTACTCTCCAGATGCAAGTTTATGCTGTTCATCTGGTGTGCATTGGTGCGTAGACTCTTACCTTCAGAATCTGTGCTGCCATCGACGACGTGAGCTGTAGTGAAACTTGTTGATCAAGTTAGCCTTTTTTTTTTTTGGTGTTTTCGACTTTTGCATCTGCTTTGATCCTTGTGAATGCAGTGCAGTGCAAATCTTTGATTCTGTATTTAAAAGACTACATCGCCAAATATCCACTCTGTACTTTTCAATTGTGCATTACCTGGAAGCAATGCCTATAGTTTTAAATAAAAAGTTGTATCACAATCTTGCTGTCCACCTGATAGAAATTTTGTATGTTCTTTTTCTGTAGAGAGAGAGAGAGAGAGTTGATAAGTTTTGGCTAGTCTTAAAACCTTGGACCACCACTTTATAAAAAATGTCCGACATGTTTGCTACAATATAACCAAGGGAAATAAAGGTTCACACGTAAAACATTGCTATGCCAACCAGAAAATTGCATTCCCTAACCCTTGCTAGGCAGGTTTTTGCTCACCTGTACTGAAACCACGAGCTTGTGGGGCATCGTTCAGGACATGGCAGTTGCACCAGCCCTCTTGCTTCAAGATGTGCTGTCAGAACTTCTCATCAGCTATTGGCTAATCTTATGTTATGGAAACCAAAGTTGTTGTATGGGTGTTAAAGGGGTTTTTATTATACCCCATTGCAAGTATTGGTTGCACAATATGAACAACTGTGTTTAAACAGTTTCATGAAAACATTTCTCAAATTTAGATTTTTAACATGAAAGTGTTATGCTGGGGTACACCACGACTCTGTGACGCGTTTCCGGCACAGGTATTAAGTGTAATATTAATATTTTTACTGATTGCAAAGAAAAACGAGAAGGATATATTCTGCAGCAGAGGGTCGAACCAGTGACCGCACGCACCTCAGCGCACGATGATAACCACTAAGCCAGAGAACGACACTACCCTGGTATGTTAAAGGGACCCTGAACCTGTTTTTTGAAGTTTTGTCAGCCTTGAGGCAGTACATCATCAAACCATATGCACCACAAAATTAGTGACGCCGTGTACCGAGGCAGCCACGGACAATTATACCCTACACTCCTCTCACATCTGCCTGGCCTCAACTCATGGGGCACGCTGGCCTTGCAGAGCCATCATGTCGACGTGCACTCGACGATTTGAGCTTTGACCGGTCAGACCTCCGATATTGCGCGCCGACAGGTTACGCGCGGTTTCGGAGGCCATTAGGGTTCCTCTACGCGCACGCCCCCATCCGCCGCTTTAGAGGGTGGGGACAACCGCGTCGTCGGCCACGGAGTCTGCCATTACGATGCCCTCTCCGCCACCACGGCCAGCCAATGAGTGTTGCGCGGCTGCATACAGAGTTGTGTCAAAACGTCTGGTACTTAAACAACATGAGAGAAATACTAAGTTGTTTTTTTTCATAGGGAGTGTAAAGGTCTTAGATATCTAGTCTCTAGGCTTCATTTTTAAAGTGACTCCAGCTACAGTTGCTCGCAGCAGAAAGAAAAACGTTGACGCAAGCCGCATTAACACTTCAATTAGGGTCATTTCGGTCATCTTGACTTTTTATATTGATGGCATCATAGACGTTTAGTTTACCTAATTTGCTGCACACCAAAAATGGACATGGTATATGACATGCGAATGCTTTCTAGCTTAAATTTAACATTGAATTGCGCTGGCGAGGTCACTCTCAAAATGTTTCTCCTCCCTCTCCCTCCCCCCGGCCTGCAAATTGCATCGCGGAAAGCCTCAACGGGGGCAGAATCTAGCATATTCAGCTTGCCGCGCTACGTGGTGTAAGTAATGGAATTTTCGACAAACGTGCGGGATTAGCTTATTGCAATGAAAATAAGCATAGTGTACGTCGATGGACAATATAAATGGAGCGTGGAAAATATGAGTGTCACTCACGTTTTTTCTGGTAGAAAGTAACCTAACTGTTTGCTTGTAGGCACATGATTGTGTTTTAAGCTTCTCCGCTTTCGAGCGTGCTATAAAGTACAAATATTCAATTAGTGGCGCAAAATAACTCCAGGTGAAGGAGAAAGAAATAAAGGCGCCGATGTAAACACGTAGACGCTGAGAACTTTAATTGGGCGTAAGGTGATGGAAACACAGAAACAACTAAACCAAACAGGCGAAGCAAAGCTATACACTGTAAGCACACAGTAAACAAAACTGTTCTTGGAATGGTTCTGTGCTAGCATTGTTCACATGTATCGCGTAATCTGTTGAAGTGCGGCCCATCCAAATACGCAATATTACATCCACTTTTGTACAGGAGGAAGACGCTGTGGAGCGATGTCCCGAGTACTGTGGGGACTGAACGAGCTACAATTTAATAGTTTTTCTTGAAAGGGGGTTTCTCTGAAGAAACTTCCCGGTAGTGATCATGTCGGTTTTTCCTTGGGCGTAGTTAGCAAAAAATTGGCAGATCCCACATACAGTGAGAATCAATGAAATGCAGAGCACGAATGAGGAAGGTTGATATGCCACTTTCAAATCACCCCAACGTTACGAGGTGGAGGTAAATTACGCCATACACCACTTCCGTGTCATGATTATCATGTTTGGATGTGTTGTTTACCTTCGTCATCTATTCACGTCACCCGATGCCAAATGTAATATAATTGGAGCTAGCGATACGGCCGTGAGCACGCTATGAGTTTGGTATGTTGTCATGTTCTCACATGACACGCGTTCAATACCGTGGTCATGTAAGGCCATGGTTCCCCACTTGATGCATGTAACATTGTGGCATTAGACCCTGAAGACTGTTCGTCTCGTATTGCAGCCAGCCGAGCAAACGCACCTGTCAATTAAATCACGATGATGATCGCCCTTTTCTGCCCTATCAGGCTGTGCAACTCCACTACGTTCTGACCACCTACCGAGATATTTTCGACACCGATGACCGCCCTTTGGGTCAAACGTCCGTCGTGCGTCATCAAATACATACCGGTGATGCTAGTTGTGTTAGACGGTGACCATATCGTGCTTCCCAGTCCGAACGCCAGGTCATACAAGAAGTCGAGAAGATGCTCTCCAAAGGAGTCATAGAGGCCTCTTCAAGTCCATGGGCGTCACCTGTTGTTTTAGTAAAAAAGAAGGATGGCAGTTGGATATTTTGCGTTGACTACCGTGCCTTGAACAAGATAACCCGCAAAGACGTATATCCGCTGCCACGAATCGACGACGCCCTTGTCTGCCTTCATGGCGCGCGATACTTCTCATCTATAGATCTGCGTTCGGGCTATTGGCAAATTTCTGTCGACGACATAGACCGAAAAAAACTGCCTTTGTCACACCGGACGGCCTTTATCAGTTCAAGGTTATGCTTTTTGGGCTGTGCAACGCCCCGGCAACGTTCGAACGCATGATGGACTCTCTCCTCCGTGGTTATAAGTGGTCCATCTGCCTTTGCTACCTCGCCGATGTGATTGTTTTTCCCCAACATTTGAAAGCCACCTAACTCGTTTGTCGACCATTCTAGCCGTTTTTCGACGAGCGGGACCCCAGCTGAACTCGAAAAAGTGCAATTTTGGCCAACGAGAAATCACGGTTCTTGGTCATCGTGTAAGTGCTGCTGGCGTCCAACCGCACCTTGAGAAGATTAGCGCTGTCAAGAACTTTCTTCTGCCTTCTACTACCAAAGATGTTCGATGTTTTGTGGGCTTATGCCGACGTCTTATACGCGATTTTGCTACAACTGCACGACCACTAACTGATCTCAAAAAGAGCGCGCTCTTCTCGTGGGGCCAAGACCAAGCAGCTGCGTTTTCCACGCTGATCGACCTGCTCACTTCACCACCAATACTGGCTCACTTCGACCCGTCCTCGACGACTGAAATTCCCACAGACGCCAGTGCTCACGGCATCGGCGCCGTCCTCGCTCAACACCAGGGAGGCCAAACGCATGTTATTGCGTATGCCAGCTGCCTTCTCTCCACATCTGCGCGAAACTATTCGATAACGGAGCGCGAGTGTCTTGCGTTGGTCTGGGCTGTAGCGAGATGTCGCCCCTACTTGTATGCCCGGCCCTATCGGAAAAATTGCCATGGTGGATACTGGAAAACATGGTGGGCGTAGTGGAAATAATAGTGGGCACGGTGGAAATAATAGTGGGCATGGTGGAAATTATGATGGTTATGGTGGGACGTAGTGGAAAATATGGTGGTTATGCCGGAACATACTGGGTGGTATGGTGTACAGATGATGGGTAGAGTGGAAATGATGGTGGAAAGCAGAGGCTAGATAGTGGGCAATAATGGAACACTCTGCCCACCATTGCGATAATGCTGGGAAGCCCTAAGCATATGGTGGGTGGTGCTTATTATGGTGGGCTACATGGTGTACCAAGCTGAGAAACTCTTCCCACCATTGCGATAATGCTGGGAAGCACTAAGCAGATGATGGGTGCTGCTTGTTATGATGGGCCACATGGTGTACCAAGCTGAGAAGCTCTGCCCACCATCGCGATAATGCTGGGAAGCAGTAAGCAGATGATGGGTGGGCTTATAATGGCGGGCAAATTATATAGTGTACCAAGCAGGGATCTGTACACTGCATGTTCTACCACCATGATTTCCACCAAAGGTTAGGCCTACTGACCGCGCCCGTACAATTGTGTTATCCGTGCTTCCGGGTTTCAGAATACACGATTACGACAATTAAGTATGACAGTACAGCGCAGCCATCAATTAACCTAAATGAAGCATTTTTTATTGTGTATGGTGTCCGCTCAAGAAGCAACAAACATCGATGCGACGTGATTAAAGCACTCCCGCAGAACGTAATTAAGTGTCTTCTCACCGACAGCCGCCGGTCGCACTCGCCGGCACTTCTCTAGCTTTTGTACGAGAACTCAGACGTGGCAATTCGTGTGCTTGGTGAACCAATATGATAGCGTCATATTTCCGGCACACTGCATTCGTTTTGGCCAAGCCGTTATGTAGTTGTTGCTTTAGCGAAAGAGCTACAGCATTGCGCTGGCGCGACCGCCCTCTACATTGCGCGAAAAGCATCCCAATACTCAATCAAATAAATTAGGCGGGCGTGTCTATGGAATGAGCCTAGAAGCGTCATAAAGCGTGAGCAGATGTCACCCTTTAGAACGAGCGCGAAACGGATATTAAACTTGGCAGACCCCGCCGGTAAATTGTTGCTGCTCCCCAGTCCACTTGGTTGTTTTTTTTTTTCTTGAAGTTGTGAACTGTAAAAAAAATAGCACTAGTGCCATTAACATAGTGGCAATCGTTACAGGCCGCAGTCGGTTGTGTTTAATAAATGTGCAATTTTTAGTAGCAGGTGTAGATCTTGTCTATGTTGTGTATACGACAAACATACCTGAAGTTGAACCTTAAGTTTGTATGCCAACTAAGTATTTAACACGCAATCAACGATATGTTGGTGTGGCGCAGTGGTTAGCGTCTTTGAATGGTAATCCGCAGGTTGCACGTTTGATCCCCCATGGCGCCTTGTTTTTTTTTCTTTTTACGGGACGTGTGTTTTTTATACCGTTTTTATAGAATTCTTCTTTATTTTTTGTGGCAGCTCGTCACGGTGATTCTGACGTCGTTTCACGCTCAAGTGTGGCCGGCACTGCAGCACCCACCATGCGCCATGGTGGGCGTTTCCCACCATTCACCCACTACATTAATCCACTATAATGGTAGGTGGTGGTTTCCACCATGCCCACCATTCGTTTTTTTCCGATAGGGGGGAGTTTTCAGTTATTACAAACCACCACGCTCTGCGTTGGTTCTCGTTGCTCAAGGACCCAACTGGTCGCCTAGGTCGCTGGGCTCAACGTCTTGTTACGAAGAGAAAACAGCTCCAAGCCACACGAACACACACAAAGCCAGAAGTACGAAGATTAGACAAATCTGTGTACTGCCCTATCATTCCCATGCTCGCTGAAGCACCGGGCGTTGCAGCTCCCAAAGTTCCCTCTAGTGTATATTAGGAAACTCTACCATTTAGACTTCGGAGAAATATAAGCAATTGCTTCTGTAAATTTAGAAGCACTTCTACATTTTGCCGATCTTTCCCTTTGAACTGTCGATGTTCCTTCTCTCACTTTCAGAGCTGTTATTCCAATACCAACTTTGCTCACCTTTTATTCATACATATTGTGTGAGAGGGAATATATACTTGATCGTCAGCCACAATATGTAGGTACTTGATGCTGCTGAACGCATATTTAGTAAAATAACCACCGTTGCAAAACATAGTTTATTTACCTATCGGTCAACAGTTCGTGCAGAAAAAATGCAAGTATTTTGGCAGAGCAGTGTAATTTACCACGAAAATTTTCAGACACGTCCATGAGAAGTTTGCTTTTTGCAAAACACCGATTTCCAACTAGAACTGCCAAACCAGAGTACTGCAGATATCTATACAACTGACATCTGTACCCTCTGTGGGTTTAGCAGCTTTTTAATGCCTTTTTATATCAACTAGATGCAGCCACAAATTCAGATTCCCATACTAGCATGTTACCTTTCCAAACAAAACAGCCAGCAAAGCTCGGTTATTGCAGACGTGTGGACATGCAGCTAAGTTTTCAAGGTCACAGAACTGTCAGTTCAAAACCACCACAAAGGAACAGCTCAAGAAAAAACGCACAAAGACCGTATTCTTTATTTTATGTGAAACAGAGCGATTCACGTCTTGGCAGAAATTTTGCCTCCAACTTTGGCCTGCTTTGTGGCCTTCTTCGAAGCAGGGCCCTTGGCCTCGCCACCCCTCTTTTTGATCGCAGCTGCACGGCGGGCATCAAATGACTGCTTCAGAGACAGCTGCCAAGGCTTCAGCTTGCTCTCATCCAGCTTCACCTGGAAGCATATAAAAGCCATCATCACACTCGGACTCTGTTCAAGACTTAATAAGACGACTTCAACTGTGCTAGAGTAAAGATCTCTTAATAACTAGACACTGTTACTGTTACAAAATTGAAAAATAAAATAAAATCACCTACAGAAGATTGCAGAGCAACAGCTTGCTCATGACGGTCATAAGAGCTTCCACAACACTGTTTTAGCCCACGGATTCTCAAAATGGGTTCTGCGGCACTCTGTGGTTCCGTAAACCACATATTTAAAGGCCGCTGCGACACAATTTGAGTACGTATTTTTGATCAGTTCTTATGCTGTGGAAAACGAAGATGTCGTAGTCCAAATAGTAACACCAAAATCGACACTTATAATTTTAATTCACTGGACAAACTACCTTGATTTCGAACTACGGCGACACAAGTCAGCTATTTTTGTTATGGGAAGTAGTGTTATGTCATGTGATGTGACAACAAAGACATTTCGCTTTTGATTGGTTTGACGTAATAAGCAGCGTGCAATACTGATGTGGTAGCTAGGTCATACGAGTGAACGCTAGAAAACAGCAAAAACATTTTTTATACTGCCTAAGAACGGAGTCATTCCTGCTTGTAAATGACGCATTTTCAGAACAAAGAACATGACAATAGTCTGCAAATGAGGCTATGGCACCGCAGGAACTAAAGGTGGAAAAGCATGCTACATTATTAGCGAGCCAAAATTTACATGCGGTGGACGCCGGTGTTTCCATATAAGTCGTCTTGTATGCAAGCCGAAAAGTGACCCAATTCAAAGCCAGTGTGTGTATCTTACCCAGTGTGACTGTAGGAGCACCTGGTACCCTACACACGTGGTTTAAAGAGAGCGGTAGCTAGGTACTGTGTGAAGGAGACCATGAGATGACATTGCCGGTATATGCTTGTATGAGCTATGCTGTGATTAGAAGTGGTCTTCGACGTCAGCAGGCGAGTGAAATGCGAAAGAGAACGTTCCTCATCATCGTCTGCTCGAGTTTTGAACTTTGATGACTCATAACTTCACTTTTCGTGCGCAATACCAACACGGCTGCGGTCGGACAAGCCGTTCACGAGTTTAGGGCGGTTGAAACGGAGAGAATTTAGGGGAAGACGCGGCCATTGAGAACCGAAAAGCAAAAAATCTGTGTTTGAAAAACCATATTTTTAGGTTGTATGTCACATGAACCACCTATTCTATAAATATCAGCACCTAATTCAACCTCAAAGTGCAAATAAAAAAATGCTACAGTTGTAGTGACACGTATCCGGAAGAAGTACGACCACTAGCATGGGTCCGGTTTTAGCGAGCCGCAGGGCACGCGTTAACCATCGCCGTAGCAAGAACACGATACTGCTGAAGGTCGCAACACTTGTCTGGGGCAACACCAAAATGCAGTACAGCCCGTTGCAAAGGCGCGGCGGGAAAGCAAATGAGCTTTTACACGCCGCGGGTGAAAAGTACTACACAGGGTGCCATGAGCACGTCTCCGTAGTAAAAGTGATTCACGGAGACACCGGGACCAAGGCCCGGTTGCTCGAGTGGGGGCAAAGGCGCTCCCATTGGCTTCGGAGGAAGACGGGTCGGCGTAGCTTGGCCACGCACAAGGACACCGTACCGCCCTTCGGCCGAGCGTACGCAAAGGGGCAACAAAAGGTGAGCGTTCGCCTCGGGTGAGCGTCGGTAAACCCCTAACACGGGAGTCGACGGACGGAAAGGGGAATGCGTGCTCACCGTAAGCTGTCCCGAAGAATCCCTGACTCACTCCCGACGCACGCGCGCAAAACCTCACGGGAGACTCCGCGCACGGCGCCACAGTCGACATTCGCTGCCGGGTGAGAGGGGTTCAGAGCAGATCCGGCAGCCGAGCGGGCACGCTCGCTAACGCTGTCCTGTCTTTGCTGCAGGCAAAGCCCAGGAAACTGTCTTCAACTGTATGCAAGCTAACGTGGTCTTCGGCAGCTGTGTACTACTGCGGCTGCGCAAGTCTACGACTGACGTCACCACTTTGGCGCATGGCAGGATCACCGTCCTACCAGGGCTAGCCAGGGGGGCGTTTCCGGAGGCCTTATAAAAGGAGACAGCACCGTTGGAATGACATCAGAGCAGATCCGTCAGCCGCACGGCACGCTCGCTAACGCTGTCCTGTTTTTTGCTGCAGGCAAAGCTCAGGAAACTGTCTTCAACTGTATGCAAGCTAACGTGGTCTTCGGCAGCTGTGTACTACTGCGGCTGCGCAAGTCTACGACTGACGTCACCACTTCGACGCATGGCAGGATCACCGTCCTACCAGGGCTAGCCAGGGGGGCGTTTCCGGAGGCCTTATAAAAGGAGACAGAACCGTTGGAATGACATCAGAGCAGATCCGTCAGCCGCATGGCACGCTCGCTAACGCTGTTCTGTTTTTTGCTGCAGGCAAAGCTCAGGAAACTGTCTTCAACTGTATGCAAGCTAACGTGGTCTTCGGCAGCTGTGTACTACTGCGGCTGCGCAAGTCTACGACTGACGTCACCACTTCGACGCATGGCAGGATCACCGTCCTACCAGGGCTAGCCAGGGGGGCGTTTCCGGAGGCCTTATAAAAGGAGACAGCACCGTTGGAATGACATCAGAGCAGATCCGTCAGCCGCACGGCACGCTCGCTAACGCTGTTCTGTTTTTTGCTGCAGGCAAAGCTCAGGAAACTGTCTTCAACTGTATGCAAGCTAACGTGGTCTTCGGCAGCTGTGTACTACTGCGGCTGCGCAAGTCTACGACTGACGTCACCACTTCGACGCATGGCAGGATCACCGTCCTACCAGGGCTAGCCAGGGGGGCGTTTCCGGAGGCCTTATAAAAGGAGACAGCACCGTTGGAATGACATCAGAGCAGATCCGTCAGCCGCACGGCACGCTCGCTAACGCTGTCCTGTTTTTTGCTGCAGGCAAAGCTCAGGAAACTGTCTTCAACTGTATGCAAGCTAACGTGGTCTTCGGCAGCTGTGTACTACTGCGGCTGCGCAAGTCTACGACTGATGTCACCACTTTGACGCATGGCAGGATCACAGTCCTACCAGGGCTAGCCAGGGGGGCGTTTCCGGAGGCCTTATAAAAGGAGACAGCACCGTTGGAATGACATCAGAGCAGATTCGTCAGCCGCACGGCACGCTCGCTAACGCATTCCTGTTTTTGGTGCAGGTAGGCATCCTGTATCGTTACCTATGTATGAACTAAAAAGCCTTTGACTAGAATGGCTGTTGGTCTGCTCTGGTGCCATCCGCTGTTTTTGGTGTTTTATTGATGTTGTCATTTTAACGTTGTGCTGTGCATTTACCATGGCTGGAAAGAGCGACGTGGAGGACACCGACACTGATGCGTTAGTGACTTCACGAAGGCTTTGGGTGATAAAGACCCTAACAGCATAAAGGAGGTGGTGAAAGAGTTACTGGAAATGACCACTAAATTTACCGATGCAATGAACGATCTCAGGTTAGAAATGAAGAAACTCGGTTCCTCGAACAATAGCATAAAAGCTGAGCTATCATCAGTAAAGATGTCAATGAACTTTGTTAATACGAGTTTTGAAGAATTTAACGAGGAACTCGAGTCGCTCCGACAAGAACTTGCAGAAGTGAAGAAAGAAAATGCTGAGTTTCTGAAAACAAATAAGAAATTGAGCAGTGAAATACAGGTAATTAGGAAATAGCTAACAGAACTAAAGCAGTACGGAAGAGGAGGAGGAGGATACAACTTTATTTGAAAAAATCAAAGTAATTGTGGTTGGGCCCCTAGACGTCCGAGAGCCCCCTGGCCGACATCTCTAGGCAGGCCCGGTGCACCAGCCACAACTGGTCGTCCGAGCCAGTGACCCGAAGAGCGTCCTCCCACGAGGAAAGAGAAGGGTTAGGGATAGGGTCTACCGCCATGGGGTTTAGGCAGTTCCACAAGCAGTGGAAAAGATCAGCCCGGGGTGCCCCGCAGGTGGTGCAATGTGGTTGGTGAAGAGTGGGGTAAAATAGGTTTGCCAAATAGGGAGAAATCAATGCTTTTGTCTACAGCTGGCGCCAAACTGAACTCTGATTAGGGGTGAGGGAGAAGTGTGGGGCAGGGAAATCTTGTCTGCCGTTCCGGTAATACATCGTAATCTCATGGTAGGTGCAGATTCCCTTTTGTGGTTTTCTCACGGGTTCGGGTGGGCGATCCCCCAGGGTCCGGATGGAAAGACCTCGGACATGCGCATGAACGCGCTCATTCCCGGGGATACACTCATGGCCAGGCACCCACGTGATGATGACCGGATGGAGAAGTGAAGGAATGTTGCTCAGTATGCGTGAGACTGTCTTTGGTGCTATGCCTTGACGGAAGTATCGATAAGTGCTCTCGGAATCAGTGCAAATTTCCGTAATGGTAGAATCTGCGGCCGCACGCACAACTGCTAGGGCTAGTGCAACCCCCTCAGCCACGTCGGGGCGTGCCATTTTAACGGACGCGGAAATGCTAATGCGCCCGTCTTCTGTCATGGCAGCAGCCATGACCGTTCCTTCAAGTGGGCCTACCGCAGCGTCGACATAGAGGACGTCTTCACGATTTTTGTACCTTCGTATGTAATAATCAGCGCGTGCCTTGCATCGGCCTGGATGGCGTTGTGGATTCATGTTGCGTGGCAATGGTTCGAGTTGCATGTGTGCCGCGACCCTTATTGGAATAAGCGACCATGCTTCTTCGTATTGCATCGTGTCACTTGATTCAAACCCCAGGGTTCGGAGCAGGTTCTACCCTGTGGGTGTCCGAGAAAGGCGCAGGAGCTGATTGCTTCTCTGTGCTTCTATTATTTCTTGTACTGTATTATGCAGACCTGTCTCTAGGAAGAGAGTAGTTTTGGTGCGCATCGGCAACCTCAATGCGGTTTTAACCGCCCGCCTGATTAGACTGTTAGCCCTTTCTTTTTGCTTTTGAGTGAGATGGTGATACGGAAGATGATAAGCGAGGCGACTTACCACCAAAGCTTCAACAATTTTCATGGTGTCCTTTTCAGATAGACCATGATTGCGCGACGCAATCCGGTGGATCAGTGCTGAAATTTGCTTTATCTTTTTATCAAGAATGTTCAAGGTGTAGTTTGCGTCTAAGTTTGATTATATGTGTAGACCCAATACCCTGATTTTATGTACTCTTGGCACAGGTTGACCATGCACGTGCGGGTCAATGCTTGTGTCGTGCATGCGGTGTTTAATTGTAAATAACTCCGACTTTTCTGGCGAACAGTGGAGGCCCATTCTACTAATATACCACTCGATGACGTTTATGGCAGTTTGCAGAACGTCTTGTGCCTCCCCAATAGAGCCATGGCACACCCACAGAGTCATATCATCGGCGTAAAATGCATGCTGCAATTTAGGAATATCAGCAAGCTCCTTGGCCAATGGGACCAAGGCTACATTGAATAAGAGTGGCGATAGGACAGCTCCCTGGGGTGTACCCCTGTTTGGGAGAAAAAAAGTGGCGAATGTAAGTGTACCTAATCTAACCTCGGCGGTGCGGTTTTTCAAAAAAGCTTTGACATAATGCCAGGTCCTACGACAAGAGCCAGTTGTGGCCAATGTCCAGAAAATATGTTCGTGACCTACATTGTCGAAAGCCTTTTGTACGTCTAATGCGAGAATGGCTCTGGTTTGGGCTGTCTGCCATTTGGGATGAAATAGAGTCCCTTTAACCTGCAGGAGGACATCCTGCGCCGATAGGTTGGGGCGAAAGCCAAACCGGGTGTCGGGAAAGAAATTGCTAGCTTCTTAATGTGGTTGTATTCGACAGAAAACATGCTAAAAAAATTTACCTACACAGCTCGTGAGCGAGATGGGTCGTAAATTTTTGAGAAGTAGTGATTTGCCTGATTTCGGAATCAGATTAATCAGCGCATGTTTCCAAACACAGGGCAGTGTGCCCTTGCTCCAATGTTCGTTAAAGAGATCCGTGAGCTCCTGTAAAGGCACGTCATCTAAGTTTCGGAGGATCCTATATGCTATACGATCCGGCCCTGGTGCAGTGTATTGGGTAATACAAGCAAGGGCCTGTTTTACCTCTGCGAGCGTGGTATCTGCATCCAGGTTCTCGTCCGGATCAGGGGGTGTTAAAGGGAGTGCGTTCAGATCCGCCGGTAGGGGCTGAGGAATGTAAAGGTTTTTTATGTGTGTCATAATGTCTGTGCATTTTTGCTTTTCTAGGTAAATGAGCCGTTGGGTAGTGGTGTGAATGTGGTTTTTGGTCGACGTGAGATCTAGAAGGGCCCTTAGGATGTTCCATGTACGTTTTGTGCCAAGTCTTCCTTTTAGTGTCCCACAAAAGTTTTCCCAATTGCCTTTCGCTAACTGGGTGGCATACTGTGCGGCTTCCTCTGTGACTGCAGCGATACGTAGGCGAAGTTTGCGGTTTAGCCTCTGACGCTTCTATCGTTTAGAAAGGCTTCGTCGGGCCTCCCACAGATGGAGGAGGTGGGGGTCAACTTGAGGTGCATTTGGCGTGTTCTTATCTTTTTACCAGACCTATCAACAGCATCTTGTATCCTTTGAGTCTAGGACTCTAAAGATTGCGGAGTGGTATCCTCCGTGGTGATATATGTGCGAAGTTTATCCCAGTCAACGGGGGTCTGCATTTTAGGTCGCAAAATTTTAGAATTTTGCGTTATGACAGTTCAAATCACATGGTGGTCGCTACCAAATGTATCCGGCAGAACCTCATGTGTTTTTAGTATTACATGTGCAATAACCATCGTGAGGTCAGGCGTGGTATCCCTGGTGGTGCCAGTGCCTAGTCGCGTTGGCACAGTAGGATCAGTAATTAAGGTAAGTGCATGGTGCATCATGGCGCTATGTACAAGGTTACCTTTCGGTGAGTTACTTATGCAACCCCATGCGGTATGGCGTGCATTAAAGCCACCTACTATAATGCGATGTGTGGACCGCGTTTGAGCAAGAATTTTGAGTATGCCAGTGCCCTTATCTTTAGGGGTGCTGTATATGTTGTTTACCAAGAGTCCTTTTCCCGATGTGTGATTAGACGGGATTACCTCAAGAGCAGTGTACTCGGTTCCATTCTCTCATGAGCTTCTCGTAGGGGTCCGATCTATAAATGGAAGGGTTTTATGAATAAGAATAGCGGTGCGCGATGTTACCAATGCCACCTGATATTTTTGAAGAGAGAAAGGGACAGACCCCGTCTCCTGTAGAGCCACTATATGAGGTGGTTAAGCGGAGTGTTGAATGTAGGCGGCCAATTGAGAGTGTTTTTTTCTGATGCTTCTACAGTTCCACTGCCATATGTTGATATCAGATGAATTTTGATTTCCGGATGGAGAAGGCAAGCCTGCTCTTCCGGGATTTTGTCGAATACTAGAATTCGCCACGTTGGGTCGTTGTGGGAGTGGAAACTCCCGATTGTGGGCTGTTCGCCTGCGCCGTGTGCTGAAAGGAAGCGGCAGCAGATTTGCGTTGTTTATGCTTACGGGTTGGTGATGATTGAGCTTCCATATCGTACCAGTGATTAATTGCAGCCTCAACTTTTTCCGTGCGGTGACTAAACGTAGTCTCCATTCTCTGGAGGGCCTCTTCTTGTTCGGTAATCAGTCGTGTTTTAACAGCCTCGAGGCTATCAGTTACAAATTTTAGAACTAGTTGTGTGAGAACTTGAGTGAATTCTGGGGTTTTGAAATATTGGGCACACGTCTGTTGAACGAGGGCTGGTGAATGGGGTAATGTTGATCGCGAAGGATTTTGGGAGGCCTGCTTAACGGGCGACTTACCAGGGACGGCCAGGGGGTCCTGCCGTCACTGTAGCTGCGACTGTGGGGCTTGATCTAGATGACCTCCTGCAGCAAGGCCAGATGAACTCGAGGCCGCTGCCCTGGCCTCCAAGCCAGGTGCATGGGTGGGCTCTCGTTGCGGGAGTGCTGGCCACGTATTGTAGCTTTTCGCACTGCACTGCGAAGAAGGCGGTGGGTAGTCTTGGATGAATGCGCAGATGCCTGGATAGGTGGAGGTGCTCCGGGTTGAATGGGTTGCGAGGTCTGATTTCCATGCTTTGGGGTTTTTGAGCGCTTGGATCGAGACCTCCTACCGTGGCCTTCGCTGCTGGCGTGCTGAGGACGGCTGCGAGGTTGGTTGTTTAGTGGCAACTGTTTAGAAAGTTGTTTTGGAGGAGGATCATTGGGCTTTTCTAGGAGATGGCGTTCATCTCTAAGAACACGGGGCCCAGGTCGCCTTTGTCGGGCTGGGCAACCCAGGTCGATTGTGGGGTGTTCGTCGGAGCCACAGGTTAAACACCGCGGGCCGCAACCATCGTTGTGTTCACTTGGGTTGAGAATGCCACAATTTCAACACGGAATTTCCTGTGGATATGGGCATATGTCGTGTCAGTGGCCAGTTCTGAGGCAGCAGTGGCACACTTGGGTGACTGGTCGAAAAGGTCTGCATCGGAATTCCACGCCTTGGAAGTAAACGTATCGGGGTACACGCTTTCCCTCGAAGGTGTAGAGGCATGCTCCATTCGTCCCGAATAGTCGCCCTTGGATAATATTGTCACGTTACAACGTAACTGTAACCTGTAGATAATGGAACACAAGGACGTCAAACTGATTAGAACAACGGCAGTATGCCTACTGTTTTTCTCTGCACGCGCATCTTTGTCCTCTTCTGAACAGCGGCACATACAAGCATGCCAGCATCTGTGGAAATAATACTTTCAGAACTTGTACTAGTGGCATTACCCCCCTTCGCGAAGGACATCGTCCCGATGTCATAACATAATTAATTACCAGATGAAAAAAAACACGTACGATAAGCAGTACACAAGGTGTTCACAATCACTGTAAGTCAACTCAAGGGAGTGTGACGAATAGTCAGCGTTGGTAAAATGGTTTCATCCTCGAAACATGGACGACGTGTGGCTGTTGTGAACGGCGGGATTGACGAGCCATGTCCTCGTCAAGAACCCCGTAGTTCACTTCGCTGAGACGACGGAGAACTCTATAGGGACCAAAATAGCGGCGTAACAACTTTTCCGACCGGCCCCGTTGTCGAAAGGGAGTCCAAAACCATACTCGTTCTCCGGGTTGGTAAGAAACATCGCGACGACGAGCGTTGTACCACAGCGAGTCGATGCATTGTTGCTTACGAATTCGTTCGACTGCAAGCGTACGAGCCGCGTCTGCCAGTCTGATAAATTCGTTCGTCTTGACACTAATCTGTTGTCTGTCTGGTAGAAGCATGGCATCCAGCATTGTAGTGACCTCCCTGCCGTGAAGCAACCGGAATGGTGTTAATCCAGTTGTTTCTTGCACAGCGGTGTTGTAAGCGAACGTGACGTAAGGGAGGATGTCATCCCAGTTTTTGTGGCCTTGGTCAATGAACATGGATAGCATGTCGGCGATCGTCTTGTTTAGTCGCTCTGTAAGGCCGTTGCTTTGTGGGTGGTATGCAGTAGTTTTTCGATGCACTGTGTCGCTAAGCTGCATGACGTCTTGTATTATCCGTGCGGTAAAACCTGTGCCACGATCAGTTATGACAACTGCTGGTGCTCCATGTCGGAGGACGATGTTTTTCATAAAAAAGTAGGCAGTCTCAATGGCGGTGCCACGTTGTAATGCCTTCGTTTCGCAGTAGCGCGTCATGTAATCAGTAGCGACTACAATCCAGCGGTTGCCGTCACGAGACATGGGAAAACGTCCGAGTAGATCTATACCAATTTGTTGGAACGGTTGTGTCGGAGGAGCGACGGGCTTCAAAAAGCCGGCTGTGCGCTGATGTGGTGCTTTACGGCGCTGACACTCGTGACACGTCTTCACGTAATGCTTCACGTCTCGACTGAGCTTAGGCCAGTAGTAGGGTTGGCGAATCCGGGCCAAGGTACGTGTGTATCCCAAGTGGCCTGAGGAAGGCTCATCGTGACAGGCGGACAAGATATCGGCTCGTAATGCTGGCGGGACAACGAGCAGGTACTCAGTCGCGTAAGGGTCGAAGTTTCTTTTATAGAGGATATTTCTGCGGACGCAGAACGATGATGACGAGCGGGCGAATGCTGGTGGTGGATGCGGCGTACGGCCTTCGAGATATTCGATGAATTGTCGAAGCTCGGGATCGTTCTTCTGCTGTTCAGCCAAGTCAGATAAACTAACGGCGCAGAGAAAACGGCCCGCGAGATCGTGATCGCCTGACGCTATCTTAATAGGAGCTCGGGAAAGGCAGTCCGCGTCAGTATGCTTCCGGCCAGACTTGTACACGACTGTCAAATCGAACTCCTGAAGGAGTAAGCTCCACCTGGCCAGACGTCCGGAAGGGTCTTTAAGGTTCGCCAGCCAGCAGAGCGCATGATGATCGGTAACAACTCTGAACGGGCGACCATACAGGTACGGTCTGAATTTAGCTATTGCTCAGACAACAGCTAGGCACTCCTTTTCAGTTGTTGTGTAATTCGCCTCCGCAGATGACAAAATCTGACACGCCTAAGCAATAGGGCGTTCTACGCCGCCTTGCCACTGGACGAAGACTGCACCAAGGCCGATGTTACTGGCGTCTGTGTGTAGTTCAGTGTCGGCATATTTGCCGTAGTGTCCAAGTAAGGTTCAGACTGAAGACGCTGCTGGAGCTCGGGGAAAGCGCGTGTTTGCTCAAGGCCCCACACGAAGGGAACGTCGTCTTTTGTCAGACGAGTGAGGGGTTCGGCAATGTTTGCGAAATTTTGCACAAAGCGTCTGTAGTATGCGCAGAGGCCTAAAAATTGACGCACATCACGTTTGTTGGTAGGTGGTGGGAAATCTGGGACAGCCAATGTTTTGTCTGGGTCTGGCCAAATACCATCCGGGCTAACAAGGTGACCGATGAACTCTAATTCGTTGTAACCAAAATGAAATTTTTCTGGTTTCAGTGATAGGCCTGCCGTGCGAATTGCAGCAAACACAGATCTAAGTCGCTGCAAATGCTGCTCAAACGTTTAAGAGAAGACAACGACGTCGTCTAAGTAAACAAGGCATGCTTCCCACTTGAGACCAGAGAGCACTGTGTCCATGATCCTCTGGAATGTCGCAGGGGCAGAACACAGACCGAAGGGCAGCACCTTGAATTCGTACAGACCATCAGGCGTTATGAATGCTGTTTTCTCTCGGTCGCGTTCATCAACTTCAATCTGCCAGTAGCCACTGCGTCAATCCATAGAGGAGAAGTATAGGGTGCGTCGGAGGCGGTCTAGTGAGTCGTCGATGCGTGGAAGCGGATAAACGTCTTTCTTTGTAACTTTGTTGAGTTTGCGGTAATCGACGCAAAATCGGATAGTGCCGTCCTTCTTTTTACTAGTACGACGGGGGACGACCATTGACTGTTCGAGGGTTGGATTACGCCATCTTCGAGCATCTGCTTCACTTGAGAACGTATAGCCTCTTGTTCCTTTTGTGTTACTCGGTAGGCGTGCTGACGTATGGGTCGCTCAGCATGGTCAGTGACAATGTGGTGCTTTACTGTTGTCGTTTGTTTTATCTTGGATGTACACGCGAAACAGTTGCTAAACTTGCGGAGGATACAGCGGACTTGCTCTTTCTGCGCACATGACAGTTTCGGATTGACATCGACGTCATCGGCTGCCGCGGTGTCACTTTCAACGGCTGCAGAAATCAGGGCTATCGTCGTACACGCTACATCGTCAATGAATTTGAAATGAGCGATAGTTGTTCGCTTGGCCAAATGTTGGTATGCTCCACTAAAATTGGTGACCAACAACTCAGTCATCCCACGTTTAAATTGAATTATGCCGCGGGCAACGCAGATTTGCTGAGACAAGAGCACCGAAAGGTTGGCTTCAGAGATACCACTACTGTCATGGTCTATGTCGCCCTGTACAGTAACGAACATACTGGTGCGGGGCGGAAGTGTGACGGTGTCGTCGACCATGCGAAGCGCAGTCTTCTGCGGATGGTACTCTAGGCTTCGGGCCATAGTCATCAGCAAACGTTACGAGGCAGTCTCGAAGATTTATAACAGTGCCGTGCTCACGAAGGAAATCCATGCCAAGGATAACTTTTCGGGAGCATTCGGGAAGCACAACCAAAGAAGCAATGAACGTCGACTCACAGATTTGCAGCCTTGTGGTGCATCTCCTGATTGGTGTCAAGGGATGACCACCGGCTGTCCGAAGGTTTGGTCTATGCCCCCAAGCGAGGCCAGGATTCTGGCTCATGAGGGGCTAATTCGTTAAACGTCCACCACGTGCCACATGAAGTTGAACCCTCTCTCTCGTTCCCTCTTTTCTCCTCCCACCACGACGCTGACGAGTTCCCTACGGAAATGGCCTTGCTCTTCAACCTGTTCTCGCCCACCCTTCATTGCGCGAACGAAAGAATAGCATCCCGCTGTCCGTGCATTCTTACTCACGCCGTTTAAGAGGCGGCCGTTGTATAGTACGCGAACAGGTTCCAGACCGGCCATGACAAATTTTTCAGACTGAGGACTTCTTTCTTTCTTTGGCTTGGTTGAATTCGAGTCCTCACAGTTTTGATATAGCCATAGAGAATTTATATACAAAGAAGCTACGACCAACTGCATTACATTCTTTAGTGTCACGTCAAGCCACCTCTTGTTTTCTTTTTCCTTCTAAATTGAGCACGATGTGCACCAATGGCATCTTGGTGTGAATGTACTGGACATAGGTGATTCTCGCATTGCCAGCAAAGTTTTGATTAGAAAAACTACATTTTTTGCAACAATGTATCGTAAAGACATGACAGAGCTAGTACAATTTAATTGATTTTAATATGTCCTGAAATACCTTTGTGTACTTGACCACATCATGCGCACCATTTTCCCGTAGATTACGCAATTAATTCTGGTGCCCGATAAGTACGTGGGGCTTAAGGGTGAACTACACCTAAAAACATGTTACTCGACTCTTACAGAAGCTACCAAAGTGGTTTCACTCCCGACTGTAGCTCTGTTTACTTTTATTCATCACTTTTACCATCGTGTTTTTGTCAGCGACTAAGTATATGTACCACCCTGCTGAAATCGCCAAATGTTGATTGCAGTAACAGTAAATAAATAGTAATAATAAATGTGTTCAATACATTAGTCATGGGGCAGGAAAGGAATGTGCTTGTTAACTACATAGTGAACGCTCCGAGATTGTACTGCTCAGTTGTCCCTTGCGAAAGCTCTTTCACTTCCTTATTTCTTCGTAGCGCTTATGCTTTGCGTCAGTGTGCGCAAGGAGCTAAGTATAGTTCCATTGAGAAAATAGCACCAGATGCTCGGGACCGACAGCACAGTGTAAGCTGAAGGAGCAGCGTTTGTAGAACTTTTTTAATTTAGTGTTAACATCTCATTTGCTGGCATCTCATTGCATGTGTCATATTTTATAAGGCACTCAGCATAGTTCCGTAAACTGTACTTCAAACGATGCCTGCTTCAAGGGACAGCGTGTCCCTGATTGTTTTTCCACTACTACCTGACAACATTTAATTTAACGAGATTCGCAACTCCAGATTACGCAGCATCGTGTGTTAACCAAAAGATTTGCTACACCTAGAACTATTGTGTCTTTATGTTTTTGGCTCATTTCAATCGCCATAATATATTACAAATAGTAATAGATAAATTATTTATGTAACACTTCATCTGGCGAGATTTCATTGCGACATGTGAAAGAAAACTTCATAGCGTTATTGCGCACATTACAAGTGCTTTATGCAACAGATAGTCGAATGTGCAACGATCTCCGCGTTGTTGATATATGTGTTGAAGGCCTGTAAACCAATAAAGCAGCTACTGAATGGGGTCCTTGGCGTACGATGTAAGGGTTAACATGCTCAACTTAAAAGCAATTTTAAACCCACACTGTCTATTTAAGTGTACATCTCAAGTACGTAGTGGTTCCTCTCACCCCCGGATGTTGTCTGAATTCAGAGCTTGATTTTGCGATAGAAGAGTGAATGCACCATAATTATTGCCTATATTATATTGGAAAATATTGATGACAATCCACCTTTTTACTCGATGGTCTCGCTGATGTATGTGTAAACATGGCAACGGCAGGAACACTAATCATGCTGTAGCCAAGAAAAGAAAATGATGCAGAACATTTTGTATTAGTCTATAAAACAGGTATCTATTAATAACATTCTATTAGTTGCTAACGTGAGGTCATTACTGGCAGCAATATGCTTTTTTCCTTCCAGAAAAAAAAGAAAACTGATGTTCACGTTTGGTGCCATCGTACACAGTGTTACGCCTTCAATCCTTCCACAGTTCAGACAAGAGCGTAGGATGAAAATCTAGGCGAATTACACGCTTGATACATGTAGCATTTGATTTTCAACAGCACAGTGTTTAATGTTCCTTTCCAGCCTGGACAAAGCATTGCCATATATATATATATATATATATATATATATATATATATATATATATATATATATATATATATATATATATATATATATATATACTAGTCGATAGACTGATATAGCAAGAAGAGAGAAAGAAAACTGAAAAAGAGGTAAAAAATAATGAAATGAGTTGGGGTAAGCCACCAGCATCTTTGCTTCCGCAATCTTCTCGTATGCGCCAGTAAAATCTGCTTTTTTTAGCTCAGCGATAACATTCGTTTGTATATTAATGCTATACAATTCGCATTTCTTCCCACTGTGCTAAAGCGCCCGAATGGTTTAGTTTGTAAATGTTACAAAGGGAAGCGACAATAAAATGCATCATGTAACTAGAATAGCATTTTGTTGATAAGCCTGATTCTTTTTCTTTTTAAACTGTTCACCGTATAGGTAGGTTTGTTTCGTGGTATCAGTCGTTGTCAGCTTTTGAGTCTGAGTCACCAGAGCTCCCTCTAATTTGCCTGCCCTAATAAGAAGACTAGTGTTGTTGCAAAGTACCAGAGCTTTTGCGGAAGGCAATAGAAATTTTAGGCGGCTTTTGCCACACTAAATGCTCATAATAAATTATTCATCACAGATGGTAGGGTTACATTTTCGGTTCTGAGTTGTACGTGACGAACTACTGGAGCAACAGCTGAGTTTTAGTGCCGGAAAGCAACACACTTAGACAATATTTACCTACGGCATTTCTTTCAATTATGGTATACAACAGCATAAATCACTCCTAACATTTTTTTCAGTTAGCTTGCCACTATTAATACACCTCAGCAACCTGGTTTTACAATAATCCAACCTACATGCCCAACTTTATTCTCTGGTTTTACATTTATCAACGAAAACGTTCACTCTTTACACTTTTATGACGCCCCCTCGAGAGGTACAAACTGACAAAAATATTACCCAGCATTGTGCATTTAGATGGATTTTGTTTTCTTTCCGTTTTTTGCCTGCGTTTTTAATATTATAAGCAGGCGTCACCATGTGTAGAAAACGATCACTGTACATGTGCAGGGACCCGTGAAAGACACACTACGTGACAACCTTCCCTCGCTGGTCACCCCACTGGCAGAAAATAGTTGAAGCCAGCCAGGCGCATTGGTGCCGGGCGCCAGTGAAGAGCTCTCCGCGATTCTCGGAAAGTCAGGGGTCGAGGTGGTTCGCAAGCCTACTTCGATGCTCACCCGCTTGCTACCACGGCCGAAGGAAGAAGCAACACCAGCGAGTAGTCTGCAAGTTGCCGTGTTCAGAGTGTCCAGCAAGCAACGTAGGCAAAAGCGAATGTTTCCGTTCAGAAAGCTCATGGAGCGGCTGACAGGCTTGGACTGGCGTTCCCGACGGGGGAGTCAGCCGCTGAGCGCTAACGTGCGCCTTGCCGGGCAGCAATACACTTCCGCGCCCACTCGTTTAGATAACGCCAACTTAAGAACGACGTCAGGAAGGCAGAAGTGCAACGTTGCGCTTTTGCAGAGCCCCTGAGAAGCCCGACAATATGATCAATTTCTACAGCTTTTCTGTTCTAGAAACAGAGAGGAATTTCGGAAGGAGGTCTTTGCGCGAATCCTGGCACATTTACAACACGCCAACATACTTCAACCGCTCTCTAGGAACAATCTCCTCAGTATTCGCTCACGGCTTTTGAAACTTGTTGGAAACGGAAAGCCCCAGTTTTCGCAAAAGAAGACTGTCACACCAGTCCCGTTTATTAGGGAGGCGATCGCTGGGCTAATTCCAAGAGCCGAAGTATCGGCCCCCCGAACCGCACCACGAAAGCGTGGACAATTTAAAAGTGGTCCTTATTGGCGCGCCAGCAGACGCCGGCTGTGGCCCAAAGAACAAGTCAGAGCCGAGAGTTGATAAACAAAACAAATATTATATTCTCAAAAATGGCAGATCGAAAACAATACACAAGAATGCACACTCCACAATAGTTACATACAATACGTCACCAATCAAACAACGTACTACACAGTACAATCAGCCACACTCAAAACAACGGACACAGACAACGATACGCACTACAATGCAGTCGCATGCATTGAACAACCAAGACACTTAAAGACTAAAGAGATAGAAAACCTATCCAGTCCAAAGTTCTTGGAACAAAAGTCTGGATGATACTCTTCCGAGAATCACTCACTCAAAGTTCAGCGTTGTTGTCGTTCCGCGCCCTCGAAGTTTCTCTTCTAGAAAACGTCGCGTCTTCAATTGGCCCCTCTCCACGCTTCAAACTTCTTCGCCGGAAACACGTCGGCTTCACACACGCAGCTGTTGCCACGCGTCTTCGCTCGATAGCGGTAAACTCACGCCCTTGCCTGTAGCTCGAGCCTTCACCCACAGGTGGAAATCCTCTTCATCTCCTGTTTCGTCCCTACGGACAAAACCTTCGCCGACTACACGGCGGAATCCCTACGCACTCTGGCGCTAACTTCCGTCTCCTCCTGATCTCTAGTCTCGGTTGCTCGGTTAAATACCTTCCGCGCGACTTTCCAGAAGGTTCTCGTCATTTCGTCGGCGCGATACGCAGCGAAGGCTGGGGGGAGAGCGAGATGGTTGGAATGCCCTCCGCGGAGGATGACTCAACTCGGTATGACCACGCCCCTTTCCTTCTAGAAAAATCGAGTGCTTGCTGGGCCGCCGTTGTGGGGTGAGGAGGTTCGTCGGTGAAGCCACGCTTTCGCGGGGAGAGCGCGCGCCTGGGGAGCCTTGGATGTTTGTTTTCCCTTTTTTTTCTTTTGAACTCGCGGCATTTCTCCCGCCCGTTATCCAAGAATTTGGCGGCGCGCCCATTTTTAGCGCTCGTTCTGTGACACTACCCCCCACTTTAAGAATATTATCTCATAATATTCAAAACCACACAAACGAGCGCGAACAGTCACCACACACTCTCAAAGACTGTACATAGTCCGTCACTCATGACACGTCACATTCACAATATATCACTTAATACAATTGTACATTGTAATTCAATTACACAACACATGAAATATAACCACAGGCACATGAGTACAACACTCCACCACACATTTCCAATAATACAAATGTACAAAGTTCTCTCATTACAACAATTACTATACTCACATCATTACTATATATCACATCACCGTAACAACATTTTGACTCACTCAACATACAAGTGTCACACAGGATAACAAAACACAACACATTGAGGTTCAAAACAGACAAACGCATTCCAATTTGACCTCAACACCTATCCTGAGTACTTCGAGCTGCGCTTGCGCCCTTTTTTGCGGTGCTCGCTCGATCTCTTCTTGTGTTTCTACGTTCTTTTTCGGCGAGCCCTTTCCAACGACGATATCTGAGGCGGCGTCTCAGCCATCGTTGTCGCTTCCGACACCGTTAACGGGTCATAACATTCGACGGGTCCTGTCTGTTTATTCACTAGCTTTATCAGGTCTCTACATTTTGCCCAGCTGGCCAACTCCGTCTCCTTTACACTGTCGGTCGGTTGAGGTCGTGCCGACGTAAGTCCAGTTGCTCGGCCTTGAACTCATTCAACACGATCATCTTCTCATTCACTGCCTCTTGCGCCGCGGCTTTGCCTTGGGCTCATGTGAGATCCGTCACGGGCTGCTTCTCCATTGTATCTCGCGGTCGCTGGGTTGGCGAGGGCTCTATCTTAGGGTCTTCTCCCAAACATTCTGGATCATTCGGTCCTTGCGCCCCGTAGATGTTTCCGATGACAAGGTCGTAAAGGGGGGTCGTCATACATAGAGCGGTAACCTTCCCGCTGAAGTACGGGGTTTCCACCTCAATCTCTGCTTCGGGAAGCATCCGAACCATACGGTCAATTAGGCAAACCGGTTTCGTTCTGCCTGTCAACTCACTTTCCCGTACCAAATTTCTCCGCACGATAACAGTGGAGCTGCCGGTATCTCTTAACACCGTAATCTTCTTGCCCACAACTTTTCCAGGCAGCGTTGGCATTCCTTTCGAAACACCGGTTGGCTGTTTTGCCATTACCGCACCCACAATAGGAATTTTCTCCCCACTTTTCAGCTCTACGAATCCATCGGTGACGGCATTATTACCGGATTTCGGTGCCGCTTGCACACAGGATACCTGGTGAGTTTGACTCGCTCCGTTTCGACATGCGTCTGCTTTGTGCGCAGTCTGACCACACTTGAAACATTTTACAACCGTAGGGCTCATAAAGATCGTTCGACAGTTTTTCGCGCGATGACCCACTCGGTTGCACAGAAAACATCGCGGAATGCTCTCTGGTGCACGCTTCTTTTCTTCGGGAGCCAATTTCTTCGAATCATCGGGACACTCCTTCTTGACCTTGGCCAAATTAGTTCCACCTTACGCTTCCAAGAATTGATCAGCCAATTCAAGCATTCCTTCAAGTGACTCAGCCTTCCTCTCTTTCAAGTACAGCGACAGGCTTGGGTGGCAACTAGTAAGAAATTGTTCTCTAATTAGGAGCTCTCTAAGTTCGTCGTACTCCTGCGCTGTCCCTGAAAGTTCAATCCATCTGTCGAAATAATGGCAAAGTCGGGCGGCATACTGTGTAGCCGTCTCACCATCAGCTGGCTTTCCTGTCCGAAATCTGTCCCGGAAACCTTCTACAGTAAACCTAAATCGCTTCAGCAAAGCAGCTTTCACCTTTGCGTAGTTGGCTGCATTGGTCGGCGTCAGCCTTCCATACACACTGAGCGCTTCACCACTCAAGCAGGTACTTAAAACAGTTGCCCATTGATGTTCCGGCCAATTCTGGCTCCGTGCAATCGTCTCAAATCTGTGAAGGTACGCGTCAAGGTCGTCCTTCCTTTCATCAAACGCGACGAGCAGCTTGCTTGGGCTCAAGCGGAAGCCAATATCTTCCCGTTGGCTGCTTTCAACTCTAGCTTGGGCGGGAGTTTCGCTTCGCTGTTGCAAACGGAGCCGCTCGAGTTCCATCTCGTGCTGCCGCTGCCGTTCCCTTTCAGCCATCTCCGCTTCTCTTTCTTCCTTCAGCTGTCGCTCCCTCGCTTCTCTTTCTTCTCTCGCCCTTACGGCTGCCAACCTCTCTCTCTCCAACTCCAACTTCAATTATTGCTCTCTTTCTTCCTTCGCCCTTTCAGCTGCCAACCTCTCTCGTTCCAACTCAGCTGCTTTTTCTTCCTTGGCCCTCTCAGCTGCCAACCTCTCTTGTTCTAACTCAGCGGCTTTTTCTTCCTTGGCTCTCTCCGCTGCCAACCTCTCTCTCTCCGCCGCCTCTTTCTCCTTCTGGCTTACCCACTTCCGTAGTTCGGCGCCAGAAAGACCCATCTTCTCACCAAGAGCAACTAACTTTTCGAGATCCATTGTGTCTCGCAAATAAAACCTTGCCGCGTGCAAAAAGTATCTGCCTAGATCAGTCTATCAGAACACTCCCCTGCACTCGTTAACGAGAACACAGAGCAACACAAAAAATCATTCCGATAGCACTATCAACAACTCGAGGCTCTTTCTCACTACTTTGGACACACTGTGAACCAAAAGGTCCTGTGTCGCGGACGCCAGATTAATTGTCACACCAGTCCCGTTTATTAGGGAGGCGATCGCCGGGCTAATTCCAAGAGCCGAAGTATCGGCCCCCCGAACCGCACCACGAAAGCGTGGACAATTTAGAAGTGGTCCTTATTGGCGCGCCAGGAGACGCCGGCTGTGGCCCAAAGAACAAGTCAGAGCGGAGAGTTGATAAACAAAACAAATAATATAATCTCAAAAATGGCAGATCGAAAACAATACACAAGAATGCACACTCCACAATAGTTACATACAATACGTCACCGATCAAACAACGTACTACACAGTACAATCAGCCACACTATAAACAACGGACACAGACAACGATACGCACTACAATGCAGTCGCATGCATTGAACAACCAAGACACTTAAAGACTAAAGAGATAGAAAACTTATCCAGTCCAAAGTTCTTGGAACAAAAGTCTGGATGATACTCTTCCGAGAATCACTCACTCAAAGTCCAGCGTTGTTGTCGTTCCGCGCCCTCGAAGTTTCTCTTCCAGAAAACCTCGCGTCTTCAATTGGCCTCTCTCCACGCTTCAAACTTCTTCGCCGGAAACACGTCGGCTTCACACACGCAGCTGTTGCCACGCGTCTTCGCTCGATAGCGGTAAACTCACGCTCTTGCCTGTAGCTCGAGCCTTCACCCTCAGGTGGAAATCCTCTCCATCTCCTGCTTCGTGCCTACGGACAAAACCTTCGCCGACTACACGGCGGAATCCCTACGCACTCTGGCGCTAACTTCCGTCTCCTCCTGATCTCTCGTCTCGGTTGCTCGGTTAAATACCTTCCGCGCCACTTTCCAGAAGGTTCTCGTCATTTCGTCGGCGCGATACGCAGCGAAGGCTGGGGGGAGAGCGAGACGGTTGGAATGCCCTCCGTGGAGGATGACTCAACTCGGTATGACCACGCCCCTTTCCTTCTAGAAAAATTGAGTGCTTGCTGGGCCGCCGTTGTGGGGTGAGGAGGTTCGTCGGCGAAGCCACGCTTCCGCGGGGAGAGCGCGCGCCCGGGGAGCCTTGAATGTTTGTTTTCCTTTTTTTCTTTTGACCTTGCGGCGTTTCTCCCGCCCGTTATCGCGAGAATTTGGCGGCGCGCCCATTTTTAGCGCTCGTTCTGTGACAAAGACGCGGATGTGCTTTGTGACAAACACAGACAAATCCTGAGGAAGTTACAAAGTCGTTCCTAACATCTCAGGCCCTATATGAACTTCCCAACTTCTTAAATATTCTACTGAACCCTACAGATTTCAGTCAAATTGCTCACATTTAAGCGTATAGAATTCACACTCCACAAATTAACGACCGCCAAAAGAAAAGAAAGAATAAATAATAAGTGTTCTGGCTAGTGAAGTTGACCACAACAATTTTCCCAGTCAATTTCTACCCCCCCCCCCACACACACACACACACACATATATATATATATATATATATATATATATATATATATATATAAGGGAAAGAAGTGTATACCTAAGGGCTCGTTTTTCCGTGTTTTAACACAATATTAATGAGATATAACAGACAGTAATGCCAAGGAATGTACAGGGGAAGTTATTAAAACCAATGGAATGTAAATAAGAAGAAAGAAAAGTGGATGAAAAAATTACCAACTGTGAGCAGGAATCGAACCTACGACCTTCGAATTACGCGTTCGATGCTATATATATGATATATATATATATATATATATATATATATATATATATATATATATATATATATATATATATATATATATATATATATATATATATATATATATATATATATATTTCTATATATATATATATCTTGTAACGGGGTTTATTTGCAGCGCAGAAAGCGAAGCAGTCAGAAGCGTCCGGCCAAGCGCAGCAAGCACGAGCTTATGCTGATGGCGATGCCCCTGATGCGCCGAGAAACGCCGCTGAAGCTCCTCTTCACTACAATCGCCCTCCGCACAAAAAGACGCCATCCTGGCGGATTAGGGAGAAGAAACGACTAATGGGTCGTAATATGGCTTGAGACGAGAGACGTGGACAGTGTCGCGGCCGCGGTATCGTAGGTCTGTGGATGAGGTGATGGGCTCCACGATATAGTTGACGAGTGACGTTTGCTCTACAACGCGGTATGGCCCGATGTATTTGGGAAGAAGTTTTGCGGAGCGGCCAGGCGCGGTAGCAGGTGCCCGAAGCCATACTAATGAACCAGGTGGAAAGTTTGGAGCCGAACGGTCCCCAGTCTGGCGAGATTGCTGCTGCCACTAGTCCTCGGTAGAAAAAGAGCGGGCAAGCTGGCGGCATTCTTCAGCATGTCGGGCAGCTTCGGACAGAGTTGTACTTTCGGACTCATAAGGTTTATATAGAAGAATAGTGTCTACTGTATTTGAAGGTTCTCGTCCGTACAAAAGAAAGTATGGCGAAAACCCAGTAGTAGCTTGTACAGCAGTATTATACGCGTAGGTGACGAACGGGAGAACTTGGTCCCAATTTGAACGATCAGAGGCGACGTACATCGACAGCATACTGCCAAGAGTACGGTTGAAGCGCTCCGTCATGCCATTTGTTTGAGGGTGGTACGCTTTACTTGTGCGGTGCACGATTCGGCATTTGTTGAGTAATGCCTTCAAAGCGTCAGAAAGGAAGGCACGGCCTCTGTCACTTAAGAGCTCGCGAGGGGCACCATGACGCAGAATGAAACGTTGCAACAGAAACGTTCCAACGTCACGGGCTGTGGCAGTCGGCAGCGTGGCTGTTTCGGCATAGCGTGTCAGATGGTCTATCGCAACAATAATCCAGCGATTACCAGCTAGAGTTGATGGTAGTGGTCCGTAAATGTCAATGCCGACGCGATCAAAAGGTCGACTAGGACAAGGAAGAGGTTGTGACAGGTAGATTTGCCCGGGAGGTAACTTTTGTCGTTGGCACTGAGCACATGAGCGAATGAATTTTCGCACGTAGTTATACATGCCACGCCAATAAAATCTGAGTCTAAGCCTAGCGTATGTCTTGAAGAAGCCTGCGTGGGCGCACTGTGTGTCCGCGTGAAAAGCTTCGCAGATGGCAGCTCGAAGATGACGGGGTATCACAAGGAGACACTTGCGACCGTCAGAAAGGTAGTTGCGTCGATAAAGAAGATCATCCCTTAGGCAAAAGTTGCTAGCCTGGCGGCAGAGAGCGCGAGACGGCGAAGGAGTGAGAGGATCAGAAAGAATGCTTATGAGGCCACTGATCCAGGGATCCTTTCGTTGTTCCACCGTCATGTTGCGCAAGGCGGATGACGCAAGTGCAGGCTCGAGAGAAGAGAGGCAAACATCTTCATCCGATATGGGTGAGCGAGAAAGGGCGTCGGCGTCCGTGTGCTTACGACCAGATCTGTAAATAACGCGGATGTCGTATTCCTGAAGTTTGAGCGCCCAGCGAGCAAGTCGTCCGGAAGGGTCTTTAAGTGTGGATAGCCAACAAAGGGCGTGGTGGTCAGTGACGACGTCGAATGCGTGACCATACCGGTAGGGGCGAAATTTTCCAAGAACCCAAATAACAGCTAAACACTCTTTCTCGGTCACGGAGTAGTTAGCTTCGGCTTTCGTCAAAGTTCGGCTTGCGTAGGCGACGACATATTCATCAAACCTTGCCTTTCGTTGCGCGAGCACAGCGCCAAGTCCAACACCGCTGGCTTCAGTATGAACCTCCGTGGGAGCGGCAGGATCGTAGTGGCGGAGGATGGGTGGTGAAGTCAGCAGGTGGCGTAATTTGGTGAATGCATTGTCGCATGCTGGTGACAAGGTGGAAAGGTTCTTGTCGCCGCTAAGAAGGTCCGTAAGGCCCCGCCGCGGTGGTCTAGTGGCTAAGGTACTCGGCTACTGACCCGCAGGGCGCGGGTTCGAATCCCGGCTGCGGCGGCTGCATTTCCGATGGAGGCGGAAATGTTGTAGGCCCGTGTGCTCAGATTTGGGCGCACGTTAAAGAACCCCAGGTGGTCTAAATTTCCGGAGCCCTCCACTACGGCGTCTCTCATAATCATATAGTGGTTTTGGAACGTTAAACCCCACATATCAATCAAGAAGGTCCGTAAGGGGCGCACATACGGAAGCAAAATTTCTAATAAAGCATCGGAAGTATGACGACAAGCCGACAAAACTTCTAAGTTCCTTCAAGTTCTTTGGCTTCGGAAAATCGGCGACTGCTCGAAGCTTGGCGGGGTCGGGAAGTATGCCGTCCCGCGATACGACGTAGCCAAGAATGATGAGCTGCCGAGCACCAAAACAACACTTCTTGAGGTTGAGTTGAAGGCCCGCGTCGGTGAGACGTGTGAGGACCTGCTCGAGATGATTTAAATGGGTGTCGAAATCGGTGGAAAAGACAACTACGTCATCGAGGTAGCATAGACATGTGTTCCACTTGAGGCCTCGTAAAATAGTGTCCATCATTCTTTCAAAAGTGGCTGGAGCGTTACAAAGCCCGAAAGGCATAACGGTAAACTCGTATAACCCATCAGGTGTGACAAATGCTGTTTTCGGTCGGTCAGGTGCTTCCATAGGAACTTGCCAGTATCCAGACCGTAAATCCAGTGAAGAGAACTATTCTTCTCCCTGCAAACAGTCAAGGGCGTCGTATATTCGCGGTAACGGGTAAACGTCCTTGCGGGTGATCTTGTTTAAACGTTGATAGTCCACACAGAACCGAATGGAGCTGTCCTTCTTAACAAGAACGACCGGTGACGCCCAGGGACTGTTAGAAGGCTGTACAATACCCCGCTGGAGCATGTCAGCAACCTGGTCGTCAATAACACGGCGCTCTGACGCTGACACTCGGTAGGGGCACAGCCGTAGAGGCGTATGGCTTCCTGTGTCAATCTTGTGAGATATGTTCAATGTGCGACTGAGGCCAGAAGCGTGGCTGTCAAAAGAAGTACGAAACTTTTGCAGCAGGTTCGCTAACTGGCTTCGTTCTCAAGAAGACGTTGCGACATTGATGGAGTGGTGGAAAGCGTCAAGGAGTGACTGGTCAACAACAGAGTCAGAAATGAGTGCGCTGAGGTCCGTAGAAAGTAAACTAGATGGAGCGTCAAAAATGGGACAGGCGTCGATCGGATGCACGTGACCGATACATTCACCATAGAATAAAGGTAAAGGCCCTTCTAGCGTATTGTACACGAGCGTCTTCGTGACGCCATGGTGTAGAGTAAGGAGGGCAATGGGCAGTGGAGAACATTTGCGTTGAATGAACAGGGCAGAGGGCGTAAATAAAACATCACCGTCGGAAATAGCGTCACACGACACAGTCACCAGCAGAGAAGAGCGCGGTGGTACGGTGGTGTCGTCGAAAACAAACAGTTTATAACACGGCAGGGAGGCTTCGACAGCGTCGACATCAGGAAGTGCAGATAGCTCAAGTTCAGCGTGACAGCAGTCAATGACGGCATTATTATTCGCAAGGAAGTCCCAGCCGAGTATACTGTCATGGGAACACGAGGGCAGCACTACGATTTCGACGATATACACAATCCCTTCGATGACGACTCGTGTGGTACAGGCTGCGAGAGGTGTTACACTTTGTGCGTTGGCGTTCTAAGAGAGAGGCCAGATAATGGCGTCAGAACTTTGCGGAGTTTGTGGCACAGGTGGGTAGAAAGACGGATAGCGCGGCTCCTGTGTCGACAAGCGCCATGCCGACGATACCATCGACTGAGACTTCAATGACGTTAGCTGGACAGGAGCGAGGACTTGTGCATGGCGACGGTGACGCAATTCGTGCCTCGGGATCTGCGGCTGTTAGTTTTCCTGGTCGGTGGGTCCGGAACGGCGACGCATAGGGGAAAGCGAACGTCGACGTGGAGATGGGGAGCGGCGGGTCGGGCCATGTGGACGATCAGAAGAAAAGGAATAGGAAGGAGGGCTTGAAGGCGTAGAAGAAAACTGAGGGTCGAAAGAGGGCATTCGTCTAATGTTCTGAGCAGCCTGGCAACGACGACAATAACGTGCCACGTGGCCAACACCACCACAAGCAAAACATATGGGATGGTTGTCGTAGGTCCGCCATTGGTCGAAGTAGACTCCGAGTTGCGGCATGGGGGCAGAAAACTGCGGCCGAGGTGGTATCGGCAAAGGCGGCGGTGAATAGGTCGGCGGTGAATACTCCGGCGGCGAAAAGGGCGGCGGCGAATACATAGGCGCTGGCTGGAACGCAGGCTGTCGAGGTCGAGCAACGGCCTCGGCGTACGTGAGAGGTGTGGCGAATGGGAGCGGGTCACGGGCGGGAGGAAGAACTTCTGCGACCTTGTCTTGAACGAAGTCGCGGAGTGTAGATGTCAATCTGCGTGGTTGATCGGGTACACAGGACATCAAAGAGAGCTGACGTGCGACCTCAGCGCGGATGAACTCTTGGATCTTGGAGAGAAGAGGGGCATGGTCTTCTCCTATGCCAAGGGTGGAAAGGCTGGACGAGGAGTCGTCGAGCACCGAGGGACGTCGGGTGGAAAGACGTTGCCTGCGCAACTCGTCAAAACTCTGGCATAACTCGGTCAGTTCTAGGACAGAGCGAGGACTCTTAGAAAGCAACATTTGGAAAGCGTCGTCCTCAATGCCCTTCATGATATGCTTGATCTTAAGCTCTTCGGACATCGACTCGTTGACTCACTTGCAAAGGTCCAGAACGTCCTCAATATAGCTTGTGAAATTCTCATTAAGCTGCTGGGACCGAGTATGTAAGCGTTGTTCGGCACGGCGTTTGCGTACCTCAGGCCGCCTGAAAACTTGTGTGAGGCTCGTTTTGAAGACGGACCATGTAGGGAGTTCCACTTTGTGGTTTATAAGCCACAGCTTGCCCACGTCCGACAGGTAGAAGGAGACGTAGGCCAACTTGGCGGTGTCATCCCATTTGTTGTGAGTACTCACTCGCTCGTACATTGAAATCCAGTCATCAACGTCATTGTCTTCTGTGCCTGAGAAAACAGGGGGATCTCGCAGACGCAGAGAACCGGCGCAGAGAACAGCAGGCGGTGCCGGTGGAGGAGTTGGAGCGACGCTTGCGTTGGTAGGCATAATGGATGGTAAAATGCGATTCCGAAGCTCCAGGGTGATCGCGAAACCCAGCAGAATCCACCACTTGTAACGGGGTTTATTTGCAGCGCAGAACGCAGAAACCGAAGCAGTCAGCAGCGTCCGGCCAAGCGCAGCAAGCACGAGCTTATGCTGATGGCGATGCCCCTAATGCGCCGAGAAATGCCGCTGAAGCTCCTCTTCTTCACTACAATATATATATACATATATATATATATATATATATATATATATTTCTTGAAAGTCTTCCTGGATTCCGGTCGAGTTATAAGTCACCAGAAGAAGCGAACGAGCAAACGAAAAACGATGCTTTATTGCCAACGTTACGGCCGGGGACCGGCCTTCGTCAGGCCGGTCCCCGGCCGTATGCCCTGACGCCGTATGCCATGACGTATGCCCTGACGAAGGCCGGTCCCCGGCCGTAACGTTGGCAATAAAGCATCGTTTTTCGTTTGCTCGTTCGCTTCTTCTGGTGACTTATATATATATATATATATATATATGTATATATATATATATATATATATATTGTAATGAGCGAGACAGAGAACAAGAGACAACACCCGATCCTGGGCCAGCTGTTCTTATTCTGCCTCTTCTTCCTCTACCTTTCTCTAGCTATCCGCGCGCCGGAGCCCCAGTGTCTTTCTTGGTCACGACACTCGGCCATGACTGCACGCGCACGGAGCTGGCGGCAAAGTTTCTGGTGGGCAGGCTTGGCTGCATAGTGATGGTCAGCCCGGACCACGATGCAAGATGGAGCGACGGTCTGGGGAAAGCGTCTCTGGTGAACGGCACTGGCTGCTTCGAGCCGGTCGATCTTTTGCACGCCACGAGGTCTCTTGAAGAAGAGCTGTGGACTCAAGCGGCCGGCAGTGGCTGACCCGTTGCGGCCGACGCTCTCAGCCATGCTGCGATTTGGTCCGGGTATCTGCCAGAAGTAGATCTGGTGGTCGATACTGGCTGCATCTCGGAGGTCGGCCTCGACCACGCTGGAGCTGGGTGCCGGAGTCTGCCACAAGTCTATCGGGAGGTCGAGACTGGCTGCATCGTTGTGATTGGTCTCGGCCATGCAGAGACTCTCTGTGGGAAGCAGCTAAACATGCACCTTACAGCGTGCTTCAGATGGGCCGCAAAATCAGCGGCTGACGTAAAACGCCGGACGAGGGTTGTCGAAATCGTATCCCAAGAGACGCGCTGGGTACTTCGGCTTGTGTCGAGAATAGGTACGCAGCTTCTGTGATGTGTGGCAGAAAACATATTTCACGGCCGGTCTTGGCATCTGCGGCAGGACATTCTGTGAAGCTGTCATCGTATGGCTACGTCTGTGGGGTCCCTCTCGTGGACGCAATGACTCGCCTTGCGGGGCTGTCGAACACTCTGGTCGGTGACCATGGCTATCTCGTAGCGGTCGCAGCCCGCTTAGCAGGCAATTCCGTTGGTACAGTTTGGGGGCACTGGTCTTCATTGCTGTCGGCCTTCTGGACAGGCTGCGATGTCAATTGCTGAGGCTCGAGGGTGGTCTTGTTGCCTGTTGTCAGACTGAAGACTGCGATGAGACATCGAGCTGCCGTCCCACTTGAGATCGATATCTGATAGTGGGCGCGATGACGAAAGGTACAGCTACCCTGTGCCCCTCTGTATCTCCCGCCCTGAAAGAAGACGGGGTGGCCGATGGCTGACACGAATTTGGGTCCGATACCAGCGACGAGTCTGGAAGTTCATGTGGAGAACTGGAGTGCTCAGCTGGAGCCTCGAGATGGAACCCTCCTTGAACTCCATCCTCGGTACCGGTCAGGTTGGACTGGGTGGTGGAAGGGAGATCGGAGAGTGTCCAGCCGAAGGCAGCTATGAGCTTGGAGCTCCACTCCACCCAGGACTGGTGCTTGAAGCCATCATACTGGTGCCACGCCGCTGCACCTTCCCGAAGATGATCTACAGCCATGGTCCATTTTTAAGATTCCCTACAGGCCTCGCACATTGCTATCGCGTTGACGGTTGCCACCAAGCTGTCGGCGTCGTTCCGGGCCCCGTGGAATTCCGGTAGTTTGCAGACGGCAACGCAGAGATCACCGACGCGAAGCAGTTGAGCTGGTGTGAGAGCTCGATCAAAGAAGACCGAAGCTCCCTGCGTTGCTCCGGTGTGCTTGCCTGAAGGTCATATGAGGCAGCTACATCCAACACTGCGTTAATGTCACACAATGCTGGCAACATTGTAGGAGCTCGCTCGGCGATCAACGCTGTCCGTTTGTTAGTCTCGGCGCGGAGCAGTGCGATGACCAAGAAAGACACTGGGGCTCCGGCGCACGAATAGCCAGAGAAAGGTAGAGGAAGAAGAGGCATAATAGGAACAGATGGCCCAGGATCACTACCAGACTGCTCGCCTTTCTCTTTTGCAAATGTATACTTTTCTGCAGGAGTTCAAGACACGAGATGCCTCGATATTATGGTAGCTTCATGCAGAAAAGAAATAGTACTGTGTGGTGATTTTAATTCACACCATGTGTCTTGGGGCTTCAAATCTGATGTATGCGGAAGACGTTTGTGGGAATGGACGCTTGATAATAACTTTTCTTGCTTGAACTCACAAGTTGCTACATTTGTAAGAGGTAACTCTAAATCGACTATTGATTT
The DNA here is from genome assembly GCA_013436015.1 of Rhipicephalus annulatus. NCBI lineage: Eukaryota > Metazoa > Arthropoda > Arachnida > Ixodida > Ixodidae > Rhipicephalus > Rhipicephalus annulatus. The sequence goes on from WOVY01003169.1 coordinate 151,151, forward strand.
AACATTTTCCAGCTCCACTTTAAGCATATCCTCGTGGAATACATTAGATTGGGCTACAAACAGCGACCACCTTCCCATTACGTTCGAAATTAAGTTCCCGAGGTTTAGTTTGGCAGGAAAAGTTGGCTCATTCGTAAATTATGGTAAATTACAAAAACCCTTAAAATCTACGTTAACTTTTCGCGAGGAAATGCAGGAAGACCTTAGGGCTCTGAGTCTATGTGCTATGTTGAAACGATCACTAAAAAATTCAACGTTTACTGTAAACTCGAACACAACGGGATCTTTTAGCCCGTGGTGGAATCAAGAATGTGTCAGGGGGTATAGAAAGCGAAAAGCAACCTGGAAAAAGCTGTTAATTAACCAATGCCCCAAAAATTGGAGTGATTATAAATTCATGGCCGCCGATTTTAAGCGTCTAGTGCGCAAAGCAAAAGAAGACTATGATATGAATATATTTATTTATCTGTCTAAGTCTAAAAATAAGAAAATGCTTTTCAGGTTTTTACGTGCGAGAAAAATGATTCCACAGACAGAAAGCAGTCATTCCACCATTATTTCTCCTCGCGAACTCTCTGAATTCTCAGAAAATATTGCTAAAGGCTTGCAAACCAGGTTTACGACAATTATGCCAAAGTCAATGGTGAAATTAAGGGTTGATTGTGATTTCCAGGAGGTATCCTTAGCTGAATTGGCGGATGTGATGAAGAGCTTACCGCCCGCTGCTCCCGGACCTGATGGGGTGACCTCTACAATAATTAAAGTGTTATACGAAATATCGCCACATGAAATCCGTAATATAGTTAATTATTCACTGAAAAATTCTTGGATTCCGGCTGATTGGAAGCTTTCCAAAGTAACTCCGATAGATAAGAAACAGGGAATGGAGTTTACTCTGGATAACATAAGGCCTATTTCATTGACATCTAACCTGGTCAAGCTTGTAGAGAGAGTCCTAAATGCCCGCATAATAAACTACATCAATGAACATACAATACTAAACCCCAGACAAATTGGCTTTAGATCGGGATACTCCATTTGGTGTGCACATGTGGATTTGGAAAGTCGCATACAGCTGGCTCGGCGTCGCCGCGAATACCGTGCACTAGTCACTCTAGACTTAGCTAAAGCGTACGACAAAGTGGAATATCCTATCCTAATCCAGCAGATGCAAGACCATCGCTTTCCAAAATATATAATAGCATGGATTACAGAGTTTGTGAAAGACAGAGAATTTTATTGCTTCTTGGATGGATGCTCGTCTAAAAAATATAAGCAGACACGATTTGTACCTCAGGGCTCAGTATTATCCCCGGTGTTATTCAACATATTACTATGTTCCATTCCAACTCATCAGGATATCCAAACATACCTATATGCAGATGATATTGCTTTCTTCGCAACAAAGAGTCATCTGCACTCATTGTATCAGGCATTACAGCATTACACGAACATGCTAGAAGGATGGCTTGACAATATCCATATGTCATTGAACGTCAAAAAAAGCGCGCTTCTGCCATTCTCTTATAAGGATCATGTCCACATTTCCCTGATGTATCGTACCGAGCTCATTTCCCAAGTCGATTTCCTGAAATACCTAGGCATCGTATATAATAGGACGCTAAATTAGAAAAACCATTGTTGTGTCTTCGCGGTTTCTGTGTGTGTGTGCGCGCGCACCTGTTGACGCCTCAGCTGGCCGCCTGCACCACATCGGACTTTTTCTACTACCACGTGCGCATCGTTATCTGGCTAACACTACGCTGCCTATAAATACGTTATACACTTTTGAATAAACGTTCTTTTCATTCTGCTGACTACGTTGACACATTGCTGGTCCGGCGCTGCTATGCGCACACCAGGGCTATGCTACAGTGGCGACGAGGATGTTCACCACCCATGCAGTGAAAGACGACCCTGAACCTGACACTACGAAAAATCGAGCCACCAAGGCGATCATGGCTCACCACCAGCTTCCGGACTTCGAAGAGAGCAAAGATAAGTGGACGCCATACCTTATCAAAGTCGAAGCATACTTTGAAGCGAATGCCATTGAAGACTCCACTAAGAAAAGAGCATTGCTGGTTGCTGCCTTAAGCACGCACACGATACAAGTGCTGGCAGGGAAGGTGGCTCCACGCAAGCCGAATGCGCTGACTTATAAAGAAGTCGTGGCAGTGTTGAGTGAGCACTACGACCCCAAGCGACACGAAATCACAGAAAGTTACAGGTTTTTCAGTCGGTGTCAAGCGGAGGGTGAGCCCATTAATGAATTCCTGGTCGACATTCGCCGAATAGCCGATAATTGCAATTTTGGCAGTGCATTAAATCGCATGCTACGAGATCGCATTGTGTGTGGTGTCCGGTCAAGTGCACTACAGAAGCAGCTTCTTGCGAAGCGGGAATTAACATTAGAAGGCGCTGAAGCGATGGTCCTTTCAGGTGATGCTGCAGATAGTGGCGTGAAAAACATGAACGGATCTAAATTAACACCAGTGTTAAAAGTACAAGCGTATCAGCAGAAAACACCGCAAGACGAGAGACGGAGGGCTACACGTCAAAAATGCTCAAGATGCGGTAGTGCAAAGCACAATGAGAGCGGTTGCACCTGGTCTAACGCTCGCTGTTATCGCTGTGGAGGACGCGGTCACCTTGCGAAGAAATGCCGAAGCCGCGGTCCTCACGAGCAAGGAACAGCACGCAGGGCACAAACCAACATTTTCACGGGGACGGAAGGTTCGACAGACGACGAACACGAAGCAGCGCACATCTGGGCCTTGGCCTCGGGATGGAAGAGTTGTCTGGTGCCACCAATTCGCCGAACGTTCTCTTGGTGTGGTGTGCAGCTTACCATGGAAGTTGATACTGAGTCGCCCGTTTGTGTTATCCCACGTCAACTGTACGAGAAGCACCGCGACAAATGGCCGAAACTGAGACCATCCAGTGTGAAATTATCCTTCTACACAGGACGACTGCCAGTGCTTGGGAGCTTGCGCTCAGTGTTTTTCATAAGGGAGTGACGGCGGAGTGTGCGCTGACCGTGTTAGACTGTGGGGGACCAAGCCTCTGTGGTCGAGATTTAATTCAGCTGCTGAATGCCGCTGGTGCTCCGGTGGTTCGCGTTGCAGGAGACTCTGAGCCCACAGAACAAACGGGCAAGTCCAGTGTGAATAGCATATTCAACGACTTCAACGACGTGTTTTCTGAGGAACTGGGGCCCATCACAGGCCCTCCGGTCAGTCTGCACCTAAAAGAAGGCGCCGTACCTAAGTTCTGTAAGTCCAGACCCATTCCATATGCGCTACGCGACCGCGTGTCACTTGAACTTGATCGGTTAGTGCCCTTAGGCGTGTTATCACCGGTGGCACACTCAGAATGGGCGTCACCTATAGTCGTAGTTCTTAAGAAAGACGGCGCAGTGAGAATCTGCGGTGATTTCAAGGCCACAGTGAATCCCGCATGCGCCACTGAACAATATCCCTTGCCTATCATTGAAGATATGTTTGCGCAACTACACGATGGGGATTGTTTCAGCACACTGGATTTACGGGACGCATGCAATCAAGTGGCACTTGATGAGTCGGCAAAGAAAATTTGCGTCATTAACAGACCAAAAGGGCTTTTTTGCTACAACCGACTGCCTTTCGGAATAGCCTCTGCACCCGCGATATTCCAAAGAAAATGGATGAGGTTCTAGCTGGTCTGGTGGGTGCACAAGCTTACCTTGACGACGTGCTCATTTCAGAAAAATCAAGCGACAGTGGTGAAAGGCTGAAAAACGTTTTGGAGCAATTTTGAGAGAGAGGCGTAAAGTTGAGACACGATAAGTGCAAGCTGCGCAACCCAGCAGTTACCTATCTCGGGCATCGCATCGATCGCGATGGGCTTCATCCGACAGAGAAAAACCTCGATGCTATCATGCAGGCGCAGAGCCCCCGTAATGTCAGCGAACTGCGGTCTTTTTTGGGAATGATCACGTTCTACGCGAGGTTTCTGCCTCACATGGCGACCACACTTTTTCCTTTGTATCAGCTGCTGGAAAAGATTGCGCGCTGGCACTGGGAACAGCCTCAAGAGCTTGCGTTTAAGGTTGCTAGGCAAAGCCTCAAAGCAGCCAAGGTTCTCGTCCATTTCGACCCTTCGAAGGAACTAAAACTTGAGTGCGACGCGTCGCCATGCGGAGTGGGCGCGGTCTTGTTTCACACGATAGGAAACGTCCACAGGCCGATCGGCTTTCGCTCGCATACGTTAACACAGGCGGAGCGCAACTATTCACAGCTCGAGCGAGAGGCACTGGCACTGGTATTTGGCGTAACTAAATTCCGCGACTACCTTCTAGGTCGGGAATTTACCTTGGTGACTGACCACCAACCGTTGCTGGGCCTGTTGAGGTCAGACAGGCAGACGCCCACAATGGCCGCAGCCCGGATCCAACGATGGGCGCTTCAGCTGGGGGCCTACCGGCACCAGCTGCAGTACGCCCCAGGACGACAGATGCTGAATGCTGATACCTTAAGCCGCCTGCCGCTGCAAACTACGGAAACTGACAAAGACGGTGAGCCACCCGAATATGTACTCTCGCTAAACCAGCTGAACAACGGTGTCGTGACAACGCGTGAGCTGAAGGCTTTCACCACTTCGGATCCTGTCCTGGCAGAAGTCAAACGGTACATATTACATGGGTGGCCCAGACACGCCAACGGGCTGGCAAGGGACATACTGCCATTTTTTGACCGTAATCTAGAGCTATACGTTGCACATGACCTGGTTTATTGGGGCAATAGGGTCATAATACCAGCCGAAGCAAGAGTGCAAGTGCTGCAGCGTTTACATGAGACTCACCAGGGTTCGCTGGCAATGAAATCTGTCACGCGCTCTTTGTTTTGGTGGCCAGGCCTAGACAGAAATATTGAAGAGGTGTCTAATCAGTGCCAAAACTGTGTTCAAAATTTGCCGATGCCAACCGCGGCGCCCGTTGTCAAGTGGCCGGAAACCGGCGAAAGGTGGTCCCGCATTCACATTGACTACGCGGGGCCGATCGGCGGAAAAATGATACTCGTAATAGTTGACGCCCACACGAAATGGCTCGAAGCCGTACCTCTGTCACATGCTTCAACGGAAACCACCATTAACTGCTTACGTGCAATTTTCAGCAGGTTTGGGGTACCACGCACAATCGTGTCCGACAACGGGACTCAGTTTTCCAGCCATGATTTTGAGGAATTCGTAGCAAACAACAACATAGTGCACCTCCGATGTGCGCCTTACCACCCCCAGTCTAATGGTGCAGCGGAAAGGGCAGCGCGTACTATAAAAGATGGCCTTCGAAAAATGAGGAGAGGAAAGCTAGAGGAGAATCTGATACGCTTGCTGTTTAACTATCGGAGGACGCCACAAAAGTGCGGTAAACCCCCAGCAGAATTGCTCTTGGGTTACCAAATACGCTCACGGCTGGACACATGTTTTCCTCCAGCCCTTACAGGATCAAAAGAAGACCAAGAGGACTGGCTGCCGCTACCAGGAAGTGACGCATACGCCCGCAATTATGGTGCGGGGAGCAAATGGACGCCTGGCAATGTGAAGGCCACGTCTGGAGCGAAAATGGTGACTGTGAACACTCCGGACGGGGTCGTCCAGCGGCATGTTGATCAACTTCGCCCGCGACAGGACTCGCCACCAGTAACAACTGCCACAAGTCCCAGCGAGTCAGACCAAGCAACGGAACCATCGCCTCCGGAAGCGGTAAGCTCGAATGCAGGCATGTCTTCTCGGCTCATCCCTAATGATGCTGGTTCTGCACAACGTGCATCACCGAAGATCACGGCCGTCCCGATGAGTACCGGTGACGCCCAACAAGCCCTCAGGCGTTCAACAAGAGAACGCAAGACAGTACAACGCTTTCAATTCTAAGGGGGAAGGAATGTTGTGTCTTCGCGGTTTCTGTGTGTGTGTGCGCGCGCACCTGTTGACGCCTCAGATGGCCGCCTGCACCACATCAGACTTTTTCTACTACCACGTGCGCATCGTTATCTGGCTAACACTACGCTGCCTATAAATACGTTATACACTTTTGAATAAACGTTCTTTTCATTCTGCTGACTACGTTGACACATTGCTGGTCCGGCGCTGCTATGCGCACACCAGGGCTATGTGACAAGGTTGGCTGTAAAGCGTCACGTGCCTTGCAAAGCGTCACCATATAGACGAGGTTGGCTGTAAAGCGTCACGTGCCTTGGGGTGGTTACGCAAATTAGGAAAAAAAAATAGGATTGCGTAGGAGTTCATTGATAATGATTTACAAGATGTATGTGCGGCCTATTATGGAATTCGGGTGTGTATTATTTTCAGGCAGCGCGGCTTACAAGATGAGACAATTAATATTATCAGAAAGAGAAGCTTTGCGCTTGTGTCTTGGACTCCCAAAATTTGTGGCAAATAATGTTTTGTATGTGGAAGCGCGCCTTCCACCTTTGTTAACTCGGTTTAGAATACTTACAGTTCAAACTTTCTTAAAAATATACAATTCACCTCTGTGACTAGCTTCATATGTTTTTATTCAAGAACCAACCGCAATCTTTGGAACACAATGGTCTAGACTACACTCCCCTCAGATTAGGTTCGTCCAAGCGTTGCTAGAGCCTTTCAATGTAAATATGTATCAAATTTGCATAACGAAGACACCTAATTCAAAACTTTAAATTCAATTTGATGACATTTTTTCCTTTAATGCAAAACAAATGTTCCTTCAATATTTAAATATTCGGTTAAAAGATTACTTGACTCCTCTGTCCATAAACAACATTATTGCGACGAATGCATCCGTATTTAACGAAAAGGCTGGAATAGGCATCTTCTGTACTTCTTTCGACTGGTCTTTCTCAGTTCGATTACCAGATTACACGCCTATATTCATCGCTGAATTATTTGTTATAATTCTAGCGCTTCGTAAACTTCCTGCAAGCGAATTAGAAGCGGTCATACTTACCGATTCTCTCTCAGTATGCACTGCACTATCTACAGCAAAAAATTTGACATTATTGAGTATGATTGGCAGTTTATTACCAGAAAAGCTGAAAAAATTTCACTTGCTATGGATACCTGGCCACTGCGGGATTTTTCCAAATGAGATGGCAGACTCGTTAGCCAAAGCATCTTTAAGCGGACCAATCATACCTATTTTACCTGATTTCGCCTACGTAACAGCACTCAGATATAGAAAAGGTTGTTTCCTCAAAGAAATAGAAAAATTATCATTGGATAAAGTCAGAGACTTCGTACATCTAAGATATTGCTAGAACAAACAGTGGTGTGTATCTCGGCAGTTAGAAACTACAATCACCAGATTACGATGCAGAATTCCGCATCTGAATTACTAGCTACATAAAGATGGACTAACCGCATCTCCGTTGTGCCTCTTTTGCAAGGAATCGGAATCAATAGATCATTTCTTTTTATCCTGTAAACGTTATGCTTATCAAAGGAAAAGATACCTGGTCGAACCAATTGAGAAGCTAGGTTTAAAAATAAACGTGGAACTAATTTTATCCTTCGGAGGGATTACATTACGTTATAGCCACAGGGAGGTTTTCTCTGCTGTGTGCTAGTACATAAGGGCAACAAAGAGATTGCCCTGTTAGCCTATTGTTATTATTTACGGCTACGAGACTACCTGAATGCCTGACTGAACACACTTGATGATCCTGCCGCCCGGTTCTTGGCCGATCCCTCTTTGTGGGCGAGTGCCAGCAAAGCCGAAGAATCATCATCATCATCATCATCGGATGTTGTCTCTTGTTCTCTGTCTCGCTCATTACAATGGCGCAGTCGACGAAGAAGAAGTCTTACGTCCCGGCTTCGTCATCCAGGACAGCCGCGATAAGCGCCGCTTGACGACGGCGTCAAGGCCTCCTCGGCGGCTACGTGGTACGTTACCACGTAGCCGCCACGTTAAATGGTACCACGTTAAATGGTACGTTACCGGTACCATTTCACAAGGGACGCCGTCCACGCGTCCTTGGCTATAGATTCTGCCGTCAGCGCAAGCCGACAAGTGAACCCTCTGCGGGAAGCCACCGGTACGTGTATTCGTGGTTCGTCGGCAGTGCGGGCTTCTCCATCCAGGAACGGCCGCGTTCACGCTTCTTTGGCGATGGAGTCAACAACCCGGCCGCCGCTTCTGCTGCCCATTGGACCATCAGTGGACGGCGTCTATGCCTCCTAAGTGGTACCAGGGCATCACCCAATGGACACTATGCTACCACTTCGTGGCCGTAATACGCCCATGCTCCTGTCCTCAGGGAATGCTGTTCAAGCTTCCCACGGCCTGCATTCCCTGTCCGGTACTCTTCCAACTCATAAGCCGCCAAGAAACGCTGTTCATGCTTCCTTGGACGTGCGTGTCACCACCGTGAGTACCACTAGAACCACGTACTTCACGGACGCGAAGCAAAGCGGTTCAGAAGCCTCGTGTGAGAGTGCCATGGAACTGCGGCACTGCTCCGCGCCGGAGCCCCAGTGTCTTTCTTGGTCATGACAATATATATATATATATAAATATATATATATATATATATATATATATATATATATATATATATATATATATATATATATATATATTAATGAGATATAACAGACAGTAATGCCAAGGAATGTACAGGGGAAGTTATTAAAACCAATGGAATGTAAATAAGAAGAAAGAAAAGTGGATGAAGAAATTACCAACTGTGAGCAGGAATCGAACCTACGACCTTCGAATTACGCGTTCGATGCTCTAACCACTGAGCTATCACAGCGGCCCTCCCTCCATCCACTTTTTTGGGTTTATCTGTGAATTTAGAAGTAGGAGTGACAGTCAGCGCCATCTATAAGCCGAACAACGAGTGTGAAACACTCTTATGCGCATGTTTGGCGCCACGTAGCACGTGAACCTATTATGAGTGGGCAGCTGATTAATTGTCCCTCTTATACAACCTAAACACACCAAGTCTGCCAGTACGAGACCCTCGTTCAATGAAATAAGGGAAAGAAGTGTATATCTAAGGGCTCGTTTTTCCGTGTTTTAACACAATATTAATGAGATATAACAGACAGTAATGCCAAGGAATGTACAGGGGAAGTTATTAAAACCAATGGAATGTAAATAAGAAGAAAGAAAAGTGGATGAAGAAATTACCAACTGTGAGCAGGAATCGAACCTACGACCTTCGAATTACGCGTTCGATGCTCTAACCACTGAGCTATCACAGCGGCCCTCCCTCCATCCACTTTTTTGGGTTTATCTGTGAATTTAGAAGTAGGAGTGACAGTCAGCGCCATCTATAAGCCAAACAACGAGTGTGAAACACTCTTATGCGCATGTTTGGCGCCACGTAGCACGTGAACCTATTATGAGTGGGCAGCTGATTAATTGTCCCTCTTATACAACCTAAACACACCAAGTCTGCCAGTACGAGACCCTCGTTCAATGAAATAAGGGAAAGAAGTGTATATCTAAGGGCTCGTTTTTCCGTGTTTTAACACAATATTAATGAGATATAACAGACAGTAATGCCAAGGAATGTACAGGGGAAGTTATTAAAACCAATGGAATGTAAATAAGAAGAAAGAAAAGTGGATGAAGAAATTACCAACTGTGAGCAGGAATCGAACCTACGACCTTCGAATTACGCGTTCGATGCTCTAACCACTGAGCTATCACAGCGGCCCTCCCTCCATCCACTTTTTTGGGTTTATCTGTGAATTTAGAAGTTTGAACGAGGGTCTCGTACTGGCAGACTTGGTGTGTTTAGGTTGTATAAGAGGGACAATTAATCAGCTGCCCACTCATAATAGGTTCACGTGCTACGTGGCGCCAAACATGCGCATAAGAGTGTTTCACACTCGTTGTTTGGCTTATAGATGGCGCTGACTGTCACTCCTACTTCTAAATTCACAGATAAACCCAAAAAAGTGGATGGAGGGAGGGCCGCTGTGATAGCTCAGTGGTTAGAGCATCGAACGCGTAATTCGAAGGTCGTAGGTTCGATTCCTGCTCACAGTTGGTAATTTCTTCATCCACTTTTCTTTCTTCTTATTTACATTCCATTGGTTTTAATAACTTCCCCTGTACATTCCTTGGCATTACTGTCTGTTATATCTCATTATTATTGTGTTAAAACACGGAAAAACGAGCCCTTAGATATACACTTCTTTCCCTTATTTCATTGAACGAGGGTCTCGTACTGGCAGACTTGGTGTGTTTAGGTTGTATAAGAGGGACAATTAATCAGCTGCCCACTCATAATAGGTTCACGTGCTACGTGGCGCCAAACATGCGCATAAGAGTGTTTCACACTCGTTGTTTGGCTTATAGATGGCGCTGACTGTCACTCCTACTTCTAAATTCACAGATAAACCCAAAAAAGTGGATGGAGGGAGGGCCGCTGTGATAGCTCAGTGGTTAGAGCATCGAACGCGTAATTCGAAGGTCGTAGGTTCGATTCCTGCTCACAGTTGGTAATTTCTTCATCCACTTTTCTTTCTTCTTATTTACATTCCATTGGTTTTAATAACTTCCCCTGTACATTCCTTGGCATTACTGTCTGTTATATCTCATTAATATTGTGTTAAAACACGGAAAAACGAGCCCTTAGATATACACTTCTTTCCCTTATTTCATTGAACGAGGGTCTCGTACTGGCAGACTTGGTGTGTTTAGGTTGTATAAGAGGGACAATTAATCAGCTGCCCACTCATAATAGGTTCACGTGCTACGTGGCGCCAAACATGCGCATAAGAGTGTTTCACACTCGTTGTTTGGCTTATAGATGGCGCTGACTGTCACTCCTACTTCTAAATTCACAGATAAACCCAAAAAAGTGGATGGAGGGAGGGCCGCTGTGATAGCTCAGTGGTTAGAGCATCGAACGCGTAATTCGAAGGTCGTAGGTTCGATTCCTGCTCACAGTTGGTAATTTCTTCATCCACTTTTCTTTCTTCTTATTTACATTCCATTGGTTTTAATAACTTCCCCTGTACATTCCTTGGCATTACTGTCTGTTATATCTCATTAATATTGTGTTAAAACACGGAAAAACGAGCCCTTAGATATACACTTCTTTCCCTTATTTCATTGAACGAGGGTCTCGTACTGGCAGACTTGGTGTGTTTAGGTTGTATAAGAGGGACAATTAATCAGCTGCCCACTCATAATAGGTTCACGTGCTACGTGGCGCCAAACATGCGCATAAGAGTGTTTCACACTCGTTGTTTGGCTTATAGATGGCGCTGACTGTCACTCCTACTTCTAAATTCACAGATAAACCCAAAAAAGTGGATGGAGGGAGGGCCGCTGTGATAGCTCAGTGGTTAGAGCATCGAACGCGTAATTCGAAGGTCGTAGGTTCGATTCCTGCTCACAGTTGGTAATTTCTTCATCCACTTTTCTTTCTTCTTATTTACATTCCATTGGTTTTAATAACTTCCCCTGTACATTCCTCGGCATTACTGTCTGTTATATCTCATTAATATTGTGTTAAAACACGGAAAAACGAGCCCTTAGATATACACTTCTTTCCCTTATTTCATTGAACGAGGGTCTCGTACTGGCAGACTTGGTGTGTTTAGGTTGTATAAGAGGGACAATTAATCAGCTGCCCACTCATAATAGGTTCACGTGCTACGTGGCGCCAAACATGCGCATAAGAGTGTTTCACACTCGTTGTTTGGCTTATAGATGGCGCTGACTGTCACTCCTACTTCTAAATTCACAGATAAACCCAAAAAAGTGGATGGAGGGAGGGCCGCTGTGATAGCTCAGTGGTTAGAGCATCGAACGCGTAATTCGAAGGTCGTAGGTTCGATTCCTGCTCACAGTTGGTAATTTCTTCATCCACTTTTCTTTCTTCTTATTTACATTCCATTGGTTTTAATAACTTCCCCTGTACATTCCTTGGCATTACTGTCTGTTATATCTCATTAATATTGTGTTAAAACACGGAAAAACGAGCCCTTAGATATACACTTCTTTCCCTTATATATATATATATATATATATATATATATATATATATATATATATATATATATGCGAAAATATACAATACGACGCACGTTGGTTTTGGGCGGTATATTAGAGAGTTTTAGTACTGCGGAATGGTGCTACGTACGCATCACGCAAGCGCCTTGCGTTACGTGGCGTCGTTTGCCACTAATCGGCTTTTAGTACGCCGTAGTACCCGCGTACGTAACGAGCGTGTTGCGCCATCTGGTAGATCAAAATAGAAGCACGTGTTGTTGACAGCCAATGTGAGCCAATTCAAGTGTTATAGCCAGAGTATGGCCATTATTTTAAGTCACAGAGCCGGTCGGTGCTTGCGTGGTGCTTGCCTTCGATGCCGCCATTTCGCAAAACGAAGTCTCGCGCTGTCGCGAACTTGTTCGAGAGCGGCGCGATCACCTCAGACGTACGCACGCACGCATCTCATGCGTGCGTACGTTGCGCCTGCGTACGTAACGCGATACGTGCGAGTTGCGGTCTGCGCATGTGCACTACGCAGAACGTGGCGTCCTTACGTACGCAACGCCGCCACGTACGCTGCGTACGCAGTACTAAAACTCTCTATTCTGACTGAAGTGTTTCGGCTGGTAGACCAGCCTTTGTCAAAGTAACAAGTACATGTCAACGCGCTTGCTTTTAAATACGATTCACATGATATAATAAAGCTCGGCGACGTATATCAGCGATTAGACAATTCATCGCGTGAAGTGTTCATTAAGGTACAAGTAGATATCATGCAAAAACATGAATAAATATATATACATACATAAAAATGTGGAACACCAAAAAGCAGAAATCACTTCTTCGTGCACACAGCATAACTCTGTAAGAACCGGAGACAGATAATGATACAGCAACAATGAATGCATGGATATCAAAATTTCAAAAAAACGCGTAAGATTACAGTGAGATTGCGCGTCATATACACACTCAGTCATTGTGATATAAATGTTATGAGTAGTTGATGCTGTATATATATATATATATATATATATATATATATATATATATATATATATAATCTCTGTATACACGTACGAAGTGATTTTATTGACGTTTCGGCCGCGGGTCCGGCCTTCGTCATTCTGATGAAGGCCGGACCCGCGGCCAAAACATCAATAAAATCACTTCGTACATGCGTCTTATTCCCTATACGGATAATCTTACTTGGACCCAACATCACTTTTGTTTTTTTGTAAACATATATATATATATATATATGTGTGTGTGTGTGTGTGTTTTGCTTTACTAATATACACCTGAAGTAACAGATTTAAACTATGTGTAATTGAATTACTACTGCTTTGATCTGCGTTCGTGCCATCGTCATTCATAGAGCGTGCTTGTTTAAAGATTTGATACTAAGAAAAAATAATTGAAAGCATTCAAGCAATCCCACCTGTGTTTGTGTAAATTTGCTAAATTTGGCAACGGTGGTCGATGTGAAGGCGAGGTGATACTTTTGTATCACACGAAAAAGCTAAAGCATAACAAAAAATCTGGTGGGGGTCAGAACCCCCTCATCCGCATATAGTTACCATCCTGAACGTCACCAAAGTGCACGTTGAAGGTCTTGATGCATCCACTAGAGCACAATGTGCTTAGTAAAACTCTTAGCGCACACAAAATACCCTAGGTGTAAAAGTGTCATCAGTCGACGTAGAAATGCAGTTTATCTAAACTATGTGTCCTTCTTTTACCGACATTGTCCAAGTCCCATCCCTCTGAGGCTATGCTTCTGAATTACGGTGCAGTGTATAATACTGTGCAAACACTTGTACTCGAGCAAATATAGGAATGAGAAAGGCAGTGATGTCTCCATTCGTATGTTTTCATGAGTCTTTTTGTCGTCGGAATTTTATAGCTGCCACCCCAAACCGAATCACAGTAACCCAACTTGTAGTATTGATTGAGTGACGTAAAATGCTCCGAAAATATTGAGCCTGTAAAATATTCCAAGAAAAGTGAAATATTTCTGTCATTGAAAGAGTGGTGGCCTATAGCAAGAAGCATATCTGCAAAATACGACATAGTTTATTTGTAACCAAGCCTGCGCTGCAAATGAATATTATGACATATTTTGTAATGTGTTTAAAAATATACACATCTTCCGATACTTATTGTGGGCTATTAAGGAATCAATAAGGCAAAAAGTTTTTTTTGAATAACACAAACACCTCAATAGAATGTGTGAAACGTATGTGCATGTCCCGATTCAGGTGTTCAAAAGTATGCTGTGCCTACCTGCAAACATCACCTGCAAACGAATACAGATGTCAAGATCATAACAATACAAGACACGTATATGCATGCACAATATAAAATTATATTCACTGTGGAGGTATTAAAAACAAAGAACGAAAAAATGAAATAATTGCATTGCAAGTACTTTTTTTGTCCTTATCCAGCCTCAACAACAATTTTCTTGGTGTGAGAAAGATCTTATCACCGTTTCGGGACCATGGATTAATAAAGCTACATTTTTCAGTTCTCTCAAGCATAGAACCATGGTAGTGCTATGAACACCTCATTACTATCATAACTAACTACAGCTGCGAAAATTGTGCGGACCCCTGGCCAATGCAGGAGGCCGTGGATGCATGTGTTTATGTACGCGCACACATACAAACTACACGCACGAACATAATGAAGTATGGTTGTATTATTGATTTGTATCATTAGATTTTTAATGAATCATTTTTGTGGGTTATGGTTATCGCCACAGTTTCTCTCGCGTTAAAGGTCATCTATCATTTCGTGCACCAATCTTGAATCTTAGATAAAGAGTTATTCAAAAGAACCTGGTCGCTGGAAGCGTTGACTACTTTAAAGCAGGCAGGCATCTGCAAAAAGCTTTAGATTTGCTGGAATGTCACGGGTGGAATTATTGACACATAAACCGGAAAGAAAAGAGACCCAAGGGCGGATCCCTGAGGTATGCCGGATTTAAGCGGCGTGGACGGCGAGTTGATACCACCGTCCATAATATCGCGCCCAGTGAATATTTCTCCCAATTTCAAAGCCTGACCAGGGATGCGTTAGTTAATTAGCACTAATTAACACATTAGTAGTTAACTGTAACTACCATGTAAGCTGTAAAACTCGAGAATGTGCTGTAAATTCAGGGGTCTATGGGGTACATACATCGAATGCTCGGAAACGCGCACTTCATCTTTTTTTTTTCTTTAATACCCTATTGATGTGCTATACTATCGATCTTTACCTCAACGAATCCTAAATATTGTTTCACGAGGTCATGAATGTGCCTTCCATAAGAATCCTCTCTTTTTACGCGTACCCTATTTTAATATTTACGTGGCACCGTAGAGTACACCATCTCAACGCTAGATGGAGCTACGAGGGCTTGACGGCTGTCGCACACTGAACAAAACTGGCCAGGGAACTTTTTTTTACCGCGCGATTCAAACACGCTCTATACCAGCATAAACTATACATATTCCAGTACCTAAATCCCAGAAAGCAATTAGATATCTTCAAGCACGTCTCCAGGGCAGCGATTCAAATGCGGTGAAACAGCCGGTATTTCTTAGAGCGCCCATAGGCGCTGTGCATTATTTTTTAATAAGTTAGGGAACTCGCACTATTTCAACTACAATACTGTAACTCCGGCCGAAGAAAGGTTCATGCAGTTGCTACTTGAAACCGCGAAAACACTGAGAAAATCAGATAGGGAGAGGATTTATTATTTTTTTCTCTCCGGTCCGAGAGACCACCAGGGGGACGCCGTCTCGTGTGGATGTGGAAACATCGGCTCCGCGTTCGAAAATGTTTTTGGACAGTTTTTCGTGCATTTGTGAGCGTCTTTTGGTGTCAGTCGACACATAAAACCACACGGACTACATCGATACCAAGTATTTCACTGTGGGTGAGCTTTTTAACCCTTTTTCGAGACTCTTCTGTTTGCCCATCTGCTCAGCTGAGCGCGCTAGGCTGAGGCTACGGCGGAGCGGCCGCCGGCCCTTCTCGGAAGGGTGTTTCAGCACTCTACGCACGGAATGTCTATGCAAGTCTCTGTCGATGGGGAGGATATTACTCCCGATGATCTTCAAGATTCTGGATGGTCTGTGGCTACCACTAAATGTAAACTTCGTGGGACGCATACCCCGAGGACCGAGACGCGAGCAAACGTCTCCATGCACGGCGACGCGTGGTCGGCTCAGCGCTCCCGGGCGGCGGTGAAGAAGCGTCTTATCGCTGCTTCTAGACTTCCTTACCTTCCAAGAGATCACCATCGAGTCATCGTGAGACCTAGAAATGGCCTGGACATGAGAACTGTGAGTCAAATTAAGTTCGCGAAGGCACTCGCAGTGGCTGCAGCGCTCAGTGAGGAAGAAGTCACGGAAGACGTGGTATGCCCGAATATGATGCAGAACATTGCAGTTATAAGCACTCCAACGGAGAGGAACGCCGGAGCGTATTCCAAGATCACCACCATTACTCTCGGTACCGCCAGTTTTGATGTTAGTGCCTACCGAGCTGCCCCCGATGACACCTTCAAAGGTATCATCAGAGGTGTTGACGCCGACATCAGTCAAGAACAACTTTATTCACTTATTGTACACCCAAGGAACCCGACTGCGCTCCAAATGAAAAGAATCAAGAATGCCACCACGGTAATCATCCTCTTTGACGGACTAAAAGTGCCAAATTACGTCATATGTGGAAATAGTTTGGTTCGCTGCACCCTGTATCGTCGACAGACGAATGTCTGTTATGCCTGTGGAAAGCTAGGTCATCGAGCCGATGTTTGTCCCCATCCAGAGGAGGCCATCTGTAGAGGGTGTGGTATGTCATCTCCTTCGGAGGATCATGTCTGCACTCCAGAATGCAAGTTGTGTGGGGGTCCACATCTCACGGCAGACAAGACGTGTAAGCATCGTTTTCAAGTGCCCTACATAGTCCGTCGACGAAAACGAGGGCGACGGATGCAATATTCGATGTAATTTGCGGAACAAGACGCCGACGACATGAACTTCACAGATAGTGGAGGAGACTTCCTATCGCTACCTGCCGCTGCAGGCAGCCGCGCTACGACTGAGCGCCCGAACAGCAGCTGGTGCCCGCGTGACGTCAGCCAACAGCTATAACCACCGCGAGGGCGATCCCGCTCCAGAGGCAGAGCAAGGGGCCATTCGAGATCCAGAGGACATTCTAGATCCAAGGGCCGTTCTAACTCACGGGTGCCTACCGTCCGCAATGGTGTGCAGCAAGGAAATCAGCACCAGACCTGGGCATCCAAGATCTAGGGCTCCCAACCACAGGTAAAGGGGGGTACCAATCCAGAGCAACACTCAGATATATATGCGCAGATGCAAAGGAAAAATGCTAACCTCTGGGCCATTGACGAGCAACTCAGGGCTGAAATAGCCGACTTAAGGAAATTAGAACAGGTTTCGTCTCCGTCTCCTTCAAACACAGTTCCCTGTACAGAGGCCACATCGGATGCGAGTCACGATGAGGTACCCATGGACGTCCATCCAGGGGCAAAACCAACAAAAAGGAGAGCGCTAGCACAACCGGCCAATAACGAGGACAGAGATTTCAAAACAGAGGTCAAGGACACCTTGAATGATATCAAAAATGCTCTCAGGGCGGTGGTCGAGTCGATTGCGGTATTGGACAGCAGAGTCACAAAGATCGAGGCTGACCAAGTTAAAGCTTCACAATCAGCCGAGGCTACTCCGGCCCAAGTAATACCTAAGGTCAGGATCGTGCAGAAGGTGGCAACCCGTAGCGTCTCTCAGGAGAGAGCTTTTGAGGGTCCCAACAATGGCGGGACACCTTAAAAATTTCGTAATTTGGCAGTGGAACTGCTGGGGCTTCCAATCAAAGAACGCAGCTCTCCAGCAGTATATTAAATCCCAGCCAATTCGACCACATGGTAATATGCTACAGGAGACGCTTACGGAAACAATGAGCCTGCCAGGCTACACCCATCACATCACGAAATCTCCAGATGGCCGCGGTATCTGCACGTTTGTGTCCAAGAAGTACATTTACATTGAGCACAATTTGAACATGGCAAATAGCAAGATTGAACACTCTCTTTTAGAAATTATACCTGGCAGCAACCTTAAAAATAGCATTTTCATACTCCACATATATAGCTCTCCAAAAGGCAGGCACCATCGCTTCACCTCATTGTTATCAAAAGCCGTTACGATCGCTAGGAAAGTGGACGCACCAATAGTTATAGCGGGAGATTTCAACGTACCCCATCAAGCTTGGGGCTACCCTCGCACCACTGCCAAGGGGGTCGAGCTCTGGCAAGCGGTCTCGGATCTGAATCTTACTTTGGTCACTGACTCCACATTTCCTACCCGCACTGGAAATTCTTGCTCTAGGGATACTACCCCAGACCTCACCTTTGTCACAACCACGGGGGAAGTATCATGGTTAAACTTAGGAGAAAACTTGGGGAGTGACCATTGCATTTTGAGTACGACATTACAAATTCAAGCAAAGCCCCCTAAAGCTTTCAAATTTACAGATTGGGACCTCTTCCGTAAGATCAGAGCGAAGAGCGCAGAAGAGATTAATGACTCACAGAATTTCGACAAGTGGCTGTCTCAGCTGATCGAAGACGTCAAGTCGGCCACCAAAACGATAGAGACTGATCTACCGGTCAATAAAATGGATAGTAGGCTTGCTCATCTTCTTGAGGCTAAAAGCGCCCTCCTAGCCAAGTGGAAAGCACACCATATGAATCGAAGACTGCGAAAACGCATCGCAAGTCTTAACCAAGAATTAACAACTTACTGTCAGACGCTGAAAAACAGCATTGGGACGAGATTTGCAACAAGGTGGATGGTCAGATGAAAGTTGGGGGAAATCGGAACCTCCTCAAACACCTGCTGCAGGAGATCATATCTAAATCCAACCAGATGTGCTTGGTAGACCGAATACTGCACTCAGAAAGGAAGGTTAAATCGGACACGGAAATAACGAAGTGTCTGACACAGAGATACCTCCCTTTGGACAGAACCCGGCCTCCTTCTGGCTACGCGCAATACACGGGATGACCAGCGTTCGAATTGGACAAGCCCTTCCAGGAAAGAGAGGTCCGCACCATCTTAAACAAACTTAATGGGAACTCCAGCCCGGACCCGGATGGCGTTACAAACAAGACACTACGCAATTTAGACGATGACTCTGTCAACTACCTCACCAAAGAAATCAATCGTATTTGGGAGACGGGGACTTTCCCTGAGCACTAGAAAAGGGCGTCGGTTATTCTCATACCTAAACCTGGCCGGAGTCCCAGTTTTAGCAACTTACGACCCATTTCATTGACGTCCTGTATAGGCAAGGTCGCTGAGCATGTCATCAACGATCGAATATCAAAGCACATAGAGAAGACTAACCTGTTTCCGTACAACATGGTAGGTTTTAGACCACACCTATCTACTCAGGACGTCATGAAAATTCTGAAGCATCACATCATAGATCAGGAGACAAAAGACGTTAGAGCTATTCTCGGTCTGGATCTTGAAAAGGCCTTTGACAATGTCTCACACTCCCACATACTTGCCTCCATCTCTTCTCTCA
Source organism: Rhipicephalus annulatus (assembly GCA_013436015.1). Lineage (NCBI taxonomy): Eukaryota > Metazoa > Arthropoda > Arachnida > Ixodida > Ixodidae > Rhipicephalus > Rhipicephalus annulatus. Next base: position 170,760 of record WOVY01003169.1, read on the forward strand.
ACTTAGGAGCCAACTTTCACAAGTTCACCAGCTCGTTCCTCAGGAATAGAAAAGCCACTATACAGCTTGGGGATCTCAAGTCTGAGCCCTACGATCTCGGTTCCTTCGGCACCCCGCAGGGCTCAGTCGTCTCCCCACTGCTTTTTAACATTGCAATGTGCGGCCTTGCTGCAAAGCTCTCAAACCAAGAGGGCATCAAGTTCGCCATGTACGCGGACGACATCACCATATGGAGTGTCGGTGGCTCGGAGAGCTCTGTGGAGAGCTCTCTTCAAGAGGCCGTAGACTGCGTTGAAGTCTACATAAATGAAATGGGCCTCAAGCTCTCGCCAGCAAAGTGCGAACTTCTCTTATATCGACCCACGAGACGGGGACCCAAACCCAAAAACTGGCAACCACTGGCTGACATTGACATTAGGCTGCACACGGCATCGGGGCAGCGTATTCCAAGGGTGGACTTCATACGCGTTCTGGGCATGATTATCGAGGCTAATGGACAGAACGGCCGCACGATCGACCGTCTGACTTCTAAGGCCGAAGGGGTCATCTGACTAATCTCACGCATTTCCAACAGTCGCGGTGGTCTCTCCTCAGACTATTCCATGCATTCTTGATGAGCCACATAAGCTATGTCGCATCTATGCACAGGTGGCAACTCCATGAAAGAAATAAATTGAACATCCTCATAAAGAAAAGCATCAAGAAAGTTCTTGGCATTCCTATGCGCACAAGCACTGAGAACCTTATGAAACTTGGAGTCAACACGCTTGAAGAAATTATCGAGGCTCAACAAACGGCAAAGGTTGCCAGGCTTTCGATCACACCAGTGGGGAGAAAGATTCTGAATGACACTGGAGTCAACCCCCTGAAGCTCGAAGTGCAAAATACGCCACTCGATGATTATAAACGCTCTCGCATCAAAGTATGCCCCCTTCCACTAAATATGCATCCACAGTACAACGCGGGCAGGCGTGTCGCTCGAGCCTCCTCTCTTTTAGCTCAAGCTCACAAACAATCGTCTGTTTCATGCTTTGTTGATGCCACCCAGTATGGCGTTTTCGCTCGCTTTGCGGTAGTATCCGTAGATACTAAGGGTCAGATTTTATCCTCGGCGTCAGTTCAAACCCCTTCTTCTTACAAAGCAGAACAGATGGCCATTGCACTAGCACTCCTTGATCCACAAAGGACTGATATTTACACGGACTCTAAATCCGCTGCTAGGACCTTCGATTCTGCTTCTGTTTGCAAGGAAGTTTTGAGAATTCTCGCTCACAAGGAAATCACCCACCACACAATTATTTGGTTCCCTGCTCACCTTGGCTTGAGGGTTGGAGGCCTTCCCAATGTCAACGAGCTAGCCCACTCCAAGGCGCGAGGCTTCACTTACCGCGCCGGGACTTGTGTTTCTCAGAAAGAGGAGTCAGCCACCAGCCTTCATTTTAGGGACATTTTGACTACCTTTAACGAGATCACGAAGCATTATCAATTAGGCCGTAGGTCATTTCCATTGCCACACGAAAAGTTGTCTAGGCCACAGGCAAGCTCTCTTCGCATGCTTCAGACGGGAACATACCCTAGCCTCGTAACCTATAGCCATACTCTGATATTTCAGAACTTTGTCCAGACTGCCAGAATCGCATTGATTTTAACCACATGCTCTGGAGGTGCCCCTCTTTACAAAGAAAAAATGAAGAATTTTCTGAGAACTCCTTTCATTTAATGCTCACGAGTCCGGTTCTCATACAACAACTCAAGGCTGTCCAGAAGGCCCACGATGCGGCGGTGAGGCTGGGCTTCCCCGTCCTAACGTTGGAGCGGCCCGCTATCCTACCCCTATAAATGGGGGTGGAATCCTTCAGGACCCCAATAAAAGTTTTTCATCCATCTCTCCGGTCCCATACATTGACGCGGGGCCACGCTCCCACCGTGCGGGAAAGCGCGCCTCCTGCTCGTGAGCCGGAATCCTGGGGAGGGAGTCGCGACTTTCCTGAGTTCAGCCACAAGTTCAGCGCTGATAACTGAGTAGTCGGCGCCAGTATCGACCAGAGCAGTCACTGGATGGTTGTCGACACGAATGGCAATGTCAGCAGAAACGCGTTCGTCAGCGATGTGAGGTGTCGGCTGAAAGGTCGGCGGATGGGTCGGAGGAGGCTGTTTTGACGATAGCTTAACAGCGGTCCCACCCCTGGAGGCCGCTGATTCTAGTTTCCCCGGCGTGGACTTGGGGACCTAGCGGATCATCCCGCAACAACATCGGCGAAAGTGGAGTATTATTTCGTGAACGTAGAGCGTCGAGGAGACGGAGAGCGTGATTGGCGTCGCTGAAGATTCGGAGACGGTAGACTTGCCAAGTATTCTGCGATGAACTTTCTTACAGCGCAACACCAGGAAAAAAATTCAGGACAGGGAAGGAGTAGAACAGAAAGAAAAGACGGCGCTGCTCTACTCCTTCCCTGTCCTGTTTCTGTTCTACTCCTTCCCTGTCCTGTATTTTTTCCTGGTGTTGCGCTGTAAGAAAGTTCACGATGGATCCTAACCAACTGGCCCAACTTACCGCCATTCTGCGATGACGCGGGGTCGTTCGCCGTCCCTGGGCTGACGAGCGTCTGGCCGAAATCCAGGTAGGCCCATCTGTCTGTACGAGCACTCCCGGTACAAGTGACCTGGCTCACCACAGTGGTAGCATAGTGACCGATTGTCGGAAGCGTGCCACACGCTAGATTTCCGCAAATAAGGTCGTGGATTCTCATAGTGTGGTGGGCCCGAGAATTACTGTGGCATCTGCAGGCAAGTCGGTCGTTAGTTTTCGTAGTGCGGCAGGCCCGAGAAGTGCTGTGGCGTCGGCAGGCTGGTCAGTCGTTGGTTTTCATAGCGTGGCCCACCCGAGAAGTGCTGTGGCGTCTGCAGGCTAGTCGGTCGGGGGAAATAGCTGGCTGCCGGTGCAGGAGTACGTACAGCTTCCGCATACGTTAGCAGAGGAGCTTCGGTTGGAGGTGGCGCTAATGGTCGTATCAGCTGCCGCACCTCTTCACGGACGACGTCTGTCAGAGCAGCCACTTGAGGCTGTGAAGGCACTCCGTGAAGCTTTTGCAGCTCGTCGCGTACAATGCTACGGACTAGCTCAGCAAGGTCTCTCACGCTCGTGACATCGGGTGTTACCAAGCGTGCTGACCGACCTGCAAGGTTGTCGGACCGCTCATACTGCGAAGACCGCTGTCTTAGCATTCGCTCCATTGTCGTCGCTTCACGGAGGAATTCTGCCACGGTAGCTGGTGGGTTTCGTACAAGTCCTGCAAACAGCTGCTCCTTGACACCCCGCATCAGAATGCGTATCTTTTTGGCTTCCGTCATTGCAGAATCCGCTCGATGGAAGAGACGAGACATCTCCTCAACAAACATGGCCACGCTTTCATTGGGTCTTTGACTGCGAGAATTGAGGAGACGTTCGGCTTGTTCTTTCCGGTCGGCGCTACCATACGTGTTCCGCAGCTGAGTGCAAAACACCGGCCAGGTTGTCAGGGCGGCCTTGTGGTTCTCGAACCAAATACGCGCCAAATCCTCCAAGTAGAAATAGACATACCGCAGTTTCCGGTGCTCGTCCCACACGTTGGCGATGGCGACTCGATCGTATTGGTCCAGCCAATCTTCAACGTCTTCGTAGGGCTCCCCATGGAAGGGATTTGGCGTTCGGGAAGCTGGTAGCCATAGAGCTGGCGGAGTCGCGGTCTGTTCGGTCTGGCTTGCAGTTGTCGCATATGCCTTGGTTCTGGAGCGTTCCGGAAGAGGGCTGAATTGGGGTGATAGGCCTAGTTGCCGCCGACTGCGTCGAAAGTTGGCTGTTTCTACCAAGGCGTCGATGTTGGGGCCGAGATCTTCCTCGTGGTAACAGTGCATCGACTATTACCCAGCACCTCCACCAGTGTCACGTTACAACGTAACTGTAACCAGTAGATATTGGCACACAAGGACGTCAAACTGATTCGAACAACGGCAGTATGACTACTGTTTTTCTCTGCACGCGCATCTTTGTCCTCTTCTGAACAGCGGCACATACAAGCATGCCAGCATCTGTGGAAATAATAATTTCAGAACTTGTACTAGTGGCAATATTGATACTTTGGGGATAAGTGACGGTGTCGTTGATGAGGGCGTCCTCTATAGGTATAGGGAGGGCTCCTGTGATTACTCCCTTGCAGGAATTATCTGGGGAAGCCACGTAAGCGGAGTCTTCATACGATCTGCTGCCTAGCTTGAGCGTCTGCACATGGCACAGCTGTACCGCGAGGTCTGGGTCGGAGGTGCTGACTAGGGCGATGTCCTGCTCCTTGCGTACTCGTATCCGCGCACTCATGGTTGAGGCGTTTCAGAACGCGGTTTGAATAGCCGCGCGCAAGGGTAAAACCGCTTCTTGTTGTAGAGATATGCCTCCTCTTATACGAAATATCACCTTGTGGTCCTCTACGGGAAGGCGTGGCAGGTGGGGCCGGCCGGTTCCATGTCGGTGCTTGCGTTGGTGGAATGTGGCTGGTGGCGTCGTGGAGGCCTCCTCGGCAATAAACTTCTTTCGGTGAGCGTCGATCACCCGAAACCATGGAGTGTAAGGCATGGATGGCCGCAGGTATGTATTGTTGGACGCTTCGGCAATGCCACTCGGACCGGGGGTAGAGTTGCTGGGCCCGACATTGTCCATGGGTTCGAAGTTGTCAGCATCCATGCAATCCAGTTGGTCTGGTGAGTCAGAATGGATGGTGGTCGTCTCCGCGAATCAGGCCCCTGCACAGTTCGCTGCGTTGCGAGGTGCGTTGCCAGTACGGAAGAAGGAACAATGTTGAAGTGAAGGGTGTTCCGCTTGCGGAAAACGAAAACATACTCGACACGATTGAGAAGGATGCCAAATGCTTGCGCATTGAACACTCCAGCAAAGAAATTGATGCTGCGCATCACGTTCCCACAAAAAGTGGCACGCCCCCAAATATTGTCGTACGATTTGTGTCCCAGACTTGGAGAGACAACTTTCTGAGAGCAGCTAAAGAACGTCAGGAACGGCCTTCACTTGGACTGACGAGTGCGAGTGTGCTGTCCAAGCACTTAAACGTGCTTTGACATAGGACCCCGTTCTCAATCACTTCGATGAGAGCGCACCCACTTTCTTTCACACAGATGCCGTGGCCACGGAATTGGTGCCGTCCTTCTCCAGCGTGACGACACTTCACGTGAGCGAGTAGTTGCGTAAGCCAGCCGCGCACTAATACCTGCAGAGCAGAACTACTCGATAACAGAGCAGGATTGTCTTGCTGTCGTTTGCGCCATCCAGAAGCTTCGACCTTATCTGTATGGACGCCACTTCACTGTCATTACCGACCACCATGCCCTATGCTGGTTGTCCTCGCTGAAGAATTTGTCCGGGCGACTCGGTCGCTGGATACTCCATTTGCAAGAGTACACTTTTGACGTTGTGTAAAGGTCTGGCAAACAACATCAGGATGCCGACGCTCTCTCTCGCTGCCTTTTGCCACTTTCATCTCCAACCACGCATCCTCGATGCCCCTCAGGTGATCAAGCGGCTTCCTCTGCACTCATGTTATCACCCCTGGCAGTTGCTGGGCCACTATCTTTAAAGAGCAGCGCTCAGTTTGCCGCGTGCCAACGTGACGACCCATACTGTAACCGCATCATCGGGTACTTGAATGACTTGCCTTCTCCACCTAATGCCAGACTACGTCGTCAGCTACGGCAGTTCAAGCTAGACAACAATGTCCTGCAGCGCTATACTTACAATGCGGATGGGCATCGGTGGGTGCCAGTACTTTCCCGTTCACTGCGAAAACAAGTTCTCGAAGCACTCCACGTTGATCCATCAGCTGGACACTTGGGATTTCAGAAGACCTACAACCGCGTTAGGAGCCGTTTCTTCTGGCCTGGTCTTTCTACCTTTGTGGCTAGTTATGTCGCTTCTTGTGCACTGTGTCAACGCCGGAAACGAGGAAACGACCAACTTCTGCTCCTGCTGGATTATTACAACCCATTCTATGTCCCGATACATCTTTTGTCGTTGTTGGAATAGAACTCGTCGGACCACTTCCCGTAACGCCAGCGGGCCGCCGCTGGATCGTCACAGCCGTCGACCACCTCACACGATACGTGGAGACCGCTCCTCTACGCAGTAGCTCTGCCCCAGACGTTGCCGCCTTCATTTTAGAAGCCATTGTGTTGCGTCATGGTGCACCTCGCACGTTGTTGAGTGACCGGGGCAAGGCCTTCATGTCGACAATTCTTGACGAAATTCTAAAAACTTGTGGCACAGTTCATAAGACCACATCCGGTTACCACCCGCAGACAAATAGCCTGACAGAGCGATTCGTCCGGACTCTAATCGACATGACGTCCATGTACATCGGACCGAACCACGATAACTGGGACAAAATGCTGCCGTTCGTAACGTTTGCACAAAACACCGCTGTTCAACGAACCACCGGGTATTCTCCTTTCTTCCTCGTCTATGGTCGTGCGCCGACATTCACTATTGACGCCTCTTTCTTCAATGTAACGACAAAAACGTCCACGAGTACGCCAGAAAATTTCATCTCCAGGCTCGCTGACGCACGGCAACGTGCTCAACTCAACATGGAGGCCAGTCAACTAGACCGCAAGCAACGATATGACAGCTTTCTTCGAGATGTCACCTTCCGTCCTGGAGATGAAGTACTACTTTGGACGCCTGTTCGTACACCCGGATTGTGTGAAAAGTTTCAGTCACGCTTTCTCGGACCTTACGTTGTTAGTGAACGACCATCTCCTGTCAATTACCTTGTCACTCCCGTCGAGGGTTCCTTGGACCGTCGTCACCGTGCATCCGAGATCACGTTTCATGCCTTAAACTTTTTGTTCGCCGTACCTTTCCTGCCTAAGTCTCGGCCGGATCAGCCGATCAAGTGCGCGGGGAAAATAAGTGTGAGTATTATTACTCGTTCCATCGTTTTTATCTGTACATACTCATCATCACCACTCCAGTTTAGGTTGTGTGGCACATACTTGAGACAATAAAAAAGAGTCTTGAGGGTACTGGACGCCATTTACAATATATATATATATATATATATATATATATATATATATATATATATATATTGTAGGGAACTATGTGAACGACGACGAAGCAGAAAGAAACGGCAAGCCACAGCATTGGTGCACGCGCGCGACCCAAGCTTGCGTTTGTTTTGTATTTTCGGCCTGTGGGCGTTCCTCGCTCTTGTGGCGTTCCTCGGCCTTCCAGTAGGTCTGTACGTAAATAAACTGCGTGACATCTGGTGGAGGTGCTGGGTACTCCCGTACAAACCTGGAACTTCGCTCCCGTACGCTTCCCCCTCTACGTGACACGAACATGGCCACCGAGACGCCTCTCCAGGTGGGACCTTAGACCGTCCATGTCACTTGCGGTGCCGTGTATCCTCAACGAGACCCTCCTATCTTCACGGGCTCCACTGAGTCAGACGTCGAAGATTGGTTGGCGAGGTACGACAAAGTCGGCGCAAGTAACAAATGGGACGACCCAAGTAAGCTGGGCTACGTCACATTCTACCTTGCGGACACCACGCAACTGTGGTTTAATAACCACGCAGCTGATATTACTATGTGGTCTGCATTCAAGACGGCTATTACGGACGTCTTCGGATGACCTGCGGCACGCAAGCTTCAAGCCGGGCACCGTTTACGTCACCGTGCGCAGCAACCAGGCGAGACCTACACGGGCTACATTGAACATGTGTTGCATTTATGCAACCGCATCGACTCTACCATGCCTGAGGAAGAAAAAATCAGGCACATATTGAAAGGCAATGACGACGGCGCCTTTCAGATGTTGCTCGCGAGAAATCCCCCCACAATTGCTCTCCTCGTTTCCCTCTGTCAAAGCTTCGATGAATTGCGTAGGCAGCGCGCAATTGCTCGTCAAGCCCTCACGACGCCAGACACGCTCGCAAGCTTGCACGTAGCTGCCCATCCTACCGATCAGCAGTCGCTCCCTACCGAGATCCCTACCGTATCCTGTGCCGTATCCCTACGCGAGATCTTCAGCTCCATTTTACTGTCGCTCAGACGCTTGGAGGACGCCGGATATTAGGGCCATCTGTTTCGCCTGTGGTATCGCTGGACACGTCGCTCGCCACTGTCGCCGAGATCCCCCTCCAGTCGACACCGTAGGCAGGCCAATGGCGTCGTCGTCTAGGACGCCATCAAGGTACACCACGGACGGTCCTCGACCTTACGCAAACCATCGGTTACCATCGCCCCGACGACGCTCCCTGTCACCTATGCGTCGCCGACCTGCTACGGAAGAGGGAAACTGATCGCTGCAGCTCCGGAGGCAACAGCTGCATACAATTCGAACTGCTTAAGGCCACCATCTTTCTCGCCGCAAAACGTTATTGACGTCAATGTTGAGGGGACCGCCGCACAAGCGCTTATCGACACAGGGGCCGCCGTTTCCATAATCTGTGAGACCTTATGCCGCAAGTTGAAAAAGGTGACGACGCCTCTTTCGGGCCTGATGCTCTACATGGCCAACTCGCAGTGCATAGAACCTACAGCTGTGTGCACTGCACGTGTCATTATCCAAGGTGAACTTTATGCCATTGAATTTTTTGTGCTGGCATCCTGCTCCCACGAAGTCATTCTTGGATGGGACTTTCTTTCGCGTCATCGGCCCATCATAGATTGCTCACGTGCAGAAGTTGCCCTTACACCGCTGCCAACCTCTTGTTTGGTGGATTCTCTTTCTGAAGCTTACAAACTTGTCGTTGTTGCAGACACGGAAATAGCACCGAGAACATCCACCCTTGTAGCCCTGACCTGTACGGCCGCTCCTGCCGGAACTGTTTCGTTCACTCCGTCTGACGTATTTACCCGCCGCCGTAGCCTACACCTGCCATTTGCCGTACTCACCATGTAATCCGGTGCTACCGCCATGCTCGTCGCGAACTCGCTATCGTCGCCAGTTACCTTACTTCGCGGAGAATTTTTGGGTAACATACAAGACGTTGACCTCTTGCGCCCTCTAGAGTTCGCCGAACACGCACCTCACCTCCAGCTCAATGCTATGACGCCACCTGTGGCCACACTGCCCGCTTCGGACTCATTCCAGCCCTCTGTTGCCGCTGAGCTATCGCCGACACAAAGAATGGAACTCTTGTCCCTTCTTCGAGAGTTCCGTTCTGCCTTCGATCGCGCTCAACCATCTTTGGGTCGCACAGCGATCATCACGCATCACATTGACACGGGTACTCATGCTCCCTTACGCCAACGACCATATCGAGTTTCAGCGGAAGAGCGCCGTATTATCAACGAACAAGTCGACGATATGCTCAAGCGTGGTGTCATCCAGCCATCGCAGAGCTCTTGGTCGTCCCCTGTTGTACTTGTGCGCAAAAAGGATGGGTCTATCCGATTCTGTGTCGACTACCGCCGGCTCAATAAGATAACTCGGAAGGATGTGTACCCGTTGCCACGCATCGACGACGTTCTCGATTGCTTGCAAGGGGCAGAATATTTCTCCTCTTTAGATTTACGCTCAGGATATTGGCAAGTTCCAATGGCTGATCCTGACCGATCGAAAACTGCATTTGTAACACCTGATGGGCTGTATGAGTTTAACGTCATGCCGTTTGGACTCTGCAATGCCCCAGCTACCTTCGAACGGATGATGGACACCATTCTTCGCGGCTACAAGTGGAACACGTGCCTTTGCTACCTAGACGACATCGTCGTTTTTTCTCGCGACTTTTCGACTCACCTTGTTCGTATTCGTGCTATTCTCACGTGTCTCACCTCTGCTGGCCTTCAACTTAACATCAAGAAGTGTCATTTTGCCGCACGTCAGCTCACCGTACTGGGTCACGTCGTCTGCAAAGAGGTTGTTCTCCCGGTCCGGCGAAACTCCGCGCCGTGGCCGACTATCCGAAGCCCAATTCCATCAAGACGCTTCGAAGATTTATCGGCCTGTGCTCATACTTTCATCGATTTGTGCGCAACTTCTCTTCCATAATCGCGCCTGTAACCGACCTGTTGACAACTTCCAAAGGCATTTCTGCTTGGTCAGAAGAGTGCGACGAATGCTTCACTGCGCTTCGGCGGTTATTACTATCACCTCCAATACTACGTCATTTTGACCCTGATGCGCTTACGGAGGTCCACACCGACGCCAGTAGTGTCGGTCTTGGTGCTGTATTGGCTCAACGAAAACCATGGGTACCAAGAATACGTGGTCGCTTACGCGAGTTGAACACTGAAGAAAGCCAAATGTAATTATTCCGTCACGGAGAAAGAGTGCCTCGCAATTGTCTGGGCTTTGACGAAGTTCCGCCCATACCTTTATGGCCGCCCTTTCCAAGTCGTCATGGACCACCACGCTATATGCTGGCTATCATCGCTCAAAGACCCGTCGGGGCGCCTTGGTCGTTGGGCGCTTCGCCTACAGGCATACGACATTCGTGTTGTATACCGATCCGGCCGCAAGCACTCCAACGCTGATGCGCTATCCCGCTCGCCGCTACCAGCTGACCCAGCCTCCTCGTCACCTTCTTCAGCTGTCAAAACACCAATCGACTTCACAGACATGGCTTCGGAACAACGCAAAGATGTGTGGATTTCCCAACTCCTCGCCTTTTTGACTGATCCGTTAGCTAATTTGGTTTCAAGAACTATCCACCGTCAAGCCACACATTTCGCTATTCGAGACGACCTACTCTATCGGCGGAATTGCACGTCTGAAGGTCGGAGGTGGCTGTTAGTGATACCCAACCACATGCGCTCAGAAATCTGTACTGCTTTCCACAACAACCCGCAAAGCACTCACGCTGGCGCTCTCAAAACGTACAACCATCTACGTCAGCGGTACTACTGGCGCGGCATGTACACATTTGTCCGCAAGTACGTACGTGCTTGTACTGCATGCCAGCGACGTAAAGTCCCACCTCCACGCTCTGCCTTGTCCAGCGCGTCCATTTGACCGCGTCGGTATCGACTTATATGGACCACTTCCTACGTCGTCTTCTGGAAATAGGTGGATAATTGTCGGCGTGGACCACCTCACGCGTTACGCGGAGACGGCAGCACTACCCGCAGCAACCGCGAGGGAAGTTGCGTTTTTCATCTTGCGCAACCATGCTCTTCCCCATGGTGCTCCCCGCGAACTTTTGAGCGATCGGGGGCGTGTTTTCTTGTCTGACGCCATTCAAGCGTTGCTCTCTCAGTGCAACATGGTTCATCGCATGACGACAGCATATCACCCGCAGACGAATGGCCTCACAGAACGATTTAATCGCGCTCTCGGTGATATGTTGACGATGTACACAGCTTCAGACAAGACCGATTGGGACACTGTCCTTCCATTCGTCACGTATGCGTATAACACCGCTACGCACGCGACAACAGGGTTCTCCCCTTTTTTTCTGTTGTACGGACGTGAACCATCGTGCACGCTGGACACTATCCTCCCATACACTCCCGACTCCTCTGAGTACACTGCGATTTCTGATGTTGCCAAGTACGCAGAAGATTGCAGACGATAGGCCCGTTCACTGACAACCGAGGACCAAGGCACCAGAAGCTACGGCATGACACCGACCGACATCTCTCTACTTTCACGACTGGTGCTCTCGTTTGGCTCTGGATTCCACCGAGCACTCCTGGCCTTTCGTCGAAATTACTGGCACGATACCACGGGCTCTACCGCATTCTCGCCCGTACGTCACCAGTCAATTATGAGATTGAGCCTTTGACACAGTCTCATGACTTACGACGTCGTGGCCGAGAAATTGTGCTTGTGAGTCGCCTGAAGCCGTATTATGACCCCGCTATAGTGACTACGCCTTAAGTCGCCAGGTTGGCTACGCTATTCACCGAGGGCCAATGTAGGGAACTATGCGAACGATGACGAAGCAGCAAGAAACGGCAAGCCACAGCGTTGGTGCACGCGCGGGACCCGAGCTTGCGTTTGTTTTGTATTTTCGGCCTGTTGGCGTTCCTCGCTCTTGTGGCGTTCCTCGCCCTTCCAGTAGGTCTGTACGTAAATAAACTGCGTGACAATATATATATATATATATATATATATATATATATATATATATATATAGTAGGCAGAAAAGCGCTGCGACGAACATTCGCCCCCCTCTTCAACCGGAAGGGGAACCCCCAGCAGGCCTTTGTTTAAACAAGAAACAATGCAATGGCTTATGGTTAACTGGGCTAACCGAGGAAAGAGACTACCAGGCTTCAGTTAAAAAAAAGGCCACATCTTCGCTGTCAGATGGCGTGGAACTATTTCTTCGCTACTTTGCTTTCACGGCGTGGGATGTGGTTACTTTCTTTCGGAGTACGTGGAGAGTGAGCAGGTAGGTGATGTACACCTCGAATGACTCCACAAGCTTGATTCCGGTGAAGTGTCTCTGGACGGCCTCTTTCAGTTGCTTCGTCGCGTTCGGCTGCGCTGCGTTCTCGAGCCCGAACTCGAGCCTGTAGCCGCGGGCGTACTTGTCCCGCAGCTGCTGTAGCGTGCCTAGACAGGTCAGCCGGCCGTCAGCCACGATGGCGATCCGGTCACACGAGTACTGGCACTCTTCCATGCTGAAAGAATGGGGCGGGGTGACTCTCGGGACACTTTTTATAGCGCATATCACTGCGCGTGACAAAAATATGGGCCGCCTTTTGGTAACAAGATTTTATTACAATCGTTTGGAAAGTCAGGTTTCACAGCGAACACCTTTGTTTTAGATGCGAAGCAGCATTTGCTGGGTGCCGTGTCCATCCCTCGGCGACCGTCCGCACACCCCCTGCGCGGGCGCCAGCTATCTCCCTTCCCTCGTGTGAGCATGAACAGGTGAGAGGAGGTTGCGGAGTGTGGCCTCCGCTTCGTATCTCCTCTTACTTTTACCTCTCCGCCACGACTGTGCACTGGTATAAAATGTTGCGTGTGCTCGCTTCGTAGCACTCTTCTAGTAGCGCCGGGTGTTGCCCTTCCGGTACACACACGATAGTACACACAAATGGGAGCAGCTGACATATGCTGTACACAACGTATACACATCTTCACACGCAAATGAAACTTACAAGGAAACATACAACTGAAAACACAAGTGAACGTCAGCGCTGATTCGCATCGCCACATGGTTTCCATTTGTGGGAGATGGTGCAATTTCTTTTATGGTGCACAGAACAGCGCCTGACGAAGGTACGGGCGGTCTTTTGGTAACATGCGTGAAATATACAGGCACTCACCGAGTCGGGTATGATAGCGAACGTGCGCCTTTGTTATTGTTGCCCTTTTCTACCACATACAACAATTTATAAACAAACCATTTAAGGTAAACTCACGGTGTATTTTATACGTTCGCCTAATATAACTGAAAGTCTAAATACCGGTAACGGTGTTCTATCAGTTAGAACACTCGGCTGCCGACCCGCAGATCGCGGCATCAAATCCCGGCCATAGCGGCTGCATTTTCGATGGAGGCCAAAATGCTAGAAGCCCGCGCGTTTAATAAAACCTGATTATGTGTTTAATGTGTGTCTTTAATGAAACCTCACGTTAATTAAACCCTGATTGTCAAAATTTCCGGAGCCACTCACTACACCGTGTCTCATAATCATATGATGGTTTCGGGACGTTAAACCGCAACCATTGATATCAATTATTTCAAAAACGAAAGTCATCTTTTTCTTCTCATTCAAGTGTGTTGAACCTGCGCTGATGAGGTCTTTCTGCACATAGCGTGGCTTCGCACTACATCCTAGATAAGCGACCGTTTCAGGTTAGTTTAACGTAAAACTAGGGAATAATCTCGCGCTACAATCGTCCGCCATCATTGGAACACTAAGTATTACATTCCAAAAAAGAAAATAAGATTTGTTGTTTATTCACAGTTTTGGTATTCAGTGATTCGGTAGTCGTAGAGTTTTGGTAGTCGGCGATTCCGAAAACGACACATTTTTCTGCGAAAGTGCAAATATTTCTTGACCATATTGCAGCACTGCACAAGCGTCTCAATTCGCTTCTAATGCCAAGAGAGCAGCGCACAGGCGGCAAAACTCACTTCTGATGCCCTGACGGTGACCACTACAAATCAGCATTCTGTGGCAACTTCGGAGAATTCCAACAATTGTAATTTTTAATGTAATGTATCAGTGTATCGTAAATAGCGAAAAAGAACTCAATCCCACTGTATTGCCAGTATACTATCTGAGCTTAATATATAGTGATTATACGTGGAAGAGTATAACTTGATTTGTCTAGCGATTTCTCGCACCTTTGCGATGCTATTCTTCAAGTCATTACATTTGCATAAGCCCTAATAGTTGTCACTATATACCCATTACACGCATCAATAACTACCAAACGAACAAATGCTAGTGGTTTGTGAAACTCTGGCCATGCATCTTTCCGACGGGTTCCTGAAGATGTGGTTCTTTTGAAGCGTGCTGTGTTCCGTTAGGTTCTTGTTGGGTGTTTTAAAGATTAATTCTAGTAATCTTGATTCTTGGTAACTGTTGGAAACCTGCTGCCATTAGGTTCCGTAAATATACACTATATGGAACCCCGGCGCTAGTGTCTATAGGAGCTCCAACTCACGGCGCTTAAGCGAGCATGAAAATGGTGGGTAGTTCGCGTAGTTGTCTAATATTTGTACACCTGGCTCCATTTGTGTTCGCGTGGCTTGAATCTGTTCTGTCACAAAACAGAAATCAGTAAATGTTCAGCGGTGGCGCTTCACCCCATTATTCTTTTAGGTTTACCATTTCAAATCAGGTAAAAAAATCAAATGATTTTGTCTTTTCCTTCCAAAAAAACCGGAAAACGCCAATAAACGAAGCCTCAAGTGCGCCTCCCCACCCGCAAGTACGAAGACTAGGCAAATCCTTGTAATATACCCATAGTTCTCATGTTCGCTAAACGATCGCAGCGCCAGAATCCCCTCTGATAATATTGAACAAAAAAACTTTATGCCTGCTGCAGACGTGTTCGAAGTTTTGCTTGGTGCATGAATCACCTGAGTACACAGGTGCCACTTGCACGCATTAGAAAGGCGATCGGTTCGATCTATTAAGAAACCCGCTTGTTACCTCCACCAACATTATATTAGGGTTACGCTCACAGTTCGGTGACATCTTAAGTGGTAACCGAACGTACCACAAGGAACCATGCCACTTTGAATAACACATGGATAGACTCAGGGGCGGATCCAGTCACCCAATTTAGGAAGGGGGGTGGTCACTTGAATCAACACTGAAAATGGGGGCGTAGTCATTACTTTTAGTTTTACTGGCACGAAAAAACTTGGATATAAATACTGTTATTGTGTGCTCACAGTGGACCCACTCATTTGTTTTAACTGGTGAAAGCCGGTGGACGGAAGCACGGAAGAGATAGGGAGGGAATGCTGACAGGCTTTGGGAGGGGGGAGAGATCACCCCCCTACCACCCCCATCTGGATCTGCCACTGAATAGACCATCGCTCACTTGGCTTGTATCCTCTTTGAAGACACAAGGTGAACCATTTCAGCCATTTATTTCTATTATAAAGCCGTATTCACACGACGGACATGATCGCGGACGGATCAGTCACGTGGCATGTGACGTAATCCTGATCCCTCCAAAGCCATCATTCACGCAACAGGAGAGACTTCACTCTGCAAGCGAGGATTTAATCGTTGCTCCCGGACGATCTCAACTGCGATATACACTACGAATCGCTCCGCGCTTATACTGAAGCGGGGACACGGCAACGGGGGACGTATGATGACGTAGTACGCGTACCCGGAGTAGAATTAAGATTTCGTCTATCGTGTGACAGCTTTTACTGCTCTTAGAAGAATTAATTTGTGCGATTGGGTCAACTCGTGGTCCGGTGAGCAGCATCTTTACGTGCCGTAGGAGCAGACAGTCGTTCCACCACTTTTACTAACCCTACTCACTCGTGAGAAGCCACTATAGTGTCGGCCGTTCGCGTGGCCTGCCTGATGCGCAAGAGGGCGCTGCTGATCCTGTCGTGTGACATGGCGTCCACTCCCGTGTACGGGTCGTCCAGGAAGAGAAGTGGTGGCATGGCCAACAGCGCCGCCCCCAGGCACAGCTTGCGTCGAGTGCCGGCATTGCGTGGTGGTGGTGGCAGTTAGAAGAGAAGGAAAATGGAACCTAATAGGGAGTTTTAGTGCTGGGTACGCAAGCGGCTTGCGTACCCAGGACGTTGGGGCGGCGGCATTGCGCATGCGCGAAACCCCAAACAGATGCGTCGCAAGATCGCTGGGGCGATGGGGCCATGCGTCCGCGTGGCCATAAATAACGCTCCCACCACTGCCCTCCTAGCGGAGATAAGCTGCCCCGGCGCACATGCTGGCGCAGCATGTTACCTTCACGGCGAGCAACGCCGAGGCTGGCCAGAGCCATCACTTTGACTTTTAAGTAAAAGTTTTAAGCGCAAATATTATAGTGGATAGACACTATACAAATAGCATGGCACAAAGGCGCGAAATCTGGGACTGCATGGATCGGCCGCCTTGTAAGGTCCAACTTCGCAAGAACTCACGGTATCCGCACTGCGGATACTCTAGCCATCGAGTTAAAATAAGCCAAAATGCTAGCATTTATAGCGAATACACGGTGCAGTTGTCAGATAGGAAGGAGACGCGGCGCCGAAGCGCTTTGTCCCAGAGTCACACTTAACTCATCAACCCATCATCATCCTACGTCTGTCCCGGCACTGCCTCCCCCCCCCCCCAGGGTCGTGTGTGGGGACGTTTTGTTTCGGGCAGACGGCCATGCCCTGGCAAGGGGGCCACCGTTCGGCGCCAGGCGCCAAACAGACGCGGCCTGCCTCCCGGCGTACAAGCCAGGGAGGCCCGACAAAGGGACTACTCTTCGGCGAAACAAATTCGGTAGCAACGCGCAAAGTGAACATACCCTGGCAAGGTGGGCTATCGCAGCACGTGGGGCGCGCTGCGGTCATGGCCTGTCTCCTGACCGCTAGGGCCCAGCGAGACTTGACACAGGGGCTACCCTTCGACACGGTGGATCTCGAGACCGCACGCAAAGCGGACGTACCCAAAAACGTGGCAGCGGGACTGCCCTCGGTCGTGGTAACTTCAGTCACCACAACCAAAGTGCACGTGCCCTCACACTGTCTCGCCGCTGAGAGCCTGCGACGACACCCCCTCAGGACGGATGGGCTATCGCTCGGCGCGAGGCGCTTTGCGGTCACGGCCCGTCTCCTCACCACAAGGGCGCAGTGAGACACAATCCGTTCTCTGGGGTCTCCGGGACTACTATTTGGTGCAGAGGCCAGTGCTGCTGCACGCAAACCAAACGTACCCACGGAAACCGGCCCGGCTGAAAGCCGGCTTAGTCCTTCTCGGGGAAGGGAGCCACCTTCCGCCTCGACGACTAGAGTAGCCGAGCCTGCAGAAGGGGCAAACACGGACCTTGCGGGTAAAGCCCGACAAGGTGACAAGATCACCTTAGCACATGCAAAGCTCGTGTGAAAGACCATACAGACCAAACACGTGGGGCGACCGCCACACTAGGCCTAGTCGTGGAGCCTTAGAGAAAGCCATCATTAAAAGTTGATAGTTATCTGCCCTCCTGCCTCACTGTAAATCACTGCCGGACGGTGCCACATCTCATAAAACTTCTTTGCACCTAGGCGCTGCCACTCTCTGTGGAGAACGAAGCAGACCTCCTTCCGTACTTTCGCAAGCACTTCGTGAAGCCCGGGTCGCTTGCCGTCAAAGGCGGCACAGCACCGTGCCACCCACACTTGGTAGGAGCACTCAACAAGCAGAAGCACGTATTGCTTAGCCGCTTGTCCCGACAAGAGATGAAGAAAACGAACGGTGTTGAAAGAAACACCTGGGTGGCCAAATAAGCTAGCTACCCTTCGATGGAGGGCAGCTGGTAGTGCGCACAGAGAGAATACGCGATCCAGGTCCTCCATAGTGCCACAAAACGGGCACGCTCCTCGTTGGGGAATTCTCGTGAAGGGCCTGAACTTTAGAGGCAGGCACCCTTTGGCCAGGCGATACATGAATGTAGCGCGCTTGGCGTCCAGGAAACTGGCAGTAATTAACCGCCAGTTAGGACTGTGTTGGGACAGGTCATGTTCTCTACAGCGTTCAGGTAACTCCGGAGCGAGTCTATCGACTGACTCGCGGAGTTCGATCAAAACTAAATATATCTCGGGGTCGACCTCTATGAGACGGGCCAAAGTAGAAGCGTCCCCTGCATAGAAGGCAGAAGGCGTTCCCGCTCGAGGCTACGAATTCGAAAATGCCCCAGGCGAGAACAACCTCAGGCGCGTGCTCAGTAAGTACGACGCGAAGCTTCTAGTAAGGAGCATATCTGAATCAAGAGCTACCCGTGTTCATTCAACCTGTAATGCAGTGGTCACAACTCTAAGGTCGGGAATACCTAGTCCTCCTTCGTCCCTACGCAACTTCAACACGGTGCGTGACACGAAATGAGAGGCACGACCCCAAAAGAAATCGAAAACTTTCTTTTCCAAGATAACCTTGGTGTGGGGTTTAACTAGAAAACCGAACCTATCTGCGTAAGGAAACTAAACAACAGTGATCGAATTATCGTGGTCCTAGCTGTAAGCGGACAAGACAAGGCACCGAGTTCCTTAATCCTGTCGGTCAGCTTTTGCGTTGCTAACCGCCAGTTTTTGTTAGTCAGGCCATCTGGCTCGAAATGGAAACTTAATATATGTAGGCGCTTCTGTATGGGGAGGCCATGTACAGGACGTCGACTAGAGGGAGCGCAGTTCAGATACATGAATGCGCTCTTTGACTTATTTATCCTGGCACCACTCGCCGAGCAGTACCCCTCCATAATGTCCAAGACGGTGCAAACAGTTGTCTCGTTCGGAACGATATTTTGAGAGGTCATCTGCATAGGCAAACATTGCCACGGGGGGGGGGGGAACATGGCGGAAGGGTAAATCTACCTATGTTGGTGTCTTTAGAAAGCGTCTGCAAGAGCGGTTAGAATGCGAGCACGTAGAGAGTGGGCGACAGTGGGTCGCCCTGTCTGACTCCACGGCACACACCGAACGACTCCGAGACGCGATCTTGTATGACAACAGCAGAACTAGGACGAAAGTAGAGAGCCTTGACCAAGCTGGTGAACTTGGGACTGAAGCCCGTCTGCTTTAAAACTTTAAAGATGTACTTATGACTGATAATATCAAAAGCCTTTTCTTGATCAAAAGAACAAAGGATTCCACATAGGTTGCGTGAATTCGACCATTCTATAAGGTCCTTGATAACAAAACTATGAAGTTGGCATGATCTACCTTGGACACAACACGCCTGGTACGGACCCAAAACAGTACTGAGCACTGGAGTGAGTCGAACGGACAGGCACTTAGCTATGAGCTTGTAGTCACAGTTTAGAAGGGTGATGGGCCGCCAGGCTCTCAGGTCGGTGCGTCTCGTCTTACCCTTGCACAGGAGAGTGATCCGCCCCTCCCTTTGAGTTGCTGACAGGGTCCCCTCACGAGAAGCCTGTTTGCCAATGTGGTAAAAGCCCCCCCCCCCAAAAAAACCTTCCAAAACTTGACATAAAACTCGATTGTCAAACCATCTGAACCTGGGCTGCGATTACGGTTCATAGATTTAAGGGCTGCAAACACCTCCTCTTCGACGAGAGGAGTGTCACAAATATCAGTCCTCGTAAGTTTTGGTGAAAGGGAACGAGTACGGAGTGCGAGGTGGTTCGGCGTATAGGTTCTTGTAGAACTGTCTAGCCACCTCCAATACTTCGTCCTGTGTTTCCACTAAACTGCCTGTGTTTGGATTGACCAAAGAGGTTATCGCTGAGCTCTTCCTAGCTAAGTGTCTGCGAACATTTCTGCTGCACCAAGCCTCCATTTCCCACTGCTCTGCGCGTGCTGTGGCCCGCAAGCGGTCCAGCGTCGCTGGAGCAGGACTCTATCATCTTTGCGCAGTGAAGTAAGAGCCGCGGTTACCCCTGGCCGCCGGACAATGGCTTTGAGAGCAGGAGAATCGCGTCAGAGACCGCTTTGATCTCGGCGCGCTCCTCCCGCGCCCACCTCTTGCCCCAATCCCGAAAGCGCTCCGCGACTCCGGCCTTCACCGTGTTGCATTCGCTGCCGCCTAAGTTCTTGTCGCCCACGAGTGAACCGATGAGATAGGTTCACTCTAAAAATTTTCAAACCCGTAAGGGTGTATTTCTTTTGTCCCATGGGCAACACCCTCTTTGGTGTCTAGGAACACCCTAAACAATAAGGTGTTTAGACACACCCTGAACCGTAGGATGTAAAGAAACGTTACACCCTACTTTTATAGGTGTTTATGAACATCACTAAACTACTTGTGTTGGATGAATCTACACCCATGTGAGTGGGGTGTACACTGAAAACCCCCTTGAAACGCTGGCAGTTATATGGATGAGCATACTTGATCAAATGAAGCGCAATTAACGGGCAAGAAAAGCAGAGACACAGGAGGTGACGCTTAGACTTGTGTGTTGAAGAGAGCCGTTCACAGCACTTCATTCCATCAAATATGCATCACCAACTGGCGCAAGCCTCAATTGCTCTCAGGAAAAAGCAAATATGAACCTTCTCTGCGGCTGACAAAATAAGGTGCCATGGTCTCGAATGAGCTCCATGAGATCAGTGTATATATGTGTACGTAGACTGGGCCGTAAATGACAAAGACGCGGAAGCCACACACACACACACACACACACACACACACACACACACACACACACACACACACACACACACACACACACACACACACACACACACACACACACACACACCGTGCGCGCGCACGCACGCACCACACCACAGTAGTGCAAGCAGTAACCTGTAGCGTAAGGTTCAACCGAACATAACGCCGAAGCGAAAATCAATTAAGCCCATATGTTAACATCTGCCTTTAATATAGAAAAACTGCATCTCTTACAAACAGGACTCTGATGGCATTCTGCAAAATTTTGAAATACGTCACGTGGCCAAGTTTCTTTCTCTATATATTAAAAATTCATTGTTTTGAATACAATAAATCTCCGCAACTTTCAAAAACATTTGCACTAGTCGGGCAAACGACTGAGACGTATGACGTTTGATTGACACCTATACAATAGAAAAAAAGCACGTAGAAAGAGTAAGCTAGTCTCTAGAGTCACATTTACAACATATTACATCTCGCAGTACAAATTTCGACATTAAACAAAGAGAACATTCAACAAAGTAGTGTAATTGAGGTTGTATTATTGTAATGTCAGTGTTGGTACACTTCTAACAGCAAAACCACTCGTCACTGCTGCTTGCACAATCATCTTCAGCTGCTGAGATGACTGGTGCCTTCGAGAGAAGTGGGGCGAAGCTGTTCTTTCAGTACAGAAAATTCAATCCCAGAAACCTAAAAGAAATACACAAGGAAGAATGACTGAAATTTCACAAAGAGTGCAACATACAGTGAGCACCATGCATAACTAACTGCTTTCTTATGTGTAAGTATAAATTGAGTGCATAGCAAGCATATTCAGTGGCATCGGGCTCCACTGCAGTGAGAAATGCTAGAAAAGGTATGCTGAGCAACAAACGCCATGAAAAGCGCGCTGCGGCGGAATCATTAAACCTTTCCTGCCATATATGAACCTTACTTTACCCTTTCAGCTTGCTCGCGCAGACAAATAAAAAGGACCTGCTCCAAGTTGAGAATGTTCCATTAGCTGCAAGCAATGACCAATCTAAGTGAATTTCAAGTTCTATGCTTAAGCATGCATCCACACAGCTGTATTTGTATTGCTGCTGATCTACCATGGTACTCATTCGATTAGTTTATTAAAAGGAATACAGTACGACGCGCAACAACACATACATATTTTATCTGTATTGCACAAAAGCACAATGCCACTTAACATACATGACGGTATGCGCATTGACGAGGTATTCAGTGCAGGTAACTTGTAAAATTAAGTAATGTACAGTTACGTATTAAGATGCAAATGATACTAGTGTTCTTGAACTGGCTCACATTGACACGATTATATAATGGAAGAATTGGCTATTGGGGCATTCCACATCAGACGTCCCAGCCATTTTGGTGACCACCGCAAATGTAATTAAAAAAGTCGCGCTGATTTTACTGCAATAAAAGGGGTAACTGCTAGAATATTTCGCAGACAAATAATTTATTGGTGACGTGGCTGCCTCGTGAACTTCCCAGAATTTCGTCTGGATGTTTGTGAAAAAACTTCTTTCATAAGTATCTCTTCTTCCGTGCCAAGTTTGGTTTACAAGTTAAGTGAAGGGCTTGCGGAAAGAGTTTGAAGCTTAGTAATATTACCATTTTTGACCACATACGCCTCAAATAATTTAGCCGAAATGTGTTTTATCTGCATTTTTTCTATATCAATACTGCACTTTGAATGGATATCTGAGGAGTTAATACTTAATCCACATAAGGTATATTTGGAGGAAAATATATTTTACACCTCTCAAGCTGTCACACTTTACGAGAAAAAATCGCAAATTTCACAAAATAATTGTTTTGTCTATTGTGAGACGCAACTTGCACAATGTGGTGGTTGAATTAAAATAGACTTTGTACCTGAATCGAAGCAAATAAACAGTTTTTTTCATGTCCCAAATTTTGTCATAGCAATTAATGGTTTGAGAAAAAGATCACAGCATATCCACGGAGTGAATGATGATGAGTGGGGTGTAGCGTTCGTCTGTCCTGACGCACAAACGGATGGACAGACAGTCTGACGCCAGTACGGACGAACAGGAAGACGGACGGACTCACGGACAGACCGACACACGGAAGCCCAGACGGATGGATGCACAGACGAACGGACTAAAGCACAAATGTACGGACGAACGATTCGCCCCACGAATGATCATTTTGTCCGTGTATATGCTGTGAAAACCACTAATGCTATCTATTGTGCAACTCATCAAGTGGCTTCATAATACTAGTACGACTACAGAGGAAGGAACGACCCACGGCCTCAAGAGCTTTGCCCCTAAATGATTTTTGAAGTTCCAAGTTCCCCATTCGCCATTTGGTCATCTGGCAGCCGAAGCCTCGAAGTTCCCCATTGCGGTTGATGGGAAAATTAAAAAAAAAATATTTTATTCCTTGAAATAGAGATTGTAATGATGAAACTTGTCACATACAAAGAACTGTTCATTTGCTTTCAATTTAGGTAAAAGGTGATTTTTAATTGGACCACACATGGTGCAAATTGCGTCTCAATACGGACAAAAATGACAATTCTGTGAAATGACTGATCTTTTCTCGTAGAGGTTAACAGCTTAAGTTGTCTAAAAATAATTTTTCATGAAAATATCTTTTCTGTGAAGTAGGTAGTCACAGCTCAGATATTCATACAAAGTGCAGTATAGCAATGAGAAAATGCAAACATAACACACTTTGGCTAATTCTTGCAGACGTATGTGGCCGAAAATTTCTATTATTATGGCTGAGTTTCAAACACCTTACATAAGCCCCTTTACTTAACGTGTACCAAACTTGGTATAAAAAAGGTGCGGAACTTGTAAAATATTTTTTTTCACAAACAACACTCAAACAACAGTCTGCAAAGTTTGAAAGGCAACCACGAAACCAAAAACTTTTTTTATCTCTGAAATATTCAAGCAGTTCACTGTTTTCAGTGCATTAAATCAGCACGATTTTTTTTTTTCAAACACAATGTAATAGCCGCGAAATTGGCTGGGAAATGTCGAATTAAGTGGCCCTGTTACCTTCACTCAATGACCATTGCATACTGCTAAATTAGGGCCATTTGTTTCAATGAAGCTGTCAGGGTGAGACAGCACAACTCCTTCCCGACGCAGCATAGGCTGTTCAGTGGCTGTGCGGGTGTGTTCCCAGATAGCTATGCTGCCCCGTCTTACATATTGGCTGCAACACATGCTTAGATACCGTGCAGTATGTATAACATTAAAGTGTTTTTGCGCAACAAAAAACTAATAATACGCTTCACATAGCGAAAATACCTTTAACATCTGAAGTACTTAGCGAAGTTAAACGCCAAAGCGAGGCGATGGCAATAAAACTCTGAATAACAAGAATCTTTTGAAAGTTACACATGATGGAAACAATTTGAATAAAATGTGCTCGAACGTTAGCAGTTATGCTCAAACAAGCGTTTGCGCTGTTCAAGTAAGCAATTCGACCACACACACAAACTAAAGGTCTGTTCAAACAAACGTCCAGCTTCAGTGCTCGATCCGCTACATAGGCACGCTGTCGGCAGTGTCACGCTACGTTGCGGGTGAACGAAAATACCGGTGAAGACAAATTTAACGAAATTGAATGTATTAGCAAGTAGGCAAACTTTGTGAGGCGCACCTAACGCAAAACAATATGATGTGTTGTCACCCGATGCATCAACCCGAGTTATTTATTTATTTATTGAAAATACCTTACAGGCCAGAAGGCATTGAGTAAGGGGGGTTACAGTGAAAAATCGCATGTAAATTTCAAAATAAAAACGATACAATGTCGGTTAGTAATAACAAAAAAAATAAAGTTAACAAAGCAATAAGTCAGCAATACGTAAACATGGCGATGAAGTATATAAGAACACTCCGTAACATAAAAACGCTCGGAAAAGAAGTAAAAGAACGTCAAGATGAAATATTAAGAAAATGCGTCTGAACTTTTTGCCGAAACGTGTTGGGGTTGCTATCAGAGGCGATATCGTCGGGAAGATCATTCCACATGCGGATGGCTTGTGGTAGTGCGGATGTGTTGAACGCGTTCGTGTTTCCAAAAATGCGAGTGAAGCTGAGATGGTTATGTAATCTGCGTGACGTGTAGAGCGGGCGTTGAAAGAGCAACGACGATGTTTTGTTACTGTAGACGTACTTATGAAATAGGCATAACAAGGACACGTGACGACGAACATTTAATGCTTGGAGGGAATGATGGAGTTTAAGCTGAGTCACACTGGAATTGATGTCATAGTTTCTAGAAATGTAACGGGTGGCTCTGTTCTGGATTGTTTCCAGCATGTTAATTTGATACTGAGCGGAAGGGGACCAAACAGATGAGGCATATTCAAGTTGCGGGCGGACGAAAGTTAGGTATGACATTTTGCGAATGTTAGTGGGACAACGACGAAGGTTTCGGCGTAAATACCCCAATGTTTTGGAGGCTTTTGCACAAACGTTAGTGATGTGATCAAACCAGGAAAGCCCTGGTGTAAGGTGGATGCCAAGATACTTGTAAGAAGTCGCCGTGGAGAGCCTGTCACATTGCATATGGTAAGTGAAGTTAGATATGACCTGTTTACGTCCAAAAGAAACAACTTTACACTTATTAGTATTCAACCTCATAAGCCAAGTGCTGCACCAGTTAGAAATAGTGTTCAGATCATCTTGAAGGATGGAGTGATCGTTAGGACAGTTTATAGGTCTGTAGAGCATGCAGTCATCAGCGAAGATTCTGATATGCGATGATATGTTAGTTGGGAGGTCGTTGATGTAGATAAGAAAAAGTAATGGGCCAAGAACGCTCCCCTGTGGGACGCCAGAAGAGACATACGAAGAGGGAGAGGAAGAATTATTAACGATTGTGAACTGCTTGCGAAGTGACAGAAAATTGCGTAGCCAAGATAAAGTGAGGGAGTCTAATCGGAGGGCAGATAATTTTGAAATAAGGCGACAATGGGCGACACGATCGAATGCTTTGGCGAAATCAAGAAATATGCAATCAGTCTGTAGGCCATTATTTATGTTGTAATGAATGTCTGTAGTGAATTCTAGTAACTGTGTTTCGCATGACATGCCCTTTCTGAATCCGTGCTGGTTTGAAAAGAAGAATTTGTTAGTCTCGAGGTGACTGTATACGTGGGAGGCGATTATGTGTTCGAGGAGTTTGCAACATATGCATGTGAGCGAGATTGGGCGATAATTTTTAGGTGAGTTCTTATCTCCGGATTTAAAAATGGGTACTACTTTGGCTATTTTCCAGTCGTCTGGAAGTTTTCGAGACGATAGCGACTGTCGAAAAATGTGGTATAATGTAATGCTAGATATGGAAACAGTATTTTTAATTACCTTAGAGTTGATATCATCTATACCAGCTGATGAGGATGCCTTAATCTGTTTAATTCGACACGCGATACCCTCCACCGTGATTTCAATAGGCTGCGTGTATTGGAAGTTGTAATCAGGGATATGTGGTACGTCAGAAGAATCTTCTTGGCTAAATACAGATGAAAAAAAGGTATTAAAAGTAGTGGAGCACTCGTAGTCTGAAAGCGGAATGTTGTTTTCATTAAGTAATGACAACTGGTTGGAACCGTGGTCAGGGGATATGAGGCGCCAGAATTTCTTTGGATTATTTTGCAGAAGAGAAGGTAGGTCGTTGTGAAAATATTTTTCTTTGGCGTTGCATATTGCTTTACAGTAGTCAGTCAAGTACTGCTTGTATTTTTCCCAAGCGGATGGCGTAGCACTGCGTTTGGCATTGCAGTACAGGCGTTTTTTCTTGTTTCTTTGCTTACGGAGGGATTTAGTGAACCAGGGATTAGATAGATCATTAGAAACAGTGATAACAGGGATATATTGGTTTATCAATGAAGACATCTTGTCTCTAAAAAGCACCCAGTTTTCATTTACAGACCTGTTGTAGAATGACGGAAAGAGGACATTGCTAAAAAATTCTTCGAGCTGTGCACTTATTTTGTCAAACTCTGCTTTGCTGTAGTCCCGAATTTTCTTTTTGGATATTCCTGCAAATGGTACAGGTAAGTCCAACGTTACCTCGATTAAATTGTGATCACTGAAGCCCTTTAGGCAAGAGACTGTCCTCACTGAATCAGGAGCATTAGTTAGTAATAGGTCTAACGTATTTAAACCACGGGTTGGTTGATCAATGACTTGCGAGAGGTTAAAGTCCAAGACTAAGTTAATGAATTCTGTGGAAAGGCAGCATGGTGATGAGAAGTTTGTCCAATCAATCAGCGGGAGGTTGAAGTCACCGAATAGGTAAACTACACCAGTAGGGCAAAGATCTTTGGCATTTTTGATGCTATGACGAAGATCACGTACAAATGTGTTATTATAATCAGGCGGACGGTAACAATTGCCAACCAGAATTTTAGCGTGTTTAGTCACACACATTATCCAAATTATTTCAATGGGTGAGTCAAGATTCAGTACATACGAAGAGATTGTATTTTTTACACCAAGAAGTACACCACCACCTCTCCTGTCGACGCGATCTTTGCGGTATATGTTATATCTTTCACTGCCAGCAAGAACTTCGTTATTTGTGATTGCAGGGTATAGCCAAGTTTCCGTGAGCACGAGTATATCTGAATTGTTGTCTTCCAGAAAAGAGCAGATTGTATCGCGCTTGGGTATTATGCTTCTAATGTTAGTAAATGATATCAGAAAAGAAGGGGTCGCCAAATGTGATTTAGGTTTCTGGTGGTGTTTAGGTGGACATGTTTTGGTTGCGAGCTATCTTTCCGATAGAATAACGGTTTTGCTGGCATGATCAAGTATGTAGGTTTTGCCATCCATGCGTAGCCTGTCAACTGAGAGCTTAAACGGTTTTCTTTGCGTTTTAGCGAATTCAATTAGGCTTTTTCGTGCCTGTCGCGTAGCTAGAGAAAAATCTTCTCCGATAGAATATTTGGACCCTTTTAGTTTTGGAGCTGACGCAAGAATTTGCTGCTTATCTTTAAAGAAAGTCAGTTTGGCTATTATAGGTCTCTGTTTGCTGTCTCTGAATTTCCCCAGCCTGTGCACACGCTCGAATTGTGCGCCAGTCAAAGAAATGTTGAATTTTTCAGAGCAGAATTCGATTATTCTTTTTTCAGATGCTGCCCATCCCTCCTTAGGGTCATCTTCTATTCCAAAAAAAAGCAAGTTAGACCGCCTCTGTCTGTTTTCGGTATCGTTACACCTGGACGTAATCTCGGTCAAATGATCCGAAATTTGGTGCAGGGAGTTATTAGGCGTACCGGTACCAGTTGCCGAACGTGACGCGACAGATGATTCAAGCGCTAAAATGCGTTCAGTCAAACGAGCCACTTCGTTTGTAGAAGCCGTCAGTTTTTCAATGGTCTCGCTTAATTGCGCTGACAAGGCTGCATGCCCTTCCTCTAATTTCTGTATGGTTAACATAGCTGCGGCGAAAGCCTCAGACTCGATCTTGCTCATAGGCCCTGGGTTCGATTCAATATCACCCGACAGCATGAGCAGCATATCAAAGATTACCAGACAGAAACGAGATATTCGTGACAAAGATCGTGTCAAAGCATCACACCATTCGGCTGGGCACGACACCGCAATCAAACAGTAATTGCTACTCCTAACACAGACGGCGTATTTGTAGTCACTGACCTGCAAATTGAGCGGTTGAAACACATGCATCTCTGGTGCGGTGCCGTGCCCGAGGTGATCTGCTGGTGATTCCCTTAAATATGCTGAGCCGGTTCCGTCAGGCGTAGTCGTCGATGCCCCTAGCGGCCAGATGTGCGTCCAGATTTGCTTGTTCAGCGTCGGCATGAAAAATGCAGACGCAGGCCAAGCCGGTGAAGTGCCATCGGGGACCAGTGCGCACGTGCCACGGGAGTGTTATCACGGGAGTGTTACCGAGCAAAACGAAAAAGAACCGAAAAGAACGACATGGACACCACGCCCTTGTTTTCCGTTCTTGGTGTTTTTGTGCAATAAAAAAAAGAAAGTAAATGAACTACCGACATGCCCAAGCATATGCGTCTTACATACGGTTGATGCTTAGAGCTAACAGGCACCGTCCCCGCACATGTGCTAATTAGTAAACTAAAATTGATGTGCAGCACGAGCGGGCCCTGTTGAAAAATGGCTGCCAACAAAGGGCACCGCAAAAATCTGTTCAATTTCTTCGCTGAACCTCAGCGGCGCACGCTCACTCCGCTCTGTACTCCAAACAATCTAAACAAACAAAAAAACTTGCCCGCCATCACACTTCGCCATCATCCCCGTGAAACAGTTCGGACAAATATTCTGGCTAAGTAAACAAATGCTGATTTGTCATCAACTTGTTGAAAACAAAATTGTTTGAAGGCGTTATTCTCGTGCTCACGCAGTTAAAGCGCTGAACGGAACAACGTGAGAGCGGTACTCACTATTTCACTTCGAGTGCTCCACAATATGAATCCACAGGTCCAGTCTTCAGGATGGTGCACCTTCGCAATAATCAGCACTAACAGAATACACTGGTGGAACACAGAGCGCAGGCACATTTCAAACTAAACACCGACTAATAAACTCTACCGATCGAGAAGCCACGCGCACCACACGCACACACACGAAAGGGTTTATCACCAGCGCACGCAGTGACATGCAAGACAATGTCGACCCCTTTCCCGCGCTGTGCGCCCGGCGCGCAGCAATACCGGGCAGCCACGGAGGAAGACGGGCAGCCACGGTTGTCTAGGCGACGAGACTTGATGGCGCCTTGTGGCGCACTCAGACCGGCTAGATGCGGTTTAACGCTAGCTCCGGCCCTCTGCTGATAACGCGGGCACTGCTTTTTTTTTTTTTTGCGGCAGCGATCTGTTGCGTTATACTCGTTCTTTAACAGTGCATCTGAATCGCAGTGAACTTTGTGACGGTGCAGTGCGCCCAGCACGAGATACTAGTCAGAACGCGCCTTTGTAATATTCAGGAGCAATGTTTAGCGCACCTTCACCGACCTAATGTAGTGAATTTTGGTAAAAAAGCTAAGCTGATGCTTTTTGCTTAGCTCTATGCGTCTTTAGGGACTGCACATTCAAGGTGACACAGGCGATATTTTATCAGCACTTTCATTTCGGTAAATACATTGCAACATTGCATGCGTCGGCCGTCACACTATTCGATGAGAACATATTGCCACGTGCGTACTGCTAGGAAGACGAAGACGACAGCGCATACGCGCATCTGCACGCTTTTATGCAGCAAGCAATAACAAGAAAGAAGAGGAACGCTCTGGCACGCAGTAAATAAAAATACTTACCTGCTGCTACTTTCTCAACCCGTTAATTACTACTTCTGTCTTCACGTAGCGGCAATACACTTGTACTTAGCTTGCAGTCCATGGAACAAGACCACAGCTGAGAATATTTCATCAATGCTGTTTTCTCACTACCTACAAAGTGAAGGCTTTGGCCGAAGCACGTCTGCTGGGGAAGTTACATAAATTGAAAGAAGGGGATCCACAAAAAAAACGGAGAGAGAGAGAGAGAACTAGAGAATGCGTTGTTTCGGCTCCCTTGAGGAGAGCTTTGTTCGCAATTTAGTCCACAAGGCTCCCGTCATTGTGAGCAAGGCTGCGTCAAGGTAATCGAAATGTCCTTATTCTGCATTTTTCTTTATGGTCGGTGTCCTCTTCCTAATTTCCATGTCGTACTCTTAAGGACACATGAAGATGAACATTCGCTACAGTAATTAAATAAAACGTGCCTGCTAAAGATACATGAAGTCAATGTTCGTTTTTAAGGGACCTGATGGCCTGCTGACGTGGTGGTTATGGCTAAACAACTGTGCTGTTGTTCTTTTGCAGGTGTTGGTTGTTTTATCTCCAGCTTTAAAAGCTTCGATCTTGTGGGGGACGGGGGGGAGTGTTCTATGCATGGCTACACCAATGTGCGCCACATTACCTTGTTCAGGTAAATCAGTGCACTTTGTAAGCGTTGACTAATCACGCAAATGACACATATGGAAGAAACAGGTACAGTAGAATTGGCCCTTACTCTATTGAACAAGCGTCGCTCCTATTGTATCTTCCATCTTCCAGTAGTTTGCGTGCTTTATCTATGAAAATTGCGTTTCGCTCACATTACTTTCTGCTTCGATTCATTACTAGACCCACCAGCAGCTTGTAGTGGGAGCCTTGCTGGTATCAAGGTGGTTAACGTATACTAACAGTATAAGCAAAATGGCCCGAAAATGTCGTGCATTTGTAGCCTTGTAGGCACGTGTGCTCAGATTTGGGTGCACGTTAAAGAACCCCAGGTGGTCGAAATTTCCGGTGCCCTCCACTACAGCGTCTCTCATAATCGTCTGGCGGTTTTGGGTCGTTAAACCCCACATACAAATTATTTATTTGTAGCCTTGCTCATTACACCCCAAATATAAGGGTGTAAATGGGGTGTTTTGAGGGTGTTTTAATTATGAACACCTCAAATTTCAAAAATGGGGCGTAAAAAGCTGTTCATATGGGTGCTTTTAATGCGTACACCCGTTTACACCTTTTAGGGTGTAAAAGTTTTTAGAGTGTTGCTACATCTTTTGTGGCGTCCTTATCTTTAAGGAGCCGCGGATTTAATCCCCACGGTCGCTTGCCGCATAGCACTAAACTTGAGTCGGCAAATCTCAATGCAAAAAGCTAACTCAATTCGGAAGAACACAGCCAGCTAGAGTGCATACTAGGAGCAAGCGAGGGCGAGACTTAAAAACGATCGATCCTCGACCGGCTCCCCCTCCCCGTCAAAGTCATTCCTGACTGGAGAGGGCGGAAGGACCGCCAAGAATCGAGAAGCCCCAGCTCTTTAACAAGCTCCCGCAACTCTAGGTCGCCGTTTCGGTCTCTAAACTTTGGAGTTACTTTGAGGGAAACTCGATCTGCTTGTTCTAAAACACAGTTGAAATCGCCTACTAAAATGACACGGGAAGGGCCAACTAGATAGGAATATAAGGAGTTAAAGAAATCTTTCTGCTGTCCGTACTGCGCTGGAGCATAAACATTCACAATTTTAACGCCAGAGTCAAGATCCACCGACAGAACACGGCCATCCAAATCCCTGGCGTGGCGTAGCACGTAACCGGTGAATCGTGGCATTAAAATGACAGCACGTCCCCGGACGTGCGCCGCCGTAATTCCAGTAGGATTTGGTGCCAAACGTTCTGTCGAAGTTCTTATTCTGTCGCAATCTAGGCACAAATGTTTCCTGCAAAAGGAGAATGTCTATTTTGCGAAACCGAGCTAAATTGATAATTTCGGCTTGTTTCGCTGCTCTTGTGATACCTCGACAAATAAAGGTAGCAATTGTGAGAGAAGAAGCCAGGATGAAAAATAGGAGAGAAAACAGACACTAAGATAGGCAAGAAGCGAAAAGAAAATCACAGAAGAGAAGGAAACAGCAAATACTCGAAGGTATCAGCTGCTGAAAAGCTACCTAAGATAACCCTAGGAACGAGAGTCCCCCTCGGAAAGGGAATCCTCGTTCGTGGACGAGTACCTTGTGTCAGACATTAACGAACACTCGTAATTGCCTGGTCCACAGTTAGGGCAAGAAGAACTGTTGTTCAACTCACCCATGGTACTGCCCGTGACAGTCGACGAGGTAGATTCCTCGTCAGACTCTGTCGCTGCAGGTCACTTCGGAAGCGGGAGGTCGTCCTTAGGGCTGCCGAAGCTGCCGCTCGGAGCCGCCGCCAGCCTCTCCTTGGAGGGCCCTAGTGATCAGCGGGCGCGCCGCTTCTTGCCCCGAACAGCATCGGTCCAGCTCATGGGTTCTTCCTTGTCCTCGGCAGCAGGCGCGTCAGCAGGGCTGGTCCCGGGCGCACCGGCAGGCGAGGCTGGCGACGGTTCGGCGGCAGCAGGAATGGGGGGGGGGGCCTCAGCTAATTCCAACCCTGCCTCCTGCTCTTCCCCTCCTGGAGCCCGTTCGCTAATGGGCTCTGGCTGTGGCTGGGTCGCGCCCTCGGCGTCCCCCAGAGCAGCCTCCCGATCCTCCGCAACGCCGCTCACCTGCTCTTGGGAAGAAGAAGAGGCTACAGGCGAGGCGGCTGACGAATTCGTCCGCGCCTTGCACTCTGAGGGGCCATGATCGCCGCTGCAGTGCTTGCATTTGAGCTCGCACTGGTCGTGACCGAAAACCCCACAGCGCACACACTGTGGTACAGTACACTTCGCCGCATGGTGTCCGGTTCTGCAGCAGTGCCGGCAAACCCGCGCGACACCCTCGTACTCAAACTGGACGATGGCGTCCCTCACCTGGTGGAGGTTGGTGACACTCTTGTGCATCTCCATTCTGACCACTAGGATGCCGCTCCAGACTCCCGGCAGAAACGCCGATTCCTCTCGCGACACATCCAAAACAACGCCATACATTCCCAACAATTGCGCTATGATGCGCACATCCGCGTCCGCCGGGAAGCCAATAACGTGCACCACCTTGACCCGAACACCTCGATACTAAAACCTGATCCTCGCATCGCGAATGGCGAGGACTGGATCGTCGGAAAACCGCCGACTCGCCTCGTCTTTCGCGAATGTCGCTTCAAACTTCCCCATCCCATAATCCTGCACACATTTTAGCTCACTGAGCTTGAAACGCTTCACGAGCTCCCTGCAAATGTCGGCACTGCCGACGCCCTTAGGCACGCGTGCGTTGTGCACCCGGGGCCTAATCTGCGAGAGAAGGTTGGTAGTCATCGTGGTAAAACTACCACGAGGCTACCAAGTCAGTTAGCAGCTAACCTAACATGGAAAAAAAGAGAGAGAAAATGGAACAAAAAACCTCACCAAAAACCTGCGAAAACCGACGAAAAACTAGTGCGAGAGTCCGCCGGGTCACCGCATGCGAACAGCGGGTCTCGTCCCACTCGAACTAGCCAAAACCTCCTTCAAACGACGACGAAAGGGCGGCGCTAGTACCACCGGGAGTGGGCCATGGTGCGTCCGATCCCTCGGCGACCGTCCACACACCCCCTGCGCGTGTGCCAGCTATCTCCCTCCCTTCGTGTGAGCGCGAACAGGTGGGAGGAGGTGGCGGAGTGTTGCCTGCGCTTCGTATCTCCTCTCACTTTTATCTCTCCGCCACGACTGTGCACTGGTATATAATAGGGAGTTTTAGTGCTGGGTGCCCAAGCGGCTTGCGTACCCAGGACGTTGGGATGGCGGTATTGCGCATGCGCGAAACACAAACAGATGCGTCACAAGATCGCTGGGGCGAGGGACCATGCGTCCGCGCGGCCATAAACAACGCTGCCACCATTGGCCTCCTAGCGGAGATAAGCTGCCCCAGCGCACATGCTGGTGCATCATGGTATCTTGACGGCGAGCAAAGCCGAGGCTGGTCAGAGCCACCACTTTGACTTTTAGGTTTTAAGCGCAATTATTATAGCGGCTAGCCACTATTCAAATAGCATGGCACACAGGCGCGAAATCTCGGACAGCATGGATCGGCCGCCTTGTAAGGTCCACATTCGCAAGAACTCACAGTATCCGTACTGCGGATACTATAGCCGTCAAGGTAAAATAAAGAGAGTGTGAGCACTTGTAGCGATTACACGGTTTGTAGTGATTACCAAAGCTAGATTGGCCTGGAACATAGAAACTAAAAATATGCCAGCCCCCTACCAGATGAATAGGTGGCGCCATCTAGCGCGGTCATAGTGAAACAGACAACAACAACATTGTTATTGCAGAAACATTGTGCATTGTATATCTGGTGCAAAAACTGCGCAGCGACATAATTACAAATGAGTAACCCTTTTATTCATTTTCACCTCAAAAACAGTACGCGTAATCTAACATGTTCATGACTGTGGTTGCACGAAGGGTCACACGATATCGACACTGTCGTTAAAGTAACCTTGTATTTTTTTCTTTGCGTATTCCAGGATGCTGTACACGATAAAAAAAGTGTCCGGATCACTATGTATGTTTAACATTTTAAATCATAAAAATATTTATATAATACTTAAGCAAAAAGACGCTATGGCACTGCGAGTGCGTGTGACCTTCGTGTGGCTTGCATTTGCTTGCGCGCCTCTATAAGGCATTCCAGTTGGGTATGGGTTGAGTACGCAACGCCGCGCGCCCCGAAGCCCGCAACGCCCCAAGAGCTTGCGTACCCAGCAATAAAACGGCCGCGAGCACACTGTTCTTGTGGTAAATTCTCATATTCCTACATGACATGCGTGTCAGGATTATCATGCTAGCACCAATTCATATAATTTGTCATCCATTGACATCACGACACACCAAATTTTGTATATGTCGAGCTAGCAAAACGGCCACGAGCGCTTCATAAAGGACCCAATATACTCTGATGTAGCGTTGACGCGTGCGCACGCTGGTTTTGCTAACGTAGCGCGCATAGTGACACTACGTTAGCAAAACGCGAGAAGTCAATAGTCTGACGCCAGGCGTGACCGGCGCGACCATCGTCCGTCGGCGTGGCCCGACGGCAACCAGCGCGAAATTCGCGCCGATGCGTTACCCAGACAACACTGCGTCTCCCTCTATATGTGATGGAGCGACGCCAAATGCGCATAAATGCGCAAGCGTCAAAGAAACGCAGCGCGGCGCACGCCTGGGAGTATATGGCAAAACCGGCGCCTGGCGTCGAAACGCCCACGTGACGCGACAAAATGAATGCCGGCGACCACGTGCACCACCTCACGTTGAAATGTATTGGCTCCTTGACTGTGGCATGTAGTCTTGTTCTCACATCACACGCATCTCATGATTATCATGTTTTCACCAGTCACATACTTTCGTAATCCATTGAGGTCACGTAATACCAAATTCGGCATATTTGAAGCTAGCGAAATGGCTGCGAGCGCATCAAGAGCGTGGCATGTAGTCAAGGTCTTACACGACAGGCATGTCGTGATTATCATGTTTGGACGTGTCATTTACGTATGTCGTCCATTTTCGTCGCGTAATACCAAGTTTGGACATGTGAAGCTAGCGAAACGGCGGTGAGCGCATGATTAGTGCAGCATGTATTAATGTTGTTACATGACACGCATCTCATGATTATCATGTTTGCACCAGTATCATACCTTCGTCGTACATTTCCGTCTCATAGTGCCAAATTTGGTATAAGTGAAGCTATAGAAACAGCCGCCAGCGCATCAGCTTGGAATTTAGTCATGTTGTTACACGACACGCATCTAATGATTATCATGTTTGCACCTGTCACGTACCTTCGTTATCTGTTCATGTACCGTCATACCAAATTTGGTATATATGACGCTAAGAAACGGCCGCGAGCGCATCATGAGCGACACATATTGTTATTTTGTTACATGACACGAATGTCATTATTTTCATATTAGGGTCTTTCGCTTGCGTTGGCCATGCAATCATGTCATACCATACCAGTTTTGCACCATGTCTTGAGAATAAAACC
Source organism: Rhipicephalus annulatus (assembly GCA_013436015.1). Classification (NCBI taxonomy): domain Eukaryota; kingdom Metazoa; phylum Arthropoda; class Arachnida; order Ixodida; family Ixodidae; genus Rhipicephalus; species Rhipicephalus annulatus. The sequence goes on from WOVY01003169.1 coordinate 206,947, forward strand.
ACTGCAAGAGCAGCAGGGCCATCAAATGTAGATCATGACATTCATAATATACATGTCATGATTTTCATTTCGTGACTAGTCAGATATGTTCTTCATAGAGTCATGTTATGCCATGTCTGATTTGGTATCGATGCCTTACCGAAACGGCCAGAAGAGTCCAAAGTCGTAGGTGGCTAGATAGATACGCTGAATGTCGCCGAAGTTCGCTAAGAAATGCTTCGCATTTAATAGATGGGAAATATGGGGATATGGTCGGTGGAGTTCGAGGACGAGGCAGCGATCGGCGAGAACAACACGACACCAAGAGATCGCGGACTGGTGCAAACATGATAATCATTAGACGCGTGTCATGCAACGACATGACTAGATTCCAAGCTGATGATGCGCTAGCGGCTGTTTCGCTAGCTTCACATGTCCAAACATGGTATTGCGCGACGCAAACGGACGACATAAGTAAATGACACATCCAAACATGATAATCACGACATGCCTGTCATGTAAGACATTGACTATATATGCCACGCTCTTGATGCGCTCGCAGCTGTTTCGCAAGCTTCACATAGGCGAAATTTGGTATTACATGACCTCAATGGACGACGAAGGTATGTGACTGGTGCAAACATGATAATCATGAGATGCGTGTCATGTGAGAACAAGACTACATGCCACAGTCAAGGAGCCAATATATTTCAACGTGAGGCGGTGCGCGTGGTCGCTGGCGTTCATTTTGTTGCGTTACGTGGGCGTTTCGACGCCAGACGCCGGTTTTGCCATGTACTCCCAGGCGTGCGCCGTACTGCGTTTCTTTGACGCTTGCGCATTTCTGCGCATTTGGCGTCGCTCCATCACATATAGAGGGAGACGCAGTGTTGTCTGGGTTAAGAGTCTGGGCATAGCCAACCAACGTGCGCGCTCGTCCACGCTACATCGGAGTATATTGAGTCCTTTATGAAGCGCTCGCGGCCGTTTTGCTAGCTCGACATATACGAAATTTGGTGTGCCGTGATGTCAATGGATGACAAATTATATGAATTGGTGCAAGCATGATAATCCTGACACGCATGTCATGTAGCAATATGAGAACTTACCACAACAATGGTGTGCTCGCGGCCGTTTCGCGAGCTCCACATATTTACTAAATTTGGTATCGCGTGACGAGAATAAATGACGAAGGTAAACGGCACATCCAATCATGATAATCATGACAAGGAAGTCGTGTACGGCACTATTTATCTCTACCTCATAGCGTTGTGCTGATTTTGAGGTGACATATCAAGGATTCTATTTGCGCTTCGCATATAATTGACTCCTACTGTATCTCGGATCTGCCAATTTTATCTCTACTTTTTCTGTCACACCTAAGGTCCCTAGATGAAACAAGTTTCAAAGGTAGCGACACCCTCTCTTTTCCTCCTCGCTTATTTGCCTGAAGCGCCCCCTAGAAGGTTCAAAACTTCCATCCAAAAGCGAATGTTTGGGTTCTGTTGCTACGGTGAATAGACGTAAATGAAACAAAATGGAACGAAATAAGACGTGGAATAAACAGTTACCTTTATGAACATAAACGGCACAACACAAGAGCAAGCGGGATGTGCGTTACTCAACCGGCAACGTTGTGCAGTTTTATACTTTACACCACTAGCCATGGCGTCTCGCGTAGTGCATTTTAGTTCCACGGCCGTGGTATTTCGTCCAGTTCTAACTAGTCCACTTCTCCAATTGTGTTTTGTTCATGCTGTGACACAGTGAACGTTCTTTTTGCTGGATCCTGTAAGTGGCCACAGGGCGTGACGTTGTGACGATTGATTACAACCGGCTTGTGCACACGCAAGAAAAAAAAACTACGACCAGACTGGTACGAACACTCGTCCAGCAGCACTGCGATGACGTTTTTTTTAAATGTGCCCATTTGGACAATCGTGATGCCAAGTGATTCTGATGCGGTGCTGGGAACTTCCTGAATAGTGAGAGTTCTACTGGTGAGGTGTCTCGAAGCAGCGCGTTTCGGCTCAAGCGGGAACTGGTCAAGACTGAAATGTTTCTGAAGGTGCGTTGATTACAACCTACAGCTGCTCTGTATACGTGCATACCCGCATGTATTTGTACCAACTGGCATGCACTAGACACGCATTAGACGCGCGCCTGGCGTTTCAATAAAAACCCGACAAGTGAACTCGATTCGCAGATCCACGTCAACATACGTTGACGGAGTTGCACGAAAGCATTCGCGTGAAAGGGTTCATAGTTGCACTTCATGGTGCGCTTCATCTCGGAAAGCACGAGGTAAGTTGAAGAGAGCGAAACCATTTTCTGTTGTTTACGGCAACTCAGCATTGCTGAAAAACGCAGATGTTGCATTGAACGAGCATGGCGAAACAATCTTGGTCGACTTAGCGCACACCGAAACGCTCCTCCTTTTGAGTTTATGTTCTGGCTACGGTTTTGTCTTTGGTCCCGGCGAGAACCCGGCTGGAGCCGTATGCGCATGCGTACTCGTTTTGAACCTTTTGCATAATAATAAATAACACCACCAGCCATTTGCAAGATCACGTGCAAGTAATGCACCAATTACAGACGCGGATGGTAGAGAAAAAGAGGAGTAATCGAGAGAGTGAGGAGGACGGCTCGAGAACAATGAGTGACGCTACCTTGTTTCATCTAGGGACCTTAGTCACACCTGCTTCGCCGAGCGTTCTAATTCCTTCATCCATAACCTTTACTTTTACCTCCTTCCCCCACCCCTACAAGGCACTGTAGCGCGCTCTCTATAGTCATTTTCAATGGAAAGAAGGATCACCTCCTTTCTGAGCTGTGGGGAAGGAGTACAAAAGCTGACGTCGCTGCCACGGAAGTGCATTTTGTGGGGTTCACACATGTTAACAAAAGCCCACAGAGGCAAATGGCAGCGTCGTGAGAGCCATTGTTGACAAGGTTGAAAAGGTTGCAGAAATTAGGTTTCATTTTCATTTTCTTCTAACTGCCACCACCACCACGCAGAGCCGGCACTCGACGCAAGCTGTGCCTGGGGGCGGCGCTGTTGGCCATGCTACCACTTCTCTTCCTGGACGACCCGTACACGGGAGTGGACGCCATGTCACGCGACAGGATCAGCAGCGCCCTCTTGCGCATCAGGCAGGCCACGCGAACGGCCGACACTATAGTGGCTTCTCACGAGTGAGTAGGCCTAGCAAAAGTGGTGGAATGACTGTGCTCGTACTTAAGATGCTGCTCACCGGGCCCTGAGTTGACTCAATCGCACAAATGAATTCTTCCAAGAGCCATATAAGCTGTCGCACGGCAGAAGAAATCTGAATTCGACTGCGGATACGCGTACTACGTCATCTTACGTCCCCCGTTGCCGCGTCCCCGCTCCAGTATAAGCGCGGAGCGATTCGTAGTGTGTATCGCAGTTGAGATCGTCCAGGAGCAACGACGAAATCCTCGCTTGCAGAGTGAAGTATCTCCTGTTGCGTGAATGATGGCTTTGGAGGGATCAGGATTACGTCACATGCCACATGACTGATCCGTCCGCGATCATGTACGTCGTGTGAATACGACTTTATAATAGAAATAAATGGCTGAAATGGTTCACCATGTGTCTTCAAAGGGGATACAAGCCAAGTGAGTGATGGTCTATACAGTGGTAGATCTAGATGGGGGGGACGGCAGGGTGATCGCCCCCCTCCTAAAGCCTGTCAGTATCCCCTCCCTATCTCTTCCGTGCCTCCATCCACCGGCTTTCACCAGTTAAGACAAAGGAGTGGGACCACTCTGAGCACACAATAACAGTATTTATGTCATTCCAAGTTTTTTGTGCCAGTAAAAACTAAACGTAATGACCACGCCCCCGTTTCCAGTGTTAATTAAAGTGACCGCCTCCTTCCTAAATTGGGTGGCTGGATCCGCCCCTGGGTCTATTCCATGTGTTAACCAAAGTCGCATGGTTCCTTGTGGTTCGTTCCATCACCACTTAAGATGTCACTGAACTGTGAGCGTAACCCTAATATAATGTTGGTGGAGGTAACCAGCGCGTTGCCTAATAGATCGAACCGATCGCCTTTTTAATGCGTGCAGGTGGCACCGGTGTACTCAGGTGATTCATGCACCAAACAAAACTTCTAACAGGTCTGCAGCAGGCATAAATTTTTTTTGTTCAATATTACCTAGAAGGGATTCTGGCACTGCGATCGTTTAGCGAACGTGAGAATTATTGGTACAGTACACTTATTTGCCTAGTCTTCGTACTTTGTTAAGGGTGTCTCTTGACCGCCGCCGTCAGCAGGTTGTGCTCGTAACTTGCATCAGGACCGACGAGAAGGGAAGTACCGGCGAGACGGCGCAGAACAGCAAATCAAAAGAGTTTAATAGTACATAGTTAGACCAAATTGGACATTCAAGTTTACAAACAAAGGTAAGAAGCCGAGGATCAGAGTTCCGGCAGAGTCTCAATCGAGTCTGCCTCGCCCAGTCTCTCCCTGCGCGTTTTAAAGGGTTCCGGACGCTTGTGTGACGTCAGGCGCCTCCAGACATGACCAAATATGGATCACCTTGTGTTCGCACCACCTACCACGCCACTGGTCACGCCACCGATCACGCGACTGATCGCGCCACGGATCACACCACCGGCGTTCCCACACCCAAGAGCCAGGTGCGAATGAGCCATGGGCTCACCGCGTTCTCGCGCACAGCACATGACGACCTTCGCGGCAGCAGCGTCTCAGGTTCCTCGGCGTCTGGGCATACACTTCTGCGCCTCTACCCCCGATACGTTTACAGGCCCGGGAGCGTTCGCACGCTGTCCGTGGTCTTGCATTTGGGCCCAAAGGTGTTCGCGTAAATGAAGCGTAACAGACTGCCCCCTCGCGGATGGAGATCCCGAATGGCAGGGGACAGCATCCACTGTCAACAGGGATCAGTCGTCGAAGCTCGTCGCCTTCTTAACCTGGAGCACGGTACGTGATACCTGGCTCTAGGCCCTGTTCCGTCTCGTAAGGTAGTTCCACCAGATTTCACTGATGTTGTCGAGGTTCGCCGGAGGCTGGAGGCGAACCATACAATGGAATCCAGCAAATGGCGACAGTCAAAAGTGGCCCAAGACAATGGTATGAGCTCCTTTCCGGGGCGACCCTGCAAGGGCTCGTCGGTGGGGCTGGTCGCCAGGCAGCTCCGGGTGGTGAGATTATCACACCCCACCGCTTCAGGTCTTTCATCAGCAAGAAGGGAAACCACAGGTTCTTCCGGCGTTCCTGCCAAGAGTTTGGAACCGACGTGGTGTCCGAAGAGATGCCGGATGACAACAAAGTCCTCTCTCTGGGAGGGCAAGATCCTCGCCATGGTAGAGCCGGTCGACTGAACAAACAATCCACGGGAAAACACAGGATAACAAAGCCACTGAAGAAGCAAGCGCGAGACACGTATCCACTGAGCCCCGCCAGGCTTATCTTATACACAAAAGTCTCAATCTTATTACTCGTACAAAGTACTAAACACACCCCTAATTTCGTTGCCCACCTGACGACGCACAGGTCTTCCAAAACTACGGAAGAAATAATAACACAAAAACCTATGTCAGGAAGAAAAACAATCGAGGCCAATTCATGACCTAGAGGCTTCGGATTAAGCCATCGGCATTGCCATTGAGACTCCCCTTTTTGTACCGTATTTCGTATGAATACTGCTGCAAAACGAGGCTCCAGCGCAGGAGGCGACCATTTTTGGAAGAAGTGGACTGCAGCCATCTGAGAGGACAGTGGTCTGTCTCTATTATGAACCTCGAGCCTGCAAGGTAGCACGACAACTTTTGCACTGCCCATACGAGACACGCACATTCTTTCTCGGTTGTGCTATACGCTTGTTCTCGCACAGTCAGCTTACGACTGGCATAAAGAACTGGGTGTTCACCGTCCTCTCCTCGTTGGCACAACACTACTCCCATGCCTCGCTCACTAGCATCACACTGAACTATGAACTCTTTCGAATAATCAGGTGATTTCAGCACAGGTTGACTTGTTAAGGCGGCTTTTAATGCTTTGAAAGCCTCCTCTTTACGGTCATCCCAGATGACAGTTTGTGGCTCAGTTTTCCGGAGCGCGTCAGTTAAAGCGCTAGCTAATTCCGAATATCTCGGGATGTAACGTTGATAGTAACCTGCAACCCCCAGAAGTGAGCGGATATCTGTCTTTGAGCGTGGTTGCGGGAAATCGCGTATGGCAGCCACCTTGAGCTCAGAAGGTCGGAGGCGTCCTTGTCCGATTATGTGACCTAGGTAGATCACCTCAGCTTGAGCGAGTTGGCATTTAGGTGCCTTCACAATTAGTCCCGCTTCACGCAAACGCGTTAGAACCACTCGCAGATGTTGCATGTGTTCCGACCAAGAGGACGAATATATCGCCACATCGTCCAAGTAGGGTAAAGCGAATTCCCCTAGTCCTCGTAACACCTTGTCCATAAGGCTTGAAAAACAGTATGGTGCATTTTTCAAACCGAAGCTTAATACCTTAGGGCGGAACGTTCCCAACGGCGATATGAACGCTGCATATCTGCTAGCCCTTTCGGTGAGAGGAACCTGCCAGTAGCCTCGAACGAGATCCAACGTGGAAATATATCGAGCTCCACTAACCCTCTCAATTCGCTCTTCAATGTTTGGTATAGGGTAAATCTTATATTTGGTGATCGAGTTTAGCTTGCGATAATCCACGCAAGGGCGTGGATCTTTTCCCGGCACCTCAACTAAGATTAAGGGCGAAGTGTAATCACTCTCACAAGGCTCGATCACGCCTAATTCCAACATCTTCTTCACCTCGGAATCCATAATCTCTCGTTGGCGCGGTGACACTCGGTAAGCTTTGCTACGCACGGGTTCTGAGGATGTCAGCTCGATGTCATGAGTAACAGGAGACGCTGCTGGGATGCCGATGAGTGCAGACGCGTGCACATCGAGCTCCGTATGTTCATGTCTTTTCTGTATGGTTCAACCCCTTGAATCGTCCAGAAATTGCCACAGGCGTGTAGGAAAGGTGCTCCGGTATCGGTGGACTCCAGTTTCACTGAAATCAGACCATTTTTCTTGTTTTTACGGCCACTTCTTCGTTCGCCCATGTGGAGCCTTCGCTACCTCTAGCGTCCAGTAGAGGAGAGGCGGCGACGACGCCGGGCGACGCTCGCCCGAAGACGACAACCACGGCGTTGCCGCGGTTGCTGACGGCTATGGACTCGACTGGGGAGTCGCAAACAGCGTCCGTACGACAATCCGAACCAGGTTTGGGTGAGAAGTCATGGACTTTGCCGCGCAAAACCGGGATGAAGCAGCACTGCCTGGGAACTGCAACGCGGCGTCCACGCACGCCGACGCAGATTTTTCCGCCCCAACGGAGACCGACCGCACAGAGGAGGGATGGCAAATATCCCAATCGCTCAGAGCGAAGAAGACACAGGCGAAGGAGCGGAAATTTCAACAAGGAGGGGACTTCTCCGCAGGCAGCAGACCTACGACGGACAACCAGCCAAAGCGCCGGGGTCGACCTACAAGACGGAGGCCCCCAGCACTACCCAAGGACGATCTGAAAGTAGTCTTCCGACCTCACCAGGGACTGCCTCTGAAGAATGTGACCACCCAAGCGATCTCCGACGCTATAGTGGAGGCTTGCCAAGGAAAAGTCAGGTGGGATCAGTTTATTCTCCGCATCCGACCGGGGTCCAACATTGCGCTAGCGTCGACTCCAGACACGACCGTCGCGATGGCGATGAGAGGCGTCACGTCTTTGAATATCAACGGAAGACCACACCCGGTCAACGTCTACGTTACGGGCAGGTGAAGGAACCAAAAAAGGTGTTATTCACGGTATAGAGCCGCACACCCCGTCTGAGACCATCAAAGCGAGCATCCGTTTTCGCACCCAGAGCGTGACGCTGGTCGACGCTCGGATGTTGGGAGACTCTCAGAGTGCCGTCTTGACTTTCTTCGGGGACATTCTACCAAGATACGTTTACTACAGAGGAGGTGAGAAGGAGTGTATTCCTTTTCGTAACACCGTCCAATTCTGCCGAGCATGTGGGGAGGTTGGCCACCGCACCGACGTGTGTCCGCAGCCAGACTCACCCGTGTGCCATACCTGTGGAATGCGCAACCCCGAAGTAAACCATAATTGCACTCCGACATGCGCAATTTGCACGGGAAACCATATCACTGGAGACCGCAGTTGTCTGAAACGCCTCAAGCCTATTCGCAAGCAAGCAGCGAAGCCACCCAAAAAACCACACAAGCCAGCCCCTCGCTGGTTTCAGTCGGAGGAAGAAGAATCAGAATGGGAGTACGGACGAGGCGACACCCGAAAGAGCCGTTCCAGAACCCGCACGCCGTCGAAAAACCGTGCCGTGGAGACAGGACAACCAGGACAGCGGCATCCAAAGTCGACTTCGACGCTGAGAGCAATCTCCCAGGACAATCCGATCGCGCAAGCCCTTCCGAGAAGCAAGCCACCGGGGGCGTGTCCTGCACATAGCAACCCACAGGCGGACGCGGTAAGCTATGCGCAAGCCGTATCTCCCACTACCAAACATAAACCCGTTACACCAACGATCACAGAACACCCAGAATACAAGCGGGTAGTAGCTGAAAACAGACAACTTAGAACAGAACTACAGGAGGTTAAGTCTCGAATGGCGTGCCTGGAGTCACTACTAAACCAGTCGAGCAACACACAAAGCCCGGCGAGCACACCTGTTGTCTCGCAGCCCGTTGCGCAGCCCGTGGAAACGCAACCACCACAAACACCGCCGATAGCGTTCCTAGTTCAACAAATTCAACTTGTTTTTGCCAAACTAGGCCAGATGGAACGCACCATAAGCGACTTGAGTCAGGCGCAGAATCCTCGCAAGAGATCTTGTCAGAGCCCGGGTGCCCCCACCAGACAACCTAAAGAAAGTGGAATAACAGATTCCGAGAATACCAATCATGGCTAGACACCGTAACAATAAAAAGACCGAGCAAACGGAAATATGGCAGTGGAACTGCTGCTCATTGAGAACAAAACTTGAAAATTTCAAACAATTTATTGGAGCATCTCCAATCCCTCCTGATATAATCTGCCTTCAGGAAGTAGGCAAATTTCAGATAAATCTGAAAGGGTACATAAGACATATTAACCCAAAGTACCCCCAAGGGGCGACATTTACCAAAAAAGATATAGCATTGAGTGTCAGCTACGTGAGCAATGAGGCAGTGCAACACCAGATAATAACAGTGTGGCCCAAAAAACGTGGAGGACCAAAAACAGTGGGGGTCAATATATATAGCCCACCTAAGGAGAGACAAGCCGACTTTGAGAACATTATAGCACATGCGATGGGTTTATTGAAAGAGAAAGACAGGTTAGTTATCATGGGGGATTTTAATGCGCCACACAGAAATTGGGGATATAAGCAGGACAGCCCTAAGGGCAAACTCCTTGTAGACCTTGTTGAACGGTATGATCTCTGCCAACTTACACAACGAGACCTACCGACACGGGTCGGGAATAGCTTAACAAAAGACACGTCACCGGACTTAACGTTTACAAATTCTGAAGGAAACGTCTCATAGGCGCACCTCGGAGAAAACTTGGGAAGCGACCACTACATTCTCGGAATAACTATTAATGCCGCCACGACAAGAAGAAGGGGGAAAGCGACAATATCTGATTGGAACAAATTTAGGGAGAACGTAGGAGACCAAGGGGAAATAATAGATCTAGGTAACTGGGTGACACAGATAAAGGAGGCACACAGGAAAGTGACAAAGGAAATAGAAACAAGCGTGGAAATCCCAGCAGTCGACAAGCACCTGCTACATTTGTGGGACGCGCGGAGAAGCCTCACAAAGCGATGGCGGAAGCAAAACTTAATCGCAAATTGAAGATAAGGATAGCTCAGTTGTCACAGGAAGCCAATGACTGCGCACGTCACTAAATAACAGTAACTGGAGGCAATTAGTAACTCACTTAGAGGGACGTTAGGAACCAAAAAGACCTGGCACATCCTGAGGAGTATGATCGATCCAGGGGCAACAAAACAATGATGAACAGGGCTTTAAGAAATCTGGAGAATGAATTTAAAGGTGACGATGACGCACTTGTCTACGAAGTCAAGAAATTATATGTTCGGACAAGACGCATGTGAAGTGGTACATGGCAAATATGCAGGAAAAGAACAACCAGAGTTAGACGCTCCCATACCATTTGAAGAGGTTTATTGCGGCGGCCCAGTCTTTCAAAAAGAATACCGCCCCAGGACGAGACAAAATAACAAACTCTATGCTTAGAAATTTGAGTGATGCGGCCCTTCGACGATCACGGATTTCTTTAATGAAAAGGTATGGGTAGATGGAGGAAACCTTCCAGTAGAATGGAAGGACTCAAACATCATGTTACTACCAAAACCAGGAAACCAAGAGATATTAAGAACCTCCGACCAATCTCCCTTACCTCATGCTCGGGTAAGCTTTTTGAAAAAAGAATATTGACTAGATTGGCAGAATATGTAGAGAGAGAGGGTCTGCTACCGGTGAATATGTTCGGTTTCGACCACATGTATCGGCCCAGGATGTTTTCCTGCTGTTGCAAAATGACTTCATGAACCCAAACAGAGGTTCAAGCGACGAATTCGTACTAGCACTAGATATCAAGAAAGCATTCGATACAATATCACACAAGGTGATAATGGAAGGCTCGAATCGATTAACTGCGGCCAACGAATATATGAGTATGTCCGGTCGTTTCTGACAAGCAGGAAAGCTACCATTTCTTTAGGCTCGGTTACATCTGAAACCTTCGACTACCCCAAATAGAGGCACCCCCAGGGAGCCATGCTATCCCCGATACTATTTAATATCGGCCCTGAGAAAGCTCGCATGTGAGCTGGAAAATATAAAAGGTCTAGGAGCAGCTGTTTACGCAGACGATGTCACCTTAGGACAAGGGTGGCTCTTATGCGGACAAGAAAAACGCCCTCCAGGAGGCAGTAGATAAAATACAAGCTTTCGTGACAGCAGCAGGATGCAATGATCGCCGGAAAAAACTGAAATGGTTAGAATTAGGGCAAGA